>VZRS01004567.1:35985-81218 GCA_013398055.1 Ifrita kowaldi
GACATGAAACCCTCCTTTTCTCCAAAAAAAAAAAAAAAGGGAATGACTTTACTGGTGTAAAGTGCCTCCCACACCTGCAAATAAAACTCTGCTCCTTTCTCAGCTTAAAAATAAATAAGACACAGCCCTGATTTTGCACAAAGTGAAGGCTGGGGAGGCCGGGGAGGCCTGGGAGCCCCAGTGGGTCCCCGGCTCTTGAGGACAAGGCAATGTCCACGGAGTTGGCACCAAGTGTTTTCCAGTTTTTATCCTGGAGAAAGCAAAGAGCAAGGCATGCCTGGCAGCACTTTGTTGGTTGCTGCCTAAAATCTGTCCCACCTCAGAAAATCCCTCCCAAAGCCAGAGGGGTTGGGGCAGATCCTGGACACCCCCACGTGGTCCGAGGGCTTCCGAGGGCTCCCGAAGGCAGCAACTGGGTCACAAATCCCTACACAAATCCCTGTGTGACCTACTGGAAAAATTGGGAAAAAAGTGGGAAAACCTCACCCAAACCCTGCTGTGATGAGGGTTTTGTTAGCACAGGGCTGGAGTTGGGTGGGTACGAGTGACACCAGTGGCTTCCTGGTTTTCCATGGGCATCCCAGTCTCCACACCCATCCCTGGCCTGAGAGGGGCCCAGGGTGGCTGGAGCAGGACAGGCAGGGCCAGGAGGGCTCCCAGAGGTTCCAGAGCCATGTGGCTGCATCCCACAACCCCTGGGAATGGGATGCAGCCCCCAGGCCTGGCAGTGCAGGCAGGGGAGCCTGGTGGTCTGTGGGGCACAGCTCTGCAGTCCCTGAGCATTCCCACTTTTCTCGGCTCCCTTCTGTGGCCACGGGGCTGCAGGACAGGTGGCAGCTCCTGCACTGACCCCAAAATTGGGAGTGTCCCCTACTCCAAGCCATGTCCTGACCCTCTGCTGGCAGCAGCCACATCCCAGCACCAAAGGGGGGTCACCACAGCCTGGGCTCTCCAAAGGTCTCCAGGTGCTGCTCCACAGGGAACTTCCCAGGCCCGGGGAGCCGGACACGGTGCCAGAGGGGGAGCAGAGCAGAGCAGCCTCAAACAAGCAGGTTAAAGACACAAAGCAGTCCCCAGCTGGGAGTGAATCCAGCTGGGCACAGCCAGGAGGGAGCCCTGGTACCATGGGGACGTCACTTCTTCTCCAGGAAGGGCCCAAAGAGCCCCCAGTCAAAGGCCAGCATGGCCTGGGGGTTGGGCCTTTCCTTGGGCTTCTTGAAGTTGTCCCTCTCGGAGCGCAGCGTCCTCAGCACCTCCACAGGGTCTGTCCTGCCCGTGAACCTCTGCACAGGCTCCTCCCTGCAAGGGGACAGCCCTGCTGTGCCCATGGGGACAGGATGGGATCCCCCACCCCGCTGGGATGGACAACGAGGGGTCTGTGGTGACCCCATGTCCAGGCACCCTCCCCTCACCCCGGGCTCGGATTTCCCACCGGTTCATGAGGCCATTGGGAAAAGGGACGATGCTGGAGGGGAAAGGGGAGCGGATTTTGGGGCAGGGCCCCAGCACAGCTTACGTGACCCGCAGGAAGGGGTTGTACAGGAACTCCTCCTGCAGCGTGGAGGGCACCGTGGGCAGGTCCTCGTCATCGCGCTGCTGCCGAGGGAGCAGAGGCGTCCAAATCCCGCTGCCATCCCACACCCCCCGGCCCCCACCCTGGCACAGGGGGTACAGCAACTTACTCTGGCCCATGCCAGCTTCTCCTTCACCATTTCATTCTCTGGCTCCACCTTCAAGGCGAATTTGAGGTTTCTGACGGTGCATTCGTGGCCACAGAAAACCTTCTGCAGGAGGCACCTGGCATCAAACCTGCCCCCAGTGCCGGACCCGAGTCCCCTCCAGGTTCCAGGAGCCCTCCCCAGGCTGGGAGGTGTGGGACACTCACCGTGTCCTTGGGCAGAGTCCCCAGGATTTGGGTGAGGTTGGTGTGCATCTGCTCCGCCGTCCCCTCAAAGAACTGCCCGCAGCCCCCCACAAACAGGGTGTCACCTGTGGGAAAGGGGGCTGGGCACCAAGGACCCCAGTGCCAGGGATGGGGGTGCCAGGGGGTGCTGGGTTCACCCTGGGAGTGCTGCGTGTGGGGGACAGACAGCACACAGGGAGTGTGTCCCCAAACCCATGGGGAGCACGTGGGCTGGGTGGGATACCTGAGAACAGAGCCGGAGCATCCGGGGAATCGTCCTCCCACATGAAGTAGCACATGTGGCCCGAGGTGTGGCAGGGGGTGAAGAGGCACCTCACCCTGATGGCCCCGAACTGGGGGAAGAGAGGATCAGGGTCCCACTGAGGGGGACAAACAGAGCCCCCCAGACCTCCCCACACCCTGCCTGACGGGTCACAGATCTGATGGGGGATCGGGTGGGTCCAGGCGTATCTGCTTCGGAACCCGGCCCCAGGAGAGGGTGGGATCCTCCAGCACAACCCCAAACAGGCTGGGGTTGGGATGAGATTTCTCCTCCATCCCAGCCTTGAATCCGTGGGGCCACATCTGCAACTGCCCCAGAGCATGAGCACGGCCCAGCAGCACCAACCAACCCCACTGGGGACCACGGTGCCACTGGGGACAGTGTGACCACCCCGCTCCCCACTGGCCACTCCACTGGGGACCTTGATGCCACCCCACTCAGGACCACATCACCACCCCACCCCACCACGCAGGACCCGTGTGTGGGGTCCGAGCCCCAAATGTCCCCACACTCCTGCGGCCACACACCGTGAGCTCCTGGCCGTGGGTGACCTTGTGCGTGAGGGCCCCAATGCGCTCGTCAGCACCAAACACCTGCAGGCCGGGGAAGAGCTGGGCCAGCTCTTCGTTGCCCCTGGCGTGGTCCCTGAGGGCAGAGGAGGGATTGGGAATGGGCACTGTCCTTGTGGGGACACAGCAACCCCGACCCAGTCCCACCTACCAGTGGTGGTGGGTGGTGAGGATGGCCCTGAGCACCACATCCTCCTTCCTGATGATCTCCAGCAGCTGAAAGGGATCCAGAGCAGCAGTGAGCGGCAGAGGAGGTCACACACACACACACCATGGCCGTATGGCACCGGGCAGAGGAATCCCCCAAAACCCCGTGCTGAGGAGCCACAGGGTGAGAGGGTGGGACACACGTGTGACCTGTGCAGAGTGGAGCAGGTGGATGGGAACGGATTCCATGGGAACGGTGGCATTTATGGCCGGTGCTTTCTTAGTGGAGGCACAGAGGACAGCACGGGGTCACTGCCACGGGCCACAGCGAGGGCCACATGGCACTGCCAGCCCCAGCACGGCTGCCAGGAGGCTCCGAGTGCCAACTTAACATTCACGGCCAGCAACAAACCCTCGGCTGCTCCCGACTTCGCTCCTCCAAGAGGAAGGAAATGTCCGAGTCAGCACCAAACGCTTAAAACCCGCGACAGCGCTCGCACGCTGAGGGGGTGGCACAAGGGGACACCAGGCAGAGGGACACGGGGGTTACAGCGACCCCGGCCGCTGCCTTCCCGGCTCCTGGGAAACGGGACTGGGCACGGCAGAGCCGCTCCAAAGGGCTGCTTGGGGTTGTTGCCGCTTGCTGTGGGCTCTGCAGGGCGCCGGCTGCGGCACGGGGAGGGAACGGCTGAGGGAACCCGGCATCCCCGCACGGTCCAGGGCAGGGGGACAGGGGTCCGCAGCCCACATTCCATCGGGATGGAGGGCTCTGCCCTGCCGGTGGGATGCTCCACGTGCGCACGGATACCCCCGGCGTGGGGCCACCGCCCCCGCGAGGGACCCGCCACCCACCCCGGGGAGGCCGCTCACCCTTTTGGGGACCGCGGCGTCCACGGCGACGGCGTCGCGGGTGCTCTCCTCGATGACCAGGTACATGTAGTTGTCCTCCAGCACGGAGATCACCTTCACCTTCATGGCTCCGCTCCGGCGCCGCCCGGGGACACGGCGGGGCCCCGCTGGTCGGGGTGTGGGGGGCGGCCCCAGGCAGCGAANCCCCGGCCGCTCCCCCTGCGTCACCCTGTGCCACCGCGGGGTCGCACGGCCCGCCCCGACACCCCCGGGGCCGCAGGAAGGAAGGGTCCCCCCCAGCCCAGCCTCCAAAATCAGCCCCTGCTCCCAGTGCCGGCGGGGTACAAGGGGAGGGATGAGGGGCTGCTGGCACTGGGGGCACTGGGGGCACTGGTGCGCAGCAGGTGATGGAAACACCAGCGACGGGAGGAGGTACAGAGTGGTCCTGGACACTGGAACTGCTGATGGGGGTCTGGGAGGGGCTCTGCTCCAGGGACAGGATCCCACCCCCAGTGCAGAAAGCACCAAAGGCACAGGGGGCAGGAGCAGAGCTGAGCTGCGGTGCCGTTCCCAGCCGGACACAAGGCCTGGGGCAGGGCTGATCCTGGCCCCCAAATGGAATTGTTGAGGTTGGAAAAGGCCTCTTAGAGTCCAACCATTCTCACAGCAGAGCAAAAGCCACCACCAATCCATGTCCCCAAGTGCCACATTCATAGGGCTGTTAAATCCCCTCAGGGATGAGGACTCCACCCCACGCGCTGGGCAGCCCTTTCCAGGAGGAATTTCCCCAATATCCAACCTGAACCTCCCCTGGCACAGCCTGAGGCTTTTTCCTCTTGTCCTGTCCCCATTCCCTGGGAGCAGAGTCCGATCCCCCGCCGGCTGCCCCCTCCTGTCAGGGAGTTGTGCAGAGCCACAAGGTCCCCCCTGAGCCTCCTTTTCTCCAGGCTGAGCCCCTTTCCCAGCTCCCTCAGCCACCCCTGGTGCTCCAGCCCCTTCCCCAACCCCATTCCCTTCCCTGGACATGCTCCAGCCCCTCAGTGTCCTCCGTGTCCTGAGGGACCCAAATGCCACTTGTGAGGAGGGAACGGCACTCACAGGCACCAAACCAGTGCTGAAGCTGCTCTGCTCTTCTTTCACAAAAATACAGCTGCCACAAGACCTTGACTAAAGGCCCCGAGGTCCCCAAAATGCCACCCACTCACCCCAGGATTAGGTAGAAAGGCACTTCCAGTTGGTTGACTTCAATCTCTGGTACAAAACCAATAAATCAATAAATCTGTGAGTTAAAGAACCCCGTTCTCCCAAATGCTCCGTTTCCAGCCGTTATTTATTTCCCCTCTGTCCCAGCCCTCGGTACAGTCACATCCACCAGTACAGTCACACTCTGGTGTAGCAGCACAGCGTTCCACGAGGCACCACAGCTTTAGGTACCACTTTTCTTTCTGACCTACATAAAATTCAGCATTTTAAAGCAAAACAAGAGCTGGTGCCACCCCACAGCCCTGCTCACCTGGGGACAGGTAACAACTGCTCCCCTGCCGCATCACTCACAGGCACCCAGATCTGCTGCAGGGGTCTCACCAGTGCTCTGTGGGACAGTCACTCACCTGGAGTGGCTGCTTCTGGATTCTGAGCCATCAGACAAAGCCCTGCTCGGTTTGTGGGGCTGGCACAGGTCACACGCAGGTCACAGGGAAGAGCAGGGAGCGGGTTCATGCAAACAGGCTCAGGACTGAGAGGGTACAAGCAGAGCAATGCCTGGGGAGGTCCCTGCTGCCCATGCAAGGGACAAGACAAGCTGGACGGCCCCACGAGCCACTCCCAGAGCCAGACCACCCCATGGAGCTCCCAAATTACACCCTGAACCAGCACTGGCACAGCAGGTCTGTCCCCAGGACTGGTTTTAGTGGAGCCAGAAGCGACACTCAGAATGTTGAAGTAGCAGCGTGGAAGAAACATTGAAATCTGCAGCTCCTGCATTGGGTCTCTACTTTAAACAAAGACACCTCAGTCCCACCTTCTGCATCCACATCAGGCTCCCACAAAAATAACAGGAGCTTCTTCCTAAACCTCCAGGTTTGATCCTTCCCAGCCCAGCCTCGAGTCTCACACCAACACTTGCACAATGATCTGCAGGTGACACGCGACAGCTTGAGAGACAGCAAGAGGAGCATAAATATTCTTCATCATAATATAAATATGCTGTAGGACATCTCAACAAGGGCAAAGTGCTTTTTTTTTTTCCTGAATTAAAACAAAATAAAAACCTAAATATGACTTGTCTCAACCACAACAGAAGATTTGACTCCTAAAACATCTGAATGGTCTAACTGACACTTGAACTGACATTAAAGTGATGCAGGCAGTGCTCAGTCCTTGGGCACTCGGAAGTTGTCCTTCTCTTTCCTGATGGCCCCCATGGCCCGGACAGGGTCGGTCTCCCCAGCGTGGTCCTGGACTGACTTCTCCCTGCCAGGAGGGAAGAGCAGGGACAGGATGAAATCCCAGCTGTGGAGGCACCAGGATCGGGTTTCAAGGCTGCACTTCAGGATCAAGGACTGGGCTTTGGCACAGCTCATCAGCCCTGGCTTGAAGGCTCAGGGGCAGGAGGAAATTGCACTTTGGTGCCCCAAGAGCATCTTCTGCTGGATGAAGGAACAGGACACAACAAAGCCTGTTCTGTCTCCTGAGTCAGGGAATGATGCTCACAACCCTCAAATCCAGGAACCTTCTGCCAGGACAGCCAGCAAGAGTCTTGGAGGCATCCAAACAGGAATGTGGGGGGCAGCAGAGCAATTCTCACTTGGACACCCCCTCCTTCCCACAGCCCCTCCCACCACCAGGGCCATTCCCAGCCCTCAGTGCTCCCTACCTCACTCGCATGAAGGGGTTGTAGGTGAACTCCTCGGCGATGGTGGAGGGGATGGTGGGCTCTCCGCTGTCGTACTGGGCCTGGAACAAGGGAGACAGTGCTGCTCCACCAGGAATTCTGGGGAACAAGGAGTGTCCTGTACAGAACAGGGAGTTTCCAGGCAGGGAACATCTCCCCCAGACAGCAAACTGCCTTCTCTGGGCACAGCCAAACCCCGTTCCCCTGGAACACAGCATCCTGCAGCTCCTGGCTCTTAACTCCCTCTATCTCTCCTTAGCATTTTCTCCTCTCCTCCATCTCCTCAGCAAGGCTCTGCGTCCACAGAAAGGATGAACAGCTCACCTTGGCCCAGGCCAGCTTCTCCTGGATACTGGTGTTATTGGGTTCCACGTGCCGAGCAAACTTGAGATTGTTGATGGTGTACTCGTGGCCACAGTAAACTCTCTGGGAAGAGCAAGGGACAGTGACACTGGGGGACCCCAAAGACACCAGTGGGGAGTGCCAGGTGCCATCAGCACAGCAGGAACAACACAGTCAACCCAACACCCTCCACTGGAGACAGGCACAAGTGCCAGCACTCAGCAGGCAGGACGAGCTGCCAGTTTCACAGATGAAAGAGCCCCACGTCCCAGCTCAGCAGCCTTTAATGACCAGCCCCTGCTCCTTCCCCACACAGCACAAACACATTTGGGGCAGGCACTGCCTTCCCAGAGGACTGCAGCTACCCAGAGCTCCCAGTGTAAGCATTCATTCCTTGCACACACAAGGGAGTCTCTCTGAACAGCAGCACTCTCAGGGAGTTTCTCTGATGGCTGACTGGGCTGGCTCACTCACACAACAGGAGAGGTTTGTACCGTTTTGGGGTCCAGGCTGCCCAAAATCTCGATCAGTGCTTTGTACATCTCATCCGGGGTGCCCTCGAAGAACTTCCCACAGCCGGCCACAAACAGGGTGTCACCTGCAGGGGTGACACGGCATCAGGCCCACACCAGACCCCCCACACCCAGCTGAGGGCTCAGTCCTGCCATCATTTCCTCAGCACGGCAGCAGGAGCACAGGGACAGCCAGGCTGTGCCACTCGGTGCCACATAAACACTCGTGGCAAACGTGGCTTGTGAGGCAGGAAACTCCAGAGCCTGCCCAGGCACACCCTGCCAGCACCTCCTTCCCTACCTGTGGGCAGCCCCTGTCCCCTCCTGTCCCTCCTAGAGGGGACAAGGAACACTTCTTCTTTGCTGTGAAGTTGAACAAAGATGAGTTGCCTCTGTTTTCTCCCCAGTGTTCCCTAAAATCTTGTTTAAGCCTCTTTCTCTTCCACGCAGGAGCTGATGTGAGCTCTGGAGAACACAGGGATGAGGCACAGCCTCAGGGAAGGGGAATCCTACTCCCCAAACCAGGATCCAGACTCTGGGCACCAGCAGTGGAGCACCAGCCCTCTCTTACACCCCTATTCTCTCCTCTCTCTGCTGTTAGACGTGAGCACAGATATATGGGAAAGCAACAGGGTTTGGCGTCAGCCAGTTTGGCCTGAGACAGGAAACCAACAGTTTTTTCCAGGAAAAAAATGCTGGATGCAGAACTCATCCAGGGCTTGCTCTTGATGTTGCCTGCAGGGTGTCCAGCCCTGCTTTACAAACCCAGAGGGGTTTCCCCAGCTCCACCTACAATTCCTACTTGGAAAGGGGGGCAAGGTGTGGATGTCAAGCAGCTGCCCTGGCAGGAAGGGACGGACGCACATCCAGAGCCAGAGGCACCCAGGCAGAGGGGGAGTTTCTATTTTTGCAAGGGAACCTCCCAACTCCTCACCTGTAAAAACTGCAGGTGGCTCGGAGCTATTTGGCTTAGTCACATAATAACAGATGTGTCCAGAGGTGTGACACGGCGTACTGAGGCATTTCACACTTAGAGATCCCACCTGGGAAGAAGGCAGAACACTAAAGCTGAAGCTGCTGTTTGCTGGCAATTGCATGGTTAGAAAAGAACTGCAACTCTTATTGATCTAATGGTCCTAAATTTGCCCCAGTCTGGCCAGGAAGCACCAGCTCTGCTCTTGGGAGAGCCCAGGGAGGGAGGTCTGTTGCAGGAACTAGGAAGGGAGCTGTTTCCTCCAAGCAGGTGTCCTGACAAAGGGAACTGCCAGATCCTTTCATTTCCATGCAGAGGGACTCAAAGCCTGGTTGGCAGCAAGAGCCAAGAGATCCAGAGCAACAGAGAATCCTAAACAAAGCTAATGAAGCGTGAAAAAAGCTCCAAACAAAAATGGAGCTGAAGGGGAGAAGTGGATGACACAGAGGAAAAGGGAAGGATCAAAGACAGCCTCATCTGCCCACCTTCCCTGTACTCCCTCCTTTGCTGCTGCTCCTCCAAGGGTGCACCCGAGGCCAGCAGTGCCATTCACGCCTGCCTGCACCTTCCACAGCAGTTTGTGTCACCTGCCAGCTCTCCTGTAAACAAACAGGCTGCTCCCAGCCAGGCCTGCTGCTTCCAGCCAGGAAAAAGCTACGCAGGGAGCTGGCACTGCTTTCCTCACCCCATATTCCAGCCGTCATTCCCACAGGAACACTTGGATTTGTTCAGTGCTCACCATGCTCCGGGCAGAGCACAATCCCTGTCCTGTCACACAGTCCCTGTCCTGTCACACACCTGCTCTGCCCCCCCAGCTAAGGCAGGTGCCCAGCAGCACAGGGACACCCAGCATGTCCCACGTGCCTCAGTGCTGTCCTCACACAAGGATCAAAACAAGGCAGAGGGGTCACAGTTCGAGGGCTGGGGAAGGGGGAAAGCTGCATTTAAACCATCCACCACATCCCAGGGGTGTTCAAAGGTCCCAGAGCTGCCCAGCTCAGGTGGGAACACACCTGTGCAGCTGTGACACAAAAAGGGGAGGCCCAGAGTCCTGCAGGTCCCTCCCTTTACCTTGAGAGCTGTCAGGTGGGACACTCTCTGTGTCAGGGCCCCCACCCTGCCGTCCCCCCCGTACACGTGCAGCCCCGGCTCCATCTTCACCAGCTTCTCGTTGCCTCCAGCATGGTCCCTGGAAGGGGAAAAAAAGGGATTTGGGCAAGAATGAACAGAAATTTAAGGTCACTGGTAGTGCAATGGTAAGATCCAGGTGATCATTTCTGATCCACCCCTCTCCCAGGATCCGTCACTCCTCGTATCCAAGGACAGGCCACATCAACATGAGTGGAGATCATTTCTCCAATAATTAGGGCAGTGAGGGGGGGAACAATCCCTAACCAGTCCATCCCCAGTTGGGAAACAGCAGCCTTAGGGGCTCACAGTAACCTCTCCAGTAACTGGGGCAGGGAGGCAATGGGTTAAGTGGCAAATGTGTAATCCAGCATCACACAAAACACCACGGAGCAGGCACACAGACACCCCACAGCTCAGCACTCGCTGTGCTGCTGGTTTGTCCAGCTCAGGGCTGATTGTTTCACTCTCCAGCCACAGAGGTGGCTCCACTCTGACCCATGGAGAGGTTACTCTGGTTCAGCACTGCTACAGCCAGACATTCACTTCACACCCCTGGCAGAGCTGATTTGCACCTGGGGCAATCCTCCCACAAGTGCTGACTGCAGGACGCCTCACGGGCCTGTCCTGGCACCTCAGCACAAATGTGCTCCCTCCCACACCCCACAGCTGCCTCCACACCCAGTTACTGCAGTGGCTCCCTGGAAGAAATCAGGGTTTTAAAGGTGAAAGGCACTGACACAGAGCTCATGGTCTACACAACGCATCTGGTCAGAGCAAGGCCAAAGGAACGAGCTCTCATCCTTCTCACACCTCAGCTGCTGCTCAGAGATCACCTTGATCCAGAAGAGCAACAGCTCCTGGCTGTGTTTGTGTGAGGGATCCAGGACAGGGCAGTTACCAGTGGTGATGGGTGGTCAGGACAGTGGTCAGCTTCACGCCGTGCTTTTTGACTGCATCCAAAACCTGCGGGATGGGGGCACAGAAGGAGAGTTACACCTCCCATGGAATGAGCTGGCAGCACCCCTGCTGTCACCTGAACATGAGGTGTGAGAGCCACACCAGCAGCTCTGCAGGGTGCTCATCCCTGTCCAGGCTGGAGTTACAGGGCAGGACATGAGGTCTCTGATCCAGCCAGCCGTTACCAAGCCCCGAGTCCCATTTCCTCTTTTCTGCCCTACATCAAATTAAGGCCAAAATCCCAAACCAGGTCAGTAACCCCTGGAGTGGGTGAGGGACACAGTAACCCCTGGAGTGAGTCCTGGCTGTCCCTGTGCACAGCCAGTATTTCCTGCCTTTCCCCACTCCTGAGTCAGTGCATGGCTCATTCCCTCCTGGATGCAGCAACCTGGAAGGACATCCCAGAGCCAAGGCAGTGTTACCTTCTGGGGCTGCACGGGGTCAACTATGGCAGCCTCCTTGGTGTCCTGGTCGATGAGGAGGTACATGTAGTTGTCAGTGAGGGCTGGCAGGATTTCCACCTTCATGTCGGCCTGGGTCACTGTCTTGGGCTCCCTCAGCTCGTGCTCTGTGTGCAGGAATTTAGCTCGCAGCTGTGCTGGACCTGGGCACCCAAAAACAGCCAAACCTCAGCCGTAGGAGGGGGACAAGTGGGACAGGGCATGGCAGGGCCACCAGCTCACAGAAGGACAGCCCAACTTTGTGGGTTGCTGTGACCTTCAGGCAAGAGGAGCGAGGCCACCACAGGACAAAGCCTTGTGCCCCTCAGGACTCTGGGTGCTCCACAGCTGCCCCGAGAAGGACAGGACACTTTGCTTTCCGTGCAGGGAAAACTTGGTACTTGGACCAGAGAGGAGATTTCAAGGGGCAGGAAAGCAGAATGGTGCTGGCCAAAGGTCAGCCTGGGACAGCGACATTGCAAAAAAAGCACAAAGGGCACGTTACAGCTGAAAACCAAAAAGGAAGGAGGGCCAAAAAAGGAGAAATACAGAAATACACACACTGCTCCAACAGAAATGTCTGGTTCCTTATCTGGGGAAATGTCATCCTGCACATCACAGGGAGAGCAGCCAGGCTCTCCAAGGGAGCAAGGCTCCCTACCTGGCCAGGTAAGAGGCACACACACGGCTCTTGCTCATGCCTGCCCTGATGCAACGGCAGTGCTCCCATGTTTGCTTTTGGTTCAATGTTTAATCAGATCCAAGAAGCAAATTCCAGATGCAAATAACCTGGGCTCCACTGCTCAGTGCACAGGTACACAGCTCTTAAAGAAACAACCCTAAGAGGTTTTACCATGTAAACTAAAGGAAGGGAAGCAAAGAGAACGAGGTCTTGCATTGCTGGGGCCCTGCAGTTCAGACCTGAGCTCAAACACTTGCAGGGAAAGTGGCACCAGTCCCTGCAGGTCAGGAACTGTTGTCTGAGCACCCGTGAGGTGTTTGCACACCCCCAGAGATGCCTGTGCCAGCTCAGACACATTTTATTCTGCACCACTGACTCTCCCGAAGGCTCCCACCCTTCCTGCTTCACCTCCCTCAGTGCCACAGGGAGGGGTCCCCGTGCTGGCAATGGCTCTACCCCACTGTCCCCAAGCAGCTCAGCCTGCCCACCCCTGATAAGAGCAGCTCTGCAGGAGCCCCACAGACCTGCAGCTCCTCGGGCTGCAAAGCCCAGATCAGGCTCTGCCTGGAGCCACGGAGCTGCTCCTGCTGCCAGCCCAGCCTGGGCACGGGGAGCTGTCAGAGCCCTCTGGCACAACCGTCCTGCCCAGAGCTTCTTCCCCTTCTACCTCCACCATCCCTGCTTATGAGGGAAGGATAATCAGTGAAATTAAACGCAGTGCTCAAAAAAAACCCCAAGGCACAATGGAACAGGCATGCACTGGGTATTTGACACACAGTATTGACAGATGCATCCCTACCTGCAGAGTGTTCTTCTGGAGAAGACTCCTTTCAAAAAAAAAGAACACAAAAAAAGCCCTTACTATTCTTTGATAGGAAAAAAAAACATGCCAAAAAAACCACTGCTCCCCAGGAGGCAGCACTTTTGGATGCTGTCAGTCACAACAGTTATCTATACTCAGTGTTTGTTTGCAGGCCAGACACCAACTAGGAAAAAAAACACAACCAAACAAAAGAAACCCCAACCTTAACTTCAACTCAAAGGAATTATTCACATACTTAAAATGCTTCTTTCCTATGAACCATCTCTAACCTTGGCCAGGATCCCACGGTCTCTTTGCGTGTGTAATTCACAATTCTTACCAGACAAACAAACAAGCTGCACCACATAAGGAAATGTTTTCCAACATGTGATTTCAACAAAGGAATGAGAAAACATCCACCAAGAATGAAACTCACGCGTTGAGAGTTGCCATCTGCAGCTCAGCTGCACCTCCCCAGCCGGCCCAGGAGCAGAGCAGGGAGCTCTCACGCACTGCTGAGACCTGTCCAGCCCGAAGGAGCTCTCGGGTGATGCTCAGCCCCTGCCCAGCACTAACTCAGATCGCTGGCACACACAGCTCTGCCCCAAAATTAATGCCCACTGACTTCACTCTCGCTCAGCTTTGTCCCACGTCCCTCCTGACTGCACGCCTGGAGCAGAGGAGTGGGAGAGCAGCCGTCAGCAGGCTCTGAATCACCCACTTGAGCTTCCTAGAATGGCTCATTAGCACCGCTGGAGCGGCCAAGAGGAAAGGCTTTGCAGCTGGAAGTGTTAATGTCATCACAGAAACGCGTCCGTGCTGGGGACTGACAGCAGGCAGGTTCCCTCAGAACCGGGCTGCTTCGTGCACTTCCTCCAGAACTTTTGGGGTTACTCTTTTTATTACATAAAAGAGTGGAAAATTCCTGTTTCAAGCAGGGCTGTCACTCAGAAATGACTGCACGCCCATCTCCTTTGCTGCCTCACAAGAACCACGTTCACTCTTCACACTCTGCACGCAGGGATTTTTTGGATACCCAGAGAGTTTGTGGCTCCAAGAAGCTGGTCCGAAGTCAGGGCAGCTCCCAGTCCCACTCAGCCTGCCCTGCGGCAGCGTGGAAGGTGCAGCGCCCAGCCCGTGATCCCGGGAACTCGGGAGCTGCCGCTTCCTCGGTTTGACGTTCCCACACTGCAGCAGCAGCGTGTCCGCGTCTGGCAGATAACCCCCAGGGATTCTCGCTCATTACAGCCACGTCTTAAAACCCGAATGATGCAAAACCATCTGGGGAGACTGCCCAGAGAGCCCAGGCTCTAAGTCTATGATAGACTTTGAGGATTTAGGCCCGAAATGCAAACGCAAAGCTCGGACAGTCTGGGGTTCGTTTCCATCACCAGTACAACCTGTCACCCGCCGAACCCAGCCTGGACGCCAGCCCTGGCCCCCCGTCCTCCTCCCTGAGCACTGACCGGCGCTTTGGAGCCCCGGAGCTCCGCAGGGCCTCCCCGATGGGCTCCGGACAGCACGGCCCCGGCTGCAGCCGAGCAGGTACTGCCCTACTCGGGCCGTGAGTCAGCGCAAAGGCCGGGCACGCCCGGAGCCGCGAGGCACAACCCGAGAGCCCCAGCGCAGCTGCGGGACCCGGGGCTCCGCACNAAGCGGCACTGCTGTGCGGGGCCCGGCAAGGACACGGCAAGGACGGCCGGGAGGCCCCCTGCGGCCATGGCCACCCCCAAACCCCTGTCCCGCTTCTGGGAGTGGGGCCGGAACATCGTGTGCGTGGGGCGCAACTATGCCGAGCACGCCAAGGAGATGGGCAGCGCCCTGCCCGCGGAGCCGCTCTTCTTCCTCAAGCCCTCCTCGGCCTACGTGCGGGAGGGGTCCCCCATCGTGCGGCCCTACTACTGCCGGAACCTGCACCACGAGGTGGAGCTGGGGGTGGTCATCGGGAAGAGGGCCCGGGCCGTGCCGCAGGACGCGGCCATGGAGCACGTGGCGGGCTATGCCCTGTGCCTGGACATGACGGCCCGGGACACGCAGGAGGAGTGCAAAAAGAAGGGGCTGCCCTGGACCTTGGCCAAAGGGTTCGGCTCATCCTGCCCGGTCAGTGATTTTGTGCCCAAGGAGAAGATCCCAGACCCGCATAAGCTGCAGATCTGGCTCAAGGTGAATGGAAAGCTGAGGCAGGAGGGGGACACCTCCTCCATGATCTTCCCCATCCCTTACCTGATCAGCTACATCAGCCAGATATTCACCCTGGAAGAAGGGGACTTGATTCTCACGGGATCTCCCAAAGGAGTTGGGTCCGTGGAGGCCAACGATGAGATCGAGGCTGGCATCAGGGACGTGCTGTCCATGAGGTTCAAGGTGGCACAGCAAACACGGGGATCCTAATGCAGGGATCCAGCCAGGAGCCTGCCTGGCATGAGGACATCTGGGAAATGAACACTTCCATGGCACCAGGTGCCCAATGGTCTGCCACACATCAAAGGCACAGAACCCAGGGCCCCAGCAGGCATTTCACTGACACAGCCCCACTTCCATGGAGCCTGCAGCAAACCTGGAGTCCAGCCCTGCCTGGAGCAGGTGGAGCCCAGAAGCTCCAGATTCCAAAACCATTCCTGGGAACTGGCAATAGAGACACTGGGGAGGGGAATGGGGCTGGCCGTCCTTCTGTGCGTGCTTCTCTTCTGCTGATGCTTTGAGCTTTGCCAGTATTGCCTTAAAATAAAAACTCTTGATCAAAACAATTCAAATGATGATGCGGGAGCTAAAGCTTGGCCATGCTGTGGGAAATCAGAGATGTATGTGTAGATGTGCAACCCTAAATCAAGAATTGCAGCTTCACAGAGTTTGTCTCCTCTGCAAGAGAAAGATGTTTGATTTTTTTGATTAGTTTCGTGATTCCCCCCCTGCTTTTTTCAATCGTACAGATTAAAGGAGGATGGCTTTTCGTCCCACTCCAGGGGGCAAAGGCAGCAGGAAGTGTGCCAGATGTTTAGCAGATTGGTTTTTTCCTAAACTGAGCTTTAAATATGTTCTAAAACTGAAATAATGGAAAAAGATCAAGAATAAAGAAACGTATGGGTAAAGATCACCACCAAACTTGTCTTTACTTTGACTGATTTCAATATATTTTTAGTAAAACTGTAACTGCAGCAGTTGCTGTTTCCCAGTGCAGTGCAGCAGTTGGAGTTTTTAAGTATTTCCAGCTGCTAAAAACCACGCTGGGTAACTTTCCCCAGTTTCCAACTCCAGCTGATCCAGCACTCCCCACCAGTTTGCATGACAGCAAGTTCTCTTTCAATTCAACAGAGCAACAGAGCAAGTTGTAAAATATAATTTAAAAAATCCTCCTCATGCAAACATCAAAACTTACCAATTTCAAAGGTTGCACAGTACTGGCTCATTTCTAACAAAAACAGATGGGTGTGGTTTTTTTTTTTACATAAATGCAAAGCACCGAAGTTAAACACTTCCATTTATCAGAGCCAGATCTTAAAAACTGCTAGGAAAAGATTTTAAAAGGTTTGAAAAGTGGGGAATTTTACAGAGGAAATTCCTGTCTCCCAAAGAGAAGCACCTCTGTGAGAGCAGCGTGGTCCAGGGTGCTGCACACCATGCTGGGAGAAGAAAGCAGAACATGGTGCAGAATTTAAATACACATTAGAGTGAACAGTTGTGGAAGAGGAAGGATGGAATTAAGTGTCTGTACTGTTTGCATTTCCTCCTGCCTGTCAGACATTCCCGTCTCTGGCAACAGCAGCAGGGCATCATTTGCAGTTTGGTCTCCAGCCCTGGGTATTGACAGGGTTGGGATTAAGTTATTGAAAACATTCCCTCCAGAATGGGAATTGTTATGGCTGGAAAATATTGAATCGTTTATTGCTACAAGAGGGGTGCCATGACCCAACACTGACAGCGTTTTTGGGGTCTTTTGTTCCCACCCATGTGAGTCAGGGATGCAATCTTGGATTGCTTGTCAGGATTTCCTGTTCCTGTGGATGTTTTCTTTGCGCCACGTTGCTTTAAGGGGTAGGGAGGGCACCGGAGGGATCCGAGCTCCCCAGGGTGTCCTGGCCTAACAAACCCTTTGCCCAACAGAGGGGATCTCCCTCTGTTTGAAGTAAGCTGAGTCCCAACACGCTCAGAAGTTGAGAATGTAGCAAATACACCAGCAGGAGGGGAAGCTATGGACAGGAATGTATTAAAAATAGGGAAAAAATACATGAAGGAAGACACAATGTTCATACCTGGGTTCTTTAAGTCCAGCTTTGGTGAACAGAGTTCTGCTTACAGTCTCAGCTTGATTGTTTGCTTTTCAGAGGTCACTGCTAATTGATTACTCTGCTCTAATTAGACTTAGTCTGCCCAGGGGGAATCACCCCTGCTATTGCCCAAAGTTCCATGTTTGGCCTCACGAAGGTTCACCACAAAGCCAGGCAATGTTTCAAGGGGGGTCTTTATTTCTTTAACACAAAAGCAGCAAAGCAGTTAAAACCACAGGAGTTCAACAGATCTGTCTTGACCTGTTTGTTATTTCTGATTTTTTCAAAGAACTCAGCTGAGTGAGGAAACCTTCCAGTCTTCTTGGAAGGGGTTGAATTTGGTAGAATTAATTTTTAAGCTGGGGCCCAAGTACACTTTTAAAAGTGCAATCACCCAAAAATATGAACTCAGAAGCCCACTTAGAGGTATTGTAAGGTGCACTCCTTCTTTACCATCAGAACAGACTTGGCAAAATCCAACAACAGCAGAATTCCATCTCTAACAACAGCGTGAAGGAAGTCTTTCCTAGCATTTATTAATATTTCCAATCTCTTCCCAGCAAGCTCTGACTCGCCTCTACAGGATCTGCCAGTTTGCAGGAAAGAAGATTCACTTTTAATCCAGTTCTCCAATTGGGTGACAAAGTAACCTGGAAAAATAATTAAGGATCTTTGTTAGCACCTTGATAGAGATGATTTTGAGATGTCACACAGCATGTTTGACAGATTTATTTACATCATTTCCTGTGTGAGTACACATTTATGCCATATACCTGTCACTGCTGAAGTAAAACACTTCCATTTTGTCCGGGAAATAGGGAAAGAGAACGGGGAGATGGGAGAGTAAGAAGAGTTTTGCCAAAAAGAACAAGTTTAGAAGTGAAAAACAGCCACTGTTTTAAATTAACATTAAACACTAACTTTGAAGTAAATCTTGCTTCGTTCCAAGAGGAGTTGCCATTTCAGTGCAGTCTTCTGGTCTTCTTCCAGCATGAGGAATTCTTGGACCTGTTAACAGGACACCACAGAACACTTCAGCAGGTAGTTAAAACATCTCTACAACAGAATGATGATGAAAAGAACGTCTTACATCTTTTTATACATTTCTAAGCTGTATTTTTCTGTTTTAATGTGGTGTTTGGTGTGATATATGTACCAAGACAGTCAAATCAACAAGAATAAATTGCAGGGTGTTGGAGAATCAGAGTTAGGGATTTCCAGCCACATTCTCAGAAAAGCAGCATTCTGAATTGGGTGGTCACTCTTACACTGAACACAATTCTTATTGGCAGCTGCTGACTTCCAACTTTTGCCTTGTCAAACAGCTCTGTGTGTGTCTATCCATCCATCCATCCATCCATGCCATTTTTGTAACTCCTGTGCACACACAGAACATTTACATATATTTGTAATTCTCATCAGGCTGCACGGCTCAGCTCAGCAAGAACAGCCCCATTCACTCCTTACTGTGCAGCCCAAGGTTTCCTCAGCCACGCAGTCAGACAGGTAACAGGAACGCAGGGTGCCTGTGTGATCTGTCACATCCACCAGGATGTCAAAGCTGGCAAAGGTGGACTTGGACTCTGGAGAGACATCACTGCAGAAGGTGCAAGTGTTTGACACTTCATTCACGATGAAGCGGCAGATTGAGCTGAAAGAAGGAGAGAATTCATGCAGATATGCAATTTATTCTTCCTGAAACATTTTTCTAGACTCAGATTTCCCAAGACACTTTGTCTTTAAAAAAAATTCTCGTCTCCTAAACTCTTGAGTCTGTCTGAGACAAAGGGGCCTCTTTCTTCTTCACTCTTGGACCACAAAGAACAAGTCCTTCACAGAGCCCACAGCAGAAACCCACATAGCATCCTCCAGAGGAGTTTTATTTCTTCTCTGGGACTGGACTAAAATATTGCTCCATCTCATGTGGGTCTGGGGAAGAGGGACAAGCAGTTTTTAGCACAAATCCCAAGCAGGCAGTTGCTCACCATCTGTTGCGCAGAACTTTGGACGTGTTCTCATCGATGTCCAGGGTGGAAACATAGCCGTAAATAATTCCATGGAGAGGCTCCAGTTTCCCATCACTCTGGAGAGCTTTTTCTTTCAGCTCTTCTACTGTATAAACATCCACTACAGTCTCCACTACGAGTTTAAAAGACACAAGCAAAAAGTGATGCAGAAGAGCAACAGCAAAATGGATCTTAAGGCAATAAAAAGGAGATTTAAAGCAGGGAAAAAAAAAAGTGAAACAAAAGGGGGCTCAGATCAGGTACATATCTGTTATTTAATTTTTGTATCCTCCAAAAGGAGTTTTTGACTAAAGCTTTCCCCCTCAGTCTTCCATACTTATTCCACACAGAAAGAACGCACCAGAGAGGCTGCAGCTGGCACAGGCAGCTGAAGATACTTAATTGATAAAATAAGGGACAGCACAATACCTACAGTCCAAGCTTTAAATATTCAGCCAGGCTGTACCTGAGTTTTATTTCTCTGAACACATGGAGCAGGAATTCTTTCAGCTGCACTATGAAATTACACTGTGCAGGTAAATAAAATCAAGTGTCTGTGTCCATGCTTACAGTTAATGGTTTCATTTGCCAGCTCCTTCACTGGGTTGGGCAGAGCTCCTGCCTGGGCACTCTCTTTGATGAAGCTGAAGAGAACATTTGCTTCTGCTGTTTCTGAAGATGCATTTTTAAAAGTTATTAGTGTATGCTACATGTAAAAATCACAGCATTTTTATATTTTACAAGTTTTTATTCTGGTAGCACAAACACGTTGGAATTAGCCAAGATTTGCTTTTCTCTTTTTTATTTTAACTGTTAGTGCTGCATAGAATAAACATATGAAGGGAAATGAAATGAAATGAAATGAAATGAAATGAAATGAAATGAAATAAAATAAAAGTAGAAGCCAAAGGCATTGGTCATCACCTAGCAGACAAAAAGCAAGGAGCTTTGTGAGAAGCAGGCAGAAGAAATGGGAGTTCCAATAGATTAATTAATGCATTTTAGCCTAGAATAATTACTAAAACCAAACAAATACTTCAGCAGCTCTTACCTGGGTTAGTTGTAATGATGGTTTTGGATATCACAGTTGCAGTCATGCAGTTCCTAAATTTGTCAAAATTGATTCTCACATCTGATGCGAATATAACTGTGCACAAAAACACCCCCATGTTACTATAGAATAAATGTCACATTAAGAACTCCAGTAAAAACATAAACCAGACTGTTGTACCTGTTTCTTGGGGGATCCAACTCTGTGCCAGCTGGATGGATTCATTATCCCAGCTAAATTAAGCAGAAGTGGATGTATCATAACATTTTTCAAACAGCACTCAAACTGTTTAGTACTAAACTACTAATTAATGTAGTTGTAATCAAACTGGCCAAAGGGGACATGACTCCTTTCTGACACCCATGGCATTGAAATTCCGTGTGCCTGTTTTATCCCATGCCAAACAGGATAAAATAAAGATGGGTTTCAATGCAGAATATACCTGGGAAAATGCTGTATTTCAGCTTTTATCAAAGTAATTTCTAGCTAAAGCAAATTCCAGTTAAAGGAGCTGTTTGTGAGCTGGGCTGTGCTGGGTCAGGCTGATGGCTCAGTGCCCTAGGCCAGATGTTCAGCCACTTCCCAACAGTGGAATCTTTGTGACTGGGGATGATGAGACTGGAGTGAGGTCAGAAGTATCCCTCAAAAATGGTAATTTCATGGTCTCTTGATAAAATCTCATTCAGCTCCTCCTAAATTTGGCTGGCAAGAACACAGCCAAAGCACGGATTTGTTCTGGTGGGTTTTCTCCTTAATCCTTGGAAAAAGATTTAAGATATTTCCTTTTCATCTAAGATTGCTCAGCCACCTCTTCACTGCTGGGCCCTGAAATACCCTGGCAATGCCCAAGTCCCAGCACTGAAAGAGAGCTGTTGGAGGAGCTGCTCCAAATTAACCCTGGGCTGGGAGAGTTCACGCCAGAGATGCTTGTTTTGGGTTTGTGGGTATAAATTGTGTTAAACATCCCATGATAAACATCCCTGATGGTAACACAGTTCCTAGCTCACAGTGCAGGGCTGGCTGCCTACTTCTCTTGAGGGAACAAAGGTCACTGAAGTCATTTTTTAACCACCAAACAGCAATCCCAGGGCAAGGAAATACCCTCACACCCACACGCCCCTGCACGTGGAAAAGCCACAGATTTATTGAACAAACAAACTCTGGGCAAAATGCAAGGGTTCCTCTGTGAACAAGGCACTTTACAAGCAGGGATGGGGTAGGTGGAGTCATGTTTGTAAACAGGCCAGAGTTTGAAAATACAGCCAAAGTCATATCAAAATGTTTCTGCATTATTTTAGATATTTAAAAACTATTTTGAAACTATTTCAACCTATTTCCACTCCACTTGCAATTCTGCTTGGCCTTAAAAATGGATCATGCTCTTCTGTTTCCTGCCCTCCTGTTTGTGGAAGAAACACAACAGCCTTTACAGCTGCTTTTAAATGCCATTTCCTGAATTAGCTCGAATGTCTGCATTTTAAAAAAGGAATTATTTGGAACGAAGCTTCATTTTGCCATCCGTGAGCCAGCAGGCTGTCAGCAAGCCAAAAAACTACACAAGATATATAAGGCCACTCTAATGAATCTCTTTTTTTAAGTCTCTTTTCAGTGTACATTGCTGCCTCATCTCAGTTGCCTCCTAAATAGCAATATATTTAAATTAAAAGACAGGCTTATAGTTAATAAGTGTGTGTTGTAGCTGATTTCTTTACCTGTGCTTGCATGAATTTGTGTCTTTTAGAGAATTAAAGAACATTTTACCATACTATTGGGAAAGACCTCTCTGTTTCATCGTACAGCTTTACTTCACACCTCTGGCCTTTTCTTTTGTCTGAAGTCATAAAATACTTTGGCTCCCCAACCTTTAAGAAGAAAGAGAAGCAGTCACTTGTCCTCTACTCAGTGATTAGGAAAATAAAACTCATAACCTAGAAAATAGAAAGGTTGGGAAAGACGGGGGGAAACTGTCTAGACTACTAAAAACGGGACCACTTAATTTTTCCCTTAATTTTGTTGATAAAAATCTCATCAAAAGATGTGTGTGGATATTGTCACTCGACTGCCAACGTGAACAAACTGAGCCCTGGCCACTGTGAGGCCCAAAATCCATATTTACACATCTTTACAATGAAGTTACTCATGGCAGAGCAGAGAACTGCTCCTCACTTACTGACATTACAGCTGCCAGCACGTTGAGGACTCTCCCATGGAGGCTCTGTCCATTTGCCACGATGTCCCCCAGGGAATAATAATCCTGAGGGTCCTTGACAGGCAGGTGCAGCAGAGACAGGAGCCTGGTGTCTGTGTCGTAGCAGGAAGAGGTTTTGACCACGGAGTGATTTTCACTGAGCAACAATTTGTAGCAACTAGAACAGAACCAATCACATGGATCAGCATTGCACTCACTGATGTATCAACAGTGTGAAATGTTGATTCAATTCATAGGAAAAACCTTATTCCATTTTAGTTTTTCCTAAAGGTACAAAAAATTCTAGTAGGTTTTACTCAAAGAATGACATTTACTCTGTTTAGTAACAAAGAACATTATTGCTTTAGGACCATCTATTTATGGAATATATTCTCCTTTGAGATTTGACCAGACATTGCTGAGCACAAGGAGGAAGGTACAGCTACACAAGAAGAAAACACCAAATATTTCTACCAATTTCATGTTGGTGGAAATTACAGAGGTGTAAAGTCTTAACTTTAATCTTCCTAGAAAGAACTACCACTCTATGCTTTAAATTTACCTAGGAGTTACAGGGTTGAATTTTTCTTCTCTTTCTGCTTCCTTTGACTGAATTAAAGGATTTTCAATTGTAACTGAAACAAAACATTGAGAAGCAATGTTAGAAATTGATTATAGATACAATTATAGATATTCTTGTGTGTAAGCTCTGCATGCTCACAAGTTTTACCCAAACAACCATGGGCTGCAAAATCTTAAAAAGATAAAAGCACATCCTATAAATAAATACAGGATTTTTGTTGTGGTTTCATGAGCAATCATAGTCATAGCTATAACTGAGGGAAGACAAACACCAAATGGCTTTACAGCTTATTTTTCATTATTTACAAGACCCCAAAATAATGTAAGAT
Source organism: Ifrita kowaldi (assembly GCA_013398055.1). Lineage (NCBI taxonomy): Eukaryota > Metazoa > Chordata > Aves > Passeriformes > Cinclosomatidae > Ifrita > Ifrita kowaldi. The sequence goes on from VZRS01004567.1 coordinate 58,890, forward strand.
TTTACACTGATTAACTGCAGGCCAGTTCTGAGGTGCTGCACTCAGTGTGTTTCTGCCTGGTCTTTTTGTTGACATATTTACTGGGCTTGAGTTTAAATCCTTGGAATCTTGTTCCTTTCCTCTTTAAACTGAACAGACCTGAACAATTTGTTTCTAATTAGGCTGTTTGCTGAGTCCTCAGAGCAAAACACAGCAAAGCCACCAGCACACCACTGATTTCCATGCAAACAGAAACGTGGTAAGAATGAAGTCCAACTTACCACAGTCACCAACTCTGAAGCTTTCTGAGAGGGGTCTGATGTACTCTTCTCTGCCCCAGGACTGAACGTTTATAAAATAAGTTGGGGAATCACGAATGGTAAAATTGAAGGTGTATCTTTCAGTGCCAATGTCTGCAAAAATAAACAGCACTGTAGCAATTCCGCAGCACAGCTTGATTTCTAACTAGAATATGTGCATAAAAACTACTATTTTGAGGTTTTCCTGGATTTTGGCGTGAATTTTCTCCCACTAGAGGCCAGCAGGTGGTGCAGGAACACGGTGGTGTTTGGGAATGGGCTGCAATTCCTGCTGTACTTGTACCGGTCCACCCCGCAGTTAACTTCAAGCTTCTCCCGGAGCTGGAATGGCTCTCCAGGACTGGAGGTGCTCCCTGACAGTGTCTGTGCTAACCCTGACTGTAGATTTGTTATTTCAATTTGCAATTAATGTTGCATTAACAACATATAATTCCCGTTTTTTCCTGGATGAAGCTGTTGCTACTCAGGCCAGAAATTACTTGTGTCACTCCTCAAGACATGTCCTCAACATTCCTGTTTTAAGAGAGAACAAATATGAAGGCACCAGATCCATTCCAGCAGTATTTATGGAAGATTGGGTTCATATTGGTTCCATCTTCAGAGCATGAAGCCCTTCCATGACAGATTTTTTCCAATTTCTAATTGATATGGTTTAGCCAAACCAATGCTGCTCTTTCATCTTGGTTCTGAAACACACACAATTTTTTTTTTTTGGTGCATTTTAATTCTATCCATTTTACACTGAGAAATCTGTTTATCATTTAAATACTGATTTCAGTCATCTCTGCCAAATTACACCATTGAAGAAAATCAAGTAAAAAGAGTTTAAAGGGACTGTACTTTTTCGGTCTGGAAAGCTTCTGACATCTGTTTTCCCAATAACCAGCCCGATTACATTCTGAAAAATAAAAAGATTATAGAGTACAAGTATTAAACCCAGATGTAGATGATGAATTAGATTTCATGGAATTATACTCTGCTGATGATAATAAACATATTTCTGACTGGTAATCATTTTAATCTATTTATTCCACAGTACCGTATGAGCTAAAGAGTAAAACATAAACACACGAGTTTACTTTAGGAAAAAATTGTGACTAATAAAAATATTAAAATAAATACATCTGTTTCTGTTTGTGAAGAAAATGGGAGGACAAAAGTTCACCCCAAACCTTCACAATTTTGGCTGTTCTACAGCAATCTCTCCTCAGGTAGGCAGCAATGTTGTTGTTTCGTGCTCTCTGCATAGGTCTCAGATCTCCTCAAATGCTCCATGGAAAGTCAGGGCAGGATTTATTTCCCAGTTAAATGTCCAAGGTTTTCCTGGCTGTCAGCACCATGAGCCACACGTGTGCACTCACGGGAGGTAATCCTGGCCTCATCCAAGCAACCTCAATTTCTACAGGTGCCTCTCTCTTGTTGTCTTTCAAATGACTCCAAGGGAGCTGAGGCAAGGAACTTTCTGTTGATTCAAACCAAAATCAATCTTATTCTGCTTTGCTAAACCTGTATTTATTATGGAAAAACATCCTGTTCTCAATTGTCAAACACAACTACTGGGAGCAAACACACACATGTAGATATAGATATATTATCTATCTATCTGTAATATAATATAATATAACAGCTGTGTGGTGGGTTGTTGTTGTTTTTTAGGTGGTCCTCGGTGTGAGAGAAGAGTTTTGCAGTGTTAGTTTGGGATTTAAGAGGTCAACAAGGAAAGTCAGAGTAGGACAAGGACTGCAAGGGGAGACTGGCAGTGCAATACTGCCAGGATCCTTCAAAACGTGAAGCATCCCACATCACTTTCACTTCATAGAATCCTGGAATGGTTTAGGTTGCAAGAGGCCTTAAAGCCCATCCAGTGCCACCCCCTGCCATGGGCACGGACACCTTCCACTATCCCAGGTTGCTCCAGCCTGGCCTTGGACACTCCCAGGGATGTGGCAGCCACAGCTCCTTCACACAGCCCCTTCTCTCAGTACTGACTGTCTCATTCCAGCAGAATTCCAGAGCCAGCTAGGAAGGGCAGGGTTACAATTCAGTAACCCGGCCAGGATTAATTTGGTACCTATTCACGAAGCAGCGTGACCTGCCTGACTTCACTGCAACAACATTGACACGCGCTCAAAAATCAGCTCTCCCGTTCCCAGTTTCCTTGGGATCACTAGAGGGAGCACGGGAACTGCCTTAGCCTGCAGGGATGGAAACACTCAGTAAGAGGGCACTTGTGTACGGCAGTGCAATATCCCCCTTCCAGACTAGCCGAATACTTTATGTCCACTGCATGTAGTGATTCTGATTAGGATTTTGGTTTTCTGTTTTGGGTTTTGTTTCTTAATTTCAAAAAAAAAAATCTATTAAATCAGAGTGCAATATTCCCTGTATCTCACTGCCAGTCCAAAGAACTGACATTTAGGATGAGTGCCCACAGAAATTAGGCTGATGTAAATATCCAATTTCCCAAAGAAATCTGCCCTGGCTCTGCTGAAAATGAGTTCACCTCTGTGTCTCCAACACCAAGCCTGCACGGGGAGCTGGCAGAAGGAAGGGATCTGGCTGGAAACGATTTTGGACTAAGGAAGAGAGAAAAACTTCCAGAGATCATTTCCTTGATCAGCTCATTGTGCAACTGCTCAAGCACTAATTTCCCCCAAAGAGGAGGGGAACACAGCCTCCCCCATGCTGCCTGTTTTGGCAGAGCACTGCTTAAGGCTGCTCAACCAACTCATGAACACGCTGCAAGTGTTTACACTTGAATCTCTTTCACTTTTTAAAATAAACAGCAAACTAATAAACCGTGACATTTTGATACTTCAAATTGTGTGTTCAGCTGTTTTAACATCCTAACACAACACACACTGATCATTCTATCATAAATTACTATTTTATAAAAACACTTTCATTACCATGTGTTGCTAACTGCAATACTCAAGATTAGCTTTATTTGTAAAATAAAAGCTTCTAGCTGGGTTAATGGACCATTATTTGAGAGGAATTGTAAATGACAGGCTAAATTAGCATTGCTGAGGATCAGTTTGGATCAATATGGCTGTGGGGGGATAGAAAACTTCTCTTAGATTCTTCCTTTTCTGTGATTACTCTTTCATTTTTTTTAAGTAAATGAGAAAAGAAAATTGTGCCATCCCAAATAAAAAGCTGTGGGAATGGGAAAACACCGTGTTTTCACTCTTTTCAGGAACATCATGACTTCCCTGGGGCAGGGGAGGGGGGATTCTGCCTCTTGGCTCAGGTGAGATCCCACCTGCAGAGCTGCCTCCAGCCCTGGGGTCCCAGCATAGGAAGGACGTGGAGCTGTTGGGGTGAGTCCAGAGGAGGCACCCAAATGATTGGAATGGCTGAAAGAATTGGGATTGCTCATCCTGGAAAAGAGAAGCTTCAGGGTGACCTGATTGTGGCTTTCCAGTGGCTGAAGGAGCTGACAAGAAACATGGAGGGAGACTCAAGGGATGGAGTGACAGGACAAGGGAGAATGGCTGCACATAAAGAGAGAAGGATTAGATGGGATATTGGGAAGGAATTCTTCCCTGTGAGGGTGGGGAGGCCCTGGCACAGGGTGCCCAGAGAAGCTGTGGCTGGTCCTGGAGCCCTGAAAGTGTCCAAGGCCAGGTTGGACAGGGCTTGGAGCAACCTGGGACAGTGGAAGGTGTCCCTGCCCATGGCAGGGGGTGGCACTGGATGGACTTTAAGCTCCCTTCCAACCCAAACCATTCTGTGATTCTATGAAAACCTGCTTTTTTATCCCAAAGAAACAGAAACAGCCCTGCCATGGAACTGTGAGATTTTTACCCGCTTCAAACACCCTTCAGCAAGAGCTGAGCGTGCATTACCAGGGCTGTGTCATTGGCTCAGAGGCACCGAGCCCTCCAGGATCAGGCCCTGCGTTCATAGCGTGCTGTGAGAGACTGTTGATGTCACAGATGTATTGTGGCTGCATAATGCTGACTCTGTAATGTCTTTAATAATGTCTTCACTAATTCAGCATCCATTTAAAGTGCTACAAAGAAGCCTCTGATACATTGAATTGTCCGGTCAATATCTGTGGTTGTGGTACCCACAGGCTGTGGACAGCAACAGCATCAATTTTCATTTTGCTGCTTTGCACACAAAGAAGGGAAGGTCCTTTCTACCCAACAATTGCACTAATGCTATTAGTACCTAAATACACATCAATTACATAATTTTACAGTAATATAAGACAGTCAGATACAATTTCATCTGGGAACAAAAGGACCATGGCTGTGAGACTTACAGGACGAGCAAGGTTTGGATGCAGATCTGAAAGTGCAACAAAGTCCCGTGCTGAGCGAGAATGAGCCATTCTTTATCTGAAACTTGAGGACACTGACTTAGATTTTGTAAAAATCCAAACAAATCACTTAAGACCATTCACAGTGAGAATAACAAGTTAGTTTTTAACATAAACGTTTTGACCTAATAGCATCTGTTTTCAATAAGAGGCATTTCAAGCCATCTGAAGTAGACAATTCTTTATTGTTTGGATTTGGTGATGGAAGTTATGAATTTTACTGTGACGGCTCTACCTAAGCTTCTCAAATAAAGGCCTGTAATTTTTATTTATTATTCATCATTAAATGACTCCATTAGCACCAGGGTCTGAAAAATATTTACCTTCCTTTTCTCTGGGAAGTCCAACTCAATTTAATGAGGCAGCTCATATATAAAAGGCAATTTATAGGTGAGGAAAGAAAAGTGTTGGGTTGTAAAGCACCTTTAATTGAGGTTTTGGACTTAATATTAAACTATTTTAAAATGTGAGTTTATTCCTTCCTCAAAATAGAAAAGTTCTGAATTTCTGAAAGTAAAATTAGTGACAACCAGTTCTTTTCAGGCTGCCAATGTGGCATTCACTGCCCAGCCCTGAGAGCACCCAGGTCCTCTCTAGAGAAACCAAAGTGGAGCCATGGGTGCTTTGTTAGACCCTCTGAATGCCTCTTCTTATTTCGTGGGTACCTCAGAGACATTTAGATACTTAACAAAAAGTTGTCAGATTCTATTTTTTGTTGTAAAAGGAACCATTGCATTGTCCAAATCTTAATAACCTTTAATAGGAGAGAACTGCTGACATTTTTCAGAGGATGCCTGTTCAATCTTTATAACAAAATCCTGAATGGCTTTCACAGTCTTTATACCTGGAACCTCGTGTGAGAATTGTTAACCATTTCATCAGGCATTAGGATAAAAGTCTGTTGAACTAGAGAACAAATAAGCCTACATTTTAAAGAAAAATAAGCAGTTATCTGAGAACTAAGTGATTTCTTTAAAAGTGCGTTTCAGTCTCACAGAGAGACAGCCCAGGTTTGCCTTACAGAAACCACTGAACAATGGAGTCTCAAACCTGTTCCCATCCCATTAGATGGAAGAATTTATGTTTCCCTCTGTAGGAAAGTCACCTCAGCATCCCTCCAAGGCAGAGTAATATTCTCACCTCAGAAGAAGTCAAATATTGTTTACTGCTGTACCTCACACCAGCTGGGTTGCGTCGAAGGAACCAGCACTGGGAACACACCTGTATTGGAGGAAGATTAAAATGGTGATTTAGGATTTTAAATGCTCCGGGTTCTGATAGCTGGAGCAGAGCTGCTCCTCTCAGGGACCCCTCAGCTCCCTCAGGAACCCCTCAACCACCCCTCAGCCCATCATAGACCCCTCAGCTCTCCTCACACACCCACCATTCCCCTCAGGTGTCCCCTCACATACCCTTCAACCTCCTCCTGGACTCTTCAGCCCCTCAGGTGCCCCTCAAGCCCCTCACAGACCCTCCGGACCTGAAGGAGACAAAATGGCGCCGGCGCAATGGCGGGAAAAGGGCTCCGTGCCTGCTCCTCCCTCAGGGCCAGCACGGGCTGAGGGGAGACATTCTCCCATCCCAACACATTCAGTGGGATCTCCAGCAGGCCTGGAATCCCTGGGCTTGAAGAGGTAAAAACAGAGTTAGATGGGATATTGGGAAGGAATTCCTGGCTGTGAGGGTGGGGAGGCCCTGGCACAGGGTGCCCACAGAAGCTGTGGCTGCCCCTGGATCCCTGGAAGCGTCCAAGGCCAGGCTGGACGGGGCTTGGAGCACCCTGGGATGGTGGAAGGTGTTGGGGTTAGAACTGGATGAGCTTTAAGGTCCCTCCCAAACCAAACCACCCTGGGATTCCATGACTTACCAGATCAGGAATTTAAAGCGAGGTTCATTCTACAAGTATAGATGCAGAACACACCAGCGAGACAAAAGCAAATTTCAGAAACCTGTGGAGAAACCATTCCCTATTTCCTTTTTTTTTTTTTATGTTAGCTGTATGGGAAAAAAAGTTGCAGCCTGTATTTTATAAATTAATCAAAATTTCTGGTTTAAGATATTATTTGTATTGATTTGCACCCAATACTCCTATATTTTCAGGCTCTGCAGAAGGCTGGCTTGAGCCATTATTCTCCATTTATATTGAATGTAAAATTATATTTTATAAAATCAATACCCTTCACTTCTGCATCATAAAAAACTTTACTCCTGATGAGTAATTTTATAACCCCAAGGTCGTGGCTATTGAAGGTTTTTAGCATAGCCTGACAAATTCTGTGTTGACTCTGTATTACAGGATCTTTCATTTCTTCAATTAAACAGCTGAAAATGGATACCACCTGTGCTCTTGTATTTATTGTGTCACAAAAGTCCATGATAATTATCCCGTGCTGATGACAAACGGGATGCCAGGGAACTGACAGCCTGGGTGGGGTTTTCTTTAGGTCACCTTTTATACTGTATGATCCATGGATCTTACTTTGTTTCATATGTTTGAATCTCTGCTTAACAGAATGTGGCATTCTTTTCTGTCAGTTCTGTTGTTTTCATTATCTCAAGCTAATGAACAAGCAGAAGATAATGAGGCTGGTGATGGGATCCTAATCAAATGGGAAGAAGAACTTGGACACTGGCTGGGAAATGCTGGCGAAGGTACAAGTCTCGTTCTTACAGCCATGACTGCAATGCAAAACAGGAAAAAAATCTCTGAAATGAGACCTGTGGGGTGTCCACTGCTGCTGAAGGTGACAAATCAGGGTCACAGTTCAGGGTCTTGGAGGAGCTGAGCTGACCCAGTATCTCAGCAGGGTTTTGGTGGGACACAAGCACCTGCTGCAGTGGAGCCTTGCAGAAGCGACCGGGATCTTGTGCTGCTGCCCAGCATGGGCAGGTCACCACTTCCAGTGGGTTTTGTCCAGGTGGAGCTGCTTTTCTCCCACAGGCACAAAGGGCAGGTGAAACCTGACGCTGCTGCCGTGTCCCCTCCAGGCCTTTGTTCCATTTCAAAGCCACCAGAACAAGGGTGCTGTTGTGCCTCTCCTCGGCTCCCCGTAGTCACAGGGTGGGTTTGCTTTGTGGTCTGCTTCCACTCCTATTTTCAATGTACATTTGGGGAAGAAAAAGCTGCTTTTTACTTTCCCAGGATAGTTCCTGTTGGGAAGACGTTATCAGGGCCATCATGACAGGATGCACAAAGACGGGACAAAGTGAGACTGGGGTTCTTTCCCTCTGAGATGTCTGATTAGATGCTGAATTTCTGACTTGCAGATACTGAGCCAAGGATTCATTTGATGGATGTGCCTGTCTCAGGTGACACTGAGAATTCTGCCACTCATACAGCACATGGCACCTCAGGGGACAGCCGGGGACTTGGACTCCTGTGGTTACTGCAAACAAATAACACCTTTTTTGGTGCTTATAACAAACAAATGTCTAACCTGCCTTTATGCCCTTGATTTACAATGCCAGCCAATTCTCCCAGTTAGGAATTTTTAATACAAACACTGGAGAACATCTGCAAAAACAAATGTTACTCAACTTGTATCCAGCTTTACTCACGCTTTCCTCTTCGGCTGACCTCAAAGTGGTCTCAAAAAGAAATCAGCATCGTTATCTCCCTTTGACAACTGGGAAAATAGGGGTGAGAGAAAGGCCAGAAGCAGTTTCCTAAGGCCTATGTGCCACACAGAACCTGCTGCCCTCTCCAGCACCAGCCCCCGTGGGAGAGCAACAGTGTTAATTCAGTGTTTTTCTGATCTAGTGCTTGATCTCTGAAAGCTCCAAGTGATTTTAACTCTCCAGCACTTCAGCGGCACTTAGCACTCTGCCGATTCAACCTGTGACTGGCAGAGCCTTCCCATACACTGCTGCAAATTGCCCAGCCCCTGCTAATTAGGCCTTCATGAATAGATTTATTTAAATTACACTCATTGGCATGGTCAAGGAGTGCAAATGCCATTTCGTAATTCACTTTAGCAATTTGTTACGTGACCATCAGTACACTTTGCATTCAGGGGAAGAAAGTCCGGCACTAGCAGGGACGTTTCAGAAATCATTTCCAAAACCAGAGCAATATAAAAATATTTGCTCTGTGCATTTTCCGCTGCCCGCAGCATTTACTGAGAGGGCTCATTGAATATTTATACATCCTTAGGACCCAAAGAACTGGTAAAATGGAGAGGGCAGACGTGTAATTTTATGTAATTGGCTTGACTGAATGCATTAAAAGCAGCAAATTATTAAAGGTACTCAGTGTTCAGTGGTTTTGGCTGATACCTGAACTGGCAGAGCCTTGGGAGTGCTGATGGAGTAACGATGGACATCTTCAGCAGCAGCAATGCAGGTGCTGATGCAGCCAACAGGTGCTCAGTGTGTTCAGGGATATTTAATCTGAATTTCTCCCCATCACCCCAGTGAGTCTTTGTTCAGCTCTCACTCCACCCTGGTTCTCCCCCATCCTGGTCTCCAGCACTGGAACCATCCCAGTGCTGGTTCAGTGGGATTCCCTCGCTCCGAGCAGCACCATGACCACCTGCAGCATGGAAAAACAACAATCCAGAGCTTTGCTGTAAAATTAACATGACCCATAGCTGGTTCTCACCTAATCTGGGCTAATTCTGCCTTCTCTGGGCCAGGGCAGATGCCAAGACCTGAGGCTGGTGCATGCACGTGGCAGCAGCACGAGCCTGCAGGGAGCTCAGACCACAACACGGGTGTGAGCAAGCAGGACCACGTGCCAAGGGCTCTGCTGGGGATGCCAACAGCTCTCTCTGCACAAGAAAAGCTCCATTGCTGGCAAAGACCAAAAAAAAAAGCTTTTTTTAAGGTGTAAATCTCCTGTGTGCTACATAGCTGCTCTTCCCACGGGCAGAGAGGGAATGGCATCCGCAGGGCTGGAGCCTGGCACAACATTGCTCCTCTCCCTCCAAGGCTGGGTGCCTGTTCATCAGCAGGCTCAATTCCTCGTGATTCCATCACTAATGAATCCCCTCTGCAGCAGTGGTGGAGCAGGAACATCACGCGACAGATGCCACACAACCCAGAGAGGAACACGAGCCATCGGCACCAACCCCTCCACCAAAATCAGCTCCCCTCAGGTGCCAGGGCAGAGTTACAGCACCAGAGAAACACCACAGCTGAAATCTAAGCTCTTCTGGATCTTCACTAAGTAGTTAGTTTATTTTCAGTGAATAATTAGCAAAGAAACTTATCCCAGAACTAACCATTCTCTGTAAGTTTTGTACCAAAAAGGCAGAATAAGATGCCCGTATAGGAATTCACTGCTTGAAAACACAGACACAAGGCTTTTTTCTTCAATTTTCTCACTTTTTTTGGAGCTCAGACTTTGATTGACCAAGATTTAAAGCTCTCAGTCTGCTGTTTAACTTGCCTAAGACTACAGAAATTCAAAACACTCCTTTTTAGAGCCTTCAGGCTATAGAGAATAACTTTTCCTGCACATAATTCCAAAATAATGTGAGCTCAGTGAAATGACTTGGATTTTCATCACTTTCTCCAAGACCAGAATTTCCTCCTCCCTCTCTGAGCAAACAAGTGATGAATATTTTCCAACAAAACATCATGAATTAAAACATATAACAATTAAAAATAGTTTTAGTGACAGCTCCCTGACACAGAGGAAGAATGTATCGAGGGGGGAAGAAAAGAAGATATTTAGCATTGTTGGCTGCTATTCAGACACTTCCAGCCATTCAAATCCATGAAACCAAACCCAGATTGTATCTGCATTTCAGTTTGAGACACATGATACTGAGCAGTACCAATTAGGGGACACAGGATGAGCATCTCCCAGTGACAATACTGGGAAAAACCCTTCCAGCCTCCAGTTTCCAACCAAGTCTAAAGCTTGATCCCTGTATGTGCAGTTCATAAGGAGGAAAACTTGGGATATAATTCCCAAAGACATATGGGGGTGGCTGTAAAAGAAAACTGGGATCTTAGAGTAAATCAAAATTTTCCCTCACCACAGAATTCAGTGAAGGGAGCACCAGAGAAATCCAAAGGGCCCATCCAAGCTAAACTTTCCAGCACAAATCCACCTTTGATCTCCTGGCCGAGCATTTGGCCCCGGCCTGGCGGTGGCAAGGCTCCCACTGCCTCCGAGAGCCAGGACTGCATCCAGCCCTTCCGAGGGAATCATGTGTCAACATTTCCACAGCCCTCCTGGCTGCCTGTCAGGCAGCTCGTTAGAAAACTCCTGCAGACCCACACTGACATTTGGAGGGTTTATCCATTAGAAAAACAAAACCTCCCCTCAAAGCCTGTTCAAAGTGCAAAGGTACGAGACTTGATCAAAACAGGACTGGATCACGAAATTCTCCCTTAAGAAAATGAACACTAGAGGTCAATCTAACAACTTGTCCCGGAAATATATATCCCTGGAATAAAATATTACAGACTTCTGCGTGCTGTACAGCTCTAACTACCTCCAGACCCACTGACTTGGCCCCACACTTCAGATCTAACAAGGGTTTCTTCTGTTCTTTTGGGTTTGCTCTTGTCTTGCTCTCCATTAGCGTTTCCTTTCTGGAGCTCTCCCGTACGGTCACTGTCTCGAGTCATGGCGCTCCCTGATGCACTTAATTCCCTGTTTATGAAAGCAAAGGGAGAATTGGCACTTGTGTAAGGAGGCTGGAGGCCAAATGTGTCCCTGATGGAGCTCTGTGCAACTCGAGTTTGATTAAGGACCAGGGCAGGAGCAGAGAAGCAGCAGTCACCTTGCAGGTAAAAACCCCTCCAGCCCAGGATCTCATGGATAAATATGGAATGGTTCGGGTTGGAGGGGATCTTGAAGCTCATCCAGTGCCACCCCTGCCATGGGCAGGGACACCTTCCACTACCCCAGGTTGCTCCAAGTCCTGCCCAGCCTGATCTTGGACGCTTCCAGGGATGGGCAGCCACAAACCCATGGTTTCAAAGAGGTAACAGGGAACTGGGCTGGAATGCAAGGGATCGGTTTGGGACTTCCAGACCTCAAGTCTGATTCCCTTCCAATGCATCTCCCATCTAACAGCAGTGGAATGGCTTCATTCCTGCACCTCATGCTTTCCTCATCTCTTGCACTCAGATTCCAGAGGACCTTGAGAATGCAAACTCCCACAGACTATTTATGCTTAAAATCAGTTTTGGTTGGGCTTTTTTTTACTTTATCGTTCTGAAATGCCCAATATTCCAATTCCATTGAGTTTCTTCCTTCTCCTTGCCTGCTCTTATCACCAGAAATAAGACACAGCCCTGCCAGCCTGTTTCAGCCTCCCCATTACCACCTTCCTCATCAAATACCAAATTCCCATCCACAAACCTCCTGCCTCAGCCAGGCTCCATGGAGAACAGGAAGCTGCCTCCACCGGGAAAGCCCAGGGCAATCCAAGGCACGAAAGTCAGGTCAGACAAAAGCTCAGACCCAGCGGAGAGCGTGTTTAAGCACGAGATTTCTGCCGGGGAGTCACTCGTGTGCTGCTCCCTGAGCTCATGTGCGAGTGCTCTGCTGAAGCGGGGCCAAATCGCGGCTCTTTCTGCCTGCAGCCGGATACTGTAGCACCGAGTAACGCCGAGGAGTAACATTTATTCACACACAGGGGCTCTGTGCTGCGGGGCTGCCAAGCCCTGGCCGCGGCTGAGCTTTTCGTGAGCGAGCAGCCAGAGCAGAGCTCCATATGGCAGCGCCGGCTCCTCACTCAGCAGCTCTCCTGCTGCCAGCTCCTCGCTGCAAACGGCCCAGCGCAGCAGAAATGTTCCAGCTCCACCTTCGTGTTACAATTACCTTTCAAAACCTGCCAGATGAATTCCTTAAAATTCTTCCAGGGAGTTTCTTGCTGCCTGGATGACCGCGGTGGTTCTGGCTGCCGCCAGTGCTGCTCCTCCGGAGCAGCACCCAAGTCATTCCCAGGTGGAAATTTCTCCCTGGGCATATCCAAAGTGTGTCCAGCCTCAATGCCCAGCTCTTCAGAGCCCAGGCACGTCCAGAAGGTGCCATAGAGGTAATGGAAATGCCTCATTTTCAAGCAACCTGGCCCTAACACAGAGCTGAAGCTTGTGCAGGGATGCATCTCTAAGCATTTCCCAGATAATGTAGGCACAGAAGAGATCTAGGAGGGCTGTGAGCGTGGCTGGGACAGCCGTGTGCCACTGGTGTGCATTAACAGCTTCTCTTCAAGGCATAAAAACTGGGCAGAACGGAACAGGAAACCTCCATTGTTGGGGCACTGGATGACTCACCTTGGCAGGTTTTGGTCCATTAAAATGCACAAGACACAATCCCTTGACCACAGGAGCTTCTCTTCCCAGTACCACCATTCGTCCCCATCCACCTGGGAGGTGGCTCCCCCAGAGACTCTTCCCAAGGACCAACAGCAGCAGCAGCCCTCAGTGCCATCACCTGATGGCTCTGGGCATGTGGCAAAGGCAGCAGTGACACCAGAGGGGTGAAAGCCACAGCAGTACCTCAGGTGACGCGGTCTTAGCCCAGGCAGGACCAGACTCAGTCCCAGGTTAGCAGGGAGCCCACTTTTGGTTTATGGAGCCATTCAGCCTCACCCCGCCATGGCACGTGCAGTTCCTGCCAAATCAATATCTGCGTCTTCCTGGTAAATAATTGTGTCGGTGGGACGTTAATGGGGCACAGTGCTCGTGGTGTCAAGGCTTTTTTTTTTTATCAACGAAGCAAAGTCATTCATTTTCCACCCCCTTCCCCCCCGGCAGCCTTCCCAAATGCACAAAATGGGCTCCAGACCCACCTCCTACAAGGAAATGAGAACCAGCCCCAGAGGATCACCCAGCAAGAAGCCTCTGTTCGGAGATCTGACGCCTCTTCAAAGCCAGGGGAGCAAATGTGCTCCTACCTCCGCTGATTTATGAGGAACGGCTGCGTCACCGATGCGGGGGAAACGCTTAAACGCTACCAGAGGGAAGGGAACGGAGCCCTGACTGCCTGCTCTGAATAACCCCACTCTTCAGGAGAGTTTGTTTTCATCTAATTACATCTATATTGCATTTTAAAGGAAAACAAACAACCTGGAGACTGCAGCACATGCTGCTGGATGCTTCCCCCGATAGGAAAACAAACACCAGGGTGGCACCGCCGATGGCAGGCAGGATGTGCCAGGGGGCCTCTTGAATGGCACGTGGCACCAGCCAGCCTGGGACCGTGTCCCCACACATGAGGGGATGTGGGGAAAGCAGGTGGCTTCCCCGTGCTGGTGGGAAACAGCCAATATCCCCTCAGCTGGAGGCAGGAGCAAAGCCAGAGGCAGCAGCACCCCAGGAAAGGCAGGAGCAAGGTTTAAGTGAGGGGCACAGCCCAGGGGTGTTTTTTCCTTCCTTTCTGTGTTGAAAAATTCTGGGTGTAAATCGTTCTATGTGTTTGGTTTTAATTTCTGCTGCTGCCCCACTGTTATTTATGCTCTTGAAATATAACAGCAGGCACATGTAGAGTGTGGTGTTCATGAAATACAGCCCGCTGCCCAGAGTGTTTATCGACCAGTGCAGTAAATAATTCCAACAAGCACAACTCATCCAAGAGAGCAGGGACATGGATGAAGGCTGCCCATCTGCCAGGGCCCTTCCAGGGCTGCCAGCACTGCACAGGGCAGCCAGATCTGCTCCAGAAATGCTCTTTTCCATCTAAAATGAAGCCAAGAAAGCCAAGTGCAGCTCCCAAGTGGGTCCTGGTGGCAGCTGTGCCCTGGGCTGGCAGGATGGCCAGTGCTGCAGGGACACCCCTGGGGACATTGGATGCAGCCCTGTGCCCACCATGGGATGCTCCCAGTTAATGCCAGGACTTTAACAGAAAGCAACTGCTCGACTGTCACCCAAGGGACACGGCCACACCAGGAGCTGGATCCCCACAGCACCATCAGCGCTCCAGGACAGCCAGGAGGTCACTGCTTGAAATAAAAGCTCTCTGCAAGGACCTGATTTGGTTTGATGGTTGAGGAGAAGGCAGAACTAACAGCCCTGTACAAACTGTCACTCAATTAGCTAGGTAATGTCTGCGGAATTTATTCAACATTTGAATTCTTGCTTTTTTTGCAGGGGAAAGGCCACATGATGCTTCCGTACAGAGCTGGGTCTCTCAGCTGTCCCAAGGATTTCCCTGGATGCTTTTCCTGTCCTGCAGCACAGAGGACCCAGCACAAGGCTGAATAGATTTAGTGCTGCTACACTGGGACTCATTTATCTTCCCTCCGAGGTGAACCCACACCATCCTCAAGGACAGGAGCTTAACAAGCAGGGGAGGCAGATCTGAACCAGATCTTGACCTGATCTCAATCACGCAGCTGTGCTGAACCAAACAGGGCTGATTTATGCCAGCAAGAAGCCAATGGCCTGGCTCAAATCCATTGCCAGTTCCCTCTGCCACCAGCAATGCTGGAGCTGCCTGCCCACCCCAGGCAGAGCTCATCCCATACCACCAGCTCTCCCAGCAGCCCAGTGCAGAGCCACGAAGGGACATCAACACTCAGATTCCATCCTGGCACACTCACACCAGACATTGCACCACTGACATCAGCAGCATGAAGACCCTCAGGGTAAAATAAAGCCCCTCAGAAGGGGCTGTGCTGCAGCAGAGCCTCCCCTGGGTGTCCCAGGGCTGCCCATCCCTGCAGGGCACCAGTGCCTGGGTTCAGGGGAGACCTCAGCACCATACAGTACCTGCTGGACTGGCTGGAACTCACAGCCAACTCCTCTGAGCTTCGCTGCCAAAATATCACTGCCCAGAGGGGATAACCTTGCATCAAACTCATGTGTTAGCCACAAAGCCAGGCTGGGAGAACGTCCCTCATCAGGGATCCCCACAGATGCTGCAGTAACACCCCCAGTGATGCTGCAAGCTCTGGCCCTGCTGGGCCCAGTTCATCTCAGGGCAGCATTTCCGAGCAGGGTGGTGCCCAGCACAGCACAAAGGGTGCTTTCAGCACTTTTACCCGTGGGCAATCGTGATATCCCGACGGCCTCGCACCAGGGAACAGCTCCTTCGGTTTAGCTGGAGTCTGAACCTCCCTGGAAACCCAGAATCCTCAGCCTGGGATTCCCAGATCCAGGCAGCATGAGGTGCCAGAGGCTCTGCCTCCAGCTAAGCCCCTCACTTTGCAGCACTGCCTGCACACACCAGGGCCTTTTGCCTTCCCAGGCTCCTCCCAAATACCCCATTGCTCCACAGGGAGACAGCAGCAGACACCCACTGGCCCCATTTCCAGCTCAGCACCTGCTCCTTCCCACCACCAAGGAGCCTCTCCCAGCCCCAGAGAGCTGCAACACCTTCCACTCCCTGCAAAACATCCCAGCTCAGCCCCAGGGCTGGAAGCACAAGTCACCCCCACACACCTGGAATCAGCAGGGTGGGGGGACCAGCACTGCAGCACTCCCCAGCACCCCAAACCCCGCAGATACCGAGCACAGCCACTCCACCTTGGCTCACTCCCCATGCAGGAGCCGGTTGCCAAGTCCAGACTTGGATCTAGCAACAGACTTTTGTGCTTTGGCTCATGGATCCTGCAAACAAGAGCTTTAATCATTGCTTGCTTTTGTACGCCGAGAGCCAAAATTGTCTTGTTAAGTACAGTAAGTGATCAGTACTCGCAGCACAGAGCGTTTCAATGGCTGCTTGTGTGGGTAATTATTCCAGGCTTGCCTCTCTTCCCCTCTTGAGAAAAATTACGGAATGTGGAAATTATTGCAAAGCCTCTCCGGACTTGGAATGTTTTCCGCCGGTTACTTCAGCCTGTGCCTGGATTTTGCTGCCTGGTTGTGCCCCGTGCTGAGGGATGCCCATCCCTGGACAGGCTGCACCAGGATCCCAAGGGTCACACATTCCATAGGCAGCTTCGTAGCTGGGCTTTCCTCAGACAGAATAATCCCAATACCTGTCCTAAAGGTAACAGGAGGCTCAGCCTTGGCTCCCCCTCCCTGTCCTCTCCTGCCTGAGCACAGCACACATCAGCCAAGCCTAGAAAACATTGATTTAATTTGATTTTCCCCGTGCATCCCTAAATGGAGGCATGGATCCATGCTTGGGACCCCAGCTGTGCCATGGCCCCAGGCAGGAGCCTTTCCCTCCCAGCTCTCTCTAATATTACACTATTAAAGTTGCCTTTTGGCTTTTATTAGGATTTTTTCCAGAGATAAAAGCAGGCTGTGGGAGCAGAGGGAGCCCCAGCACTATCCATGTCCTTGGAGCTGTCAGAGTGGGGAACCTCAAGCTGGGAATGCTGTGGCAAGGCCGGGACACGTAAAGGAGGAGGAGGAGGATGGTGCTCAGCTGTGCATCCCTCAGCCCCAACGTGGATGAAGGGACCAGGAGAGCAAACTGCAGGGATGCTCCCTGCTCCAGTGGTCAGGGGATGCTTTTCTGGAAAAGGGACAGCAAAACATTCTCAGCACGCTTGGAGCTGGCTTTGCATCACCTTCGCCTCTGCAAATGCAGCTGGAGGCTGAAACCTTGGCAGGAGGTTTCAGGCACCAATAAATCTCCTGGTGAAACAGGGACAGGACCCCACAGCCCCCATCCCACTCTCACAGCCCATGGGCAGCTCTGCTCTTGCCTCCAGGAGGATTTTGTACAGGGCATTTCTAGAGTGGGATGGAGGAAGGAAAGGCTCTGGGAGGATTTGGGTGAGCAGATAAAGCTAAAAGAGGTAGGACAAGTCCCCGAGAAGAGAAGGTTCAGCAGTAACACCTCAGGGCAGGTTTATGTGCACGGTGGTCTGTCCCCAGCTGGCAGGAGGGAAATGCTGTCACTCCAAAGCTCATTTCTGCAGGTTTATTCCAGCAGGAGAAACAGGACAGAGCCATCAGCTCCAGAGGTTTGGGTGCCCTGTGGCACCCCCATCACCCCATTCCAGGATCCCACAGGAGCTCCTGCACTTCAGGTGTAGCTTTGCCCCAGACCTCCCCACAGCCCAGGACTGGTTCCTGTCACCAATATCCACCCCAGGGCTGGATCAGGCATTCCCAATCCCATGTTTGGGTGCTGGGTGACACAAACTGTCCCCTCCAGCCCCTGGTGATGCCACCGGCACACATTCCCCTCCAACTGCTCCAGGGGATGCGAGGGCTGCGTTAAAGACATTTGGGTGTTGCAACCAGCACAGAAAAAAGAACTTCTTCCCTGGGAAGGTGGAGGGCTCCTTGTCCTCTCCACCAGGGCATGGACCCGTTCTTCTCTGCCCCATTTTTCCAAAGGGGTGAGGGACCTGGACCCATCACACACACCCAGGGCTGACAGGAAGGGAGTCATTCCCGAGGAGCATTGCTTCTAAACCACTCCAATATGGCAAGGCAATGTTAACCAGCTGGGAAAGCTCTTTAAAGACCCTTAATTAAAGGCTGGCTGTTGCACAGGCCCCTTTCCCATCCCCACCAGGAGTGTTTCCCGGTTTCCCGGCCTCTCTCCCGCTGCCCTCCATCCCTCACACTTTCCTTCCCGCTGGCATCTGCCAGCAGCATGCTGCAGCTGCCAGGGGGGGTCTTCAGCAATCAGCCATCAGATGGAAGTTTGAACTCAAAGTAAAAGGAGACAAAAAGGGAAAAATTCCCTCCCTGTTGATTTCCAGGCGTGCCTGCCAGCATGGATGGCAGTGCTGGGGCAGAGCTGGCTGTGGGAGCATCGGCTTAGTGATCTACACTACCACTCCCCAGCCACATAAACTGGGAAAAACGGGGCTGGATCAGCCCTTACAGCTGCATTCTCTCCTCTAATACCAGCTGTGGCATCACCGCGAGCCAGCCCCAAGGGCTCTGGCCATCCCCCTCCTCCTACTTGCTCCATGTGTCCCCATTCCCTGGGGAAGGAGCAGTGGTGGCAGTGCCCCATCCCATGTGCCCCCTCTACCCCACACCAATGAGAGGTACACAATTAGGGCCTGGGGCTTGTCTCCTGCCAGGGGAATCCTGCCAGAAAGGCATCCATTTATTCTTTTGAGTGATAAAAATTAATCAAGCGAGGCAACGTGTCACTGTTTCCAATCAGGGCATAAATTTGGCGTTTGCACACGATGGCTGCACAGAGCCACACTGCTCCATCCCCAGTCTCCACCCTGGCCCTGCAACCCCCAAAAACAGCAGGAAGGATGCCCAGCACCCCCCACTTACCAACCAGTGCCAGTTCCCATTCCCTGAGCCGGGAGAGCCTCTGCACCCTTCAGAGCTGGGGCAGATCCTGCAGGGAGGCTCCAGTGCCCCCTCCCAGCTTTTATAGCCCACAGGTGCCCAGCAGCATGAGTCTCACCTGGGGACTGCGGTGTGGGACAGGTATGGCCACACACATGGCACCAGAGAATGGGAATGGGGATGGATGGGCCTTTTCAGGGATGAGCATGGCTTTCCCTGTGACAGGTTATAAACATTTCAGATGAAATGTGGAATTGAAAATCAGCCCTGCTACTCTCCTCATCTCCAGACCCATGCAAAAGCAGGGAAGTTTAAACTTCTTGCTTTTGGAGGTTTTTTTTTCCTCTTCCCTATTTTTGTTCTTTCCCTTCTGTCCTCCTAAATCTGGTATAACAGAAAAAGGAGTAAATAAAAAAAACTTGGAAAGCTCTTCCAGCCCTGCTCTTCCTGGCTTATGGAATGGAATGGAGGGGGAGGCCCAGAAGCACAGGAACCACAAAACTTTGGATAGTTGGATTTTCAAAACAAAATTGGGGCTAGAAATGGAAACTTTGCTTAACTGAGATGGGGATGAAAACTTCATTTCATACTTGGCTGCAAAGCTGGATCTCCATCATCCTCTTGCTCTGGCACTTCCCCAATTAACCTGGTGCTCCAGAGGCATTTTTCCAGCTCCATGAGCGTAGGGTGTTTTGCCATCATCCCCTGAGCATGCAGCTGCCCAAACTCCCTCTGCCCCAGAAAACATCAGCACAGCTCAACATCCTCTTGTTATAACTTTATTTGCAGAGGTTTTGAGCAGGAAGGTCCAGCAGTGTCACCTGTCCTCGAGCCTCTGTGGGAGTTTCAGAGCAATTCCTCTCGGGATGGGGGTCCCAGAGCAGCTGCGGCTGCCCCATCCCTGGAAGTGTCCAAGGCCAGGTTGGACGGGGCTTGGAGCAACCTGGGATAGTGGAAGGTGTCTCTGCCCAGGGCTCCTGGGCACAGGATGGGCTTTAAGGTCCCTCCAACCCAAATAATTCCAGGATTCCATGACCCAGGAGAATGAAACGTCACAGTAGAGAAGTGCTCAGTGAGCACTGGGAGTTTCAAGCAATCTCTGCTCGAGCAGAACCCTCCACGACAGCACGAGTGGAACAGAGCTGCTGTCACTGCTGTCACCATCCCGCACCAAAACACTTTTCTTGGAAGCACATCGCTCCACTTGAGCTCTTGAAAGCACCACAAACTACCCCAAACTCCGCCGAGGTGCAGTTAAGCCTGTGCTTGGCTCAGAGCAGGAGCCGGGAGATTTCATCCCCTTCCTACCAAAGCTGCTTTTATTGTCTTGATCTAATGAAGTGCAGACTTCACCTGGACAGAGCCATAAGTGGCTCCTCTCGGAGGCAATGAATACAAATACTTGACCTCGTGAGCTGCGGGGCAGCAATTAGTTTAAGCAGGGGGTTTGTGTAACACTTCAAAAGTCTTAATCCGTGCGGTCAGCCCTGGCACGGTATTTGCCAGAACCTATTGAGTAGTCTTAATGAGTCTGCAAAGCAAGCTTTCAATACATTTTGGGTCGCTTCAGATGCTTTAAATGGCATAGTCTATATGGTATTGTGCGGCTTTAGAAAGGGCCGGGCTTTAAAAAAGTATGGTTCCCTTTCACAGGGCAGACAGAAACCATCTTTAGAGCCGGGACCCTTAACGTTTTGCATATCAATATGGCTGGGGCTGAATGCAGTCACTCAGCTGAGAAATAGGATCACTATCAGTGTTTCCAGGCTTTCACAGGCACTTGGGAAACTTTAAAGCCCTTCGTGGAGAATAATTTGGTCGAATGTCGTGGCTGGAAACAAAACCTAAACAAGCAGAGCGCAGTCCATCATGCGGAGCTGCCAGCGAGGCTGACAAGGGGCTCCAGCCGCTCCGACATCCCACCCCCGGTGGGGCGGTGGCCGGGGGTCACAGGCCTGGGGGGACACGGCCGGGGGACCCCGCAGTGGGCACGGGGTGCTGAGCCCATCCCCGCAACAGCCGCATCACTCCGAGGGCTTTGGGATTTCAACCAGCACAAAACCAGTCCTGGTTTCATCCCCTCTCGCTATTCCTTGGCAGTATCCCGCCGGTCACAGAGCCCCCAGGGACCGTCACCTCCATGGTGTCTCTCCTCACAGAAACAGGCACCTGTTTGCATTTCACTCCAACGTCACCCTAAGCCTGTCCCTGCACGCGTCACTTGTCCCGGGAATGAGCAGGAACACGCTCAACCTCACCTGCAGCATGGAACAGGAAACAAACCTCACCTCCAGGGGCACAGGCGAGGTGCCAGGAGCCGCGATGTGGGAGCGGGGGGAGCTGTGCGGGATAAAGCACCAGGCGGGGGTGTGAAACCACCCCGGAGCTGGGAGGAAATGGGATGGGGTCTGTTGTACATCCCAGAAGTGGTACCTGCTGCCCTCAGCATGCCCAGGCAGCAGCAGCAGCAGCGAGGAGAGGGGGCACCTCGGCAGCATGGTCAGCTCTGGGATGCAGGTTTGGGATGCTGCATGATGGAAGAAACCACAGCCAAAGCATATTTGCAAACAATGCAGGGCCTGAGGGCCCTTCAAAACTCATAATTAGCTCATTAAAGAGACAAATACAAGTCACTAATAAGATCTTAGAGGTTAATTAAATGTTTTCCCCATCTTTAATTAAGGGAAAACTAGTTAGTGCAGATTAAAGTAATTTCTGCAGCCTCCCGTGATGACCCTCGATGGCTGCAGATTTGAAAAACTGAGATTATTGAACTGAAAGGGCAGAGTTTGGGTAAACTGTGGAGATGCTGGAATTTTCCTCCTAAGGGTTAGAAAGGCCCTGCTCTTTCAGCTGGGCCACTTAAGGAACATGGGAAGGTGATCCACAACTCCCTCTCCCTAAGCCTGGACCTGGCATTTATTCAAAACTGCTGCTGCTCATTGTTTTGCTCAGCTGGGAGATTCCTACGGACTCTTTTCCATCTGCAAAACATCTCCCAGGATTGGGGTTTGCTGCCCAGCCGTTCCCTGGCCACCAGTGACTGTGTCACCCCCAGAACTTGGTTTAGCAAAACCCCACTGGCTGCCTGCCCCAGAGGCCAAGCAGTTTCCAAAGGTTTTATTCTGGAAGGCGGATCCATCATCCCCGTGCTCACAAACCCACACTCCCACCTGCCGCCCGAAGTGCTCTCAGTTAACAGAGATCAGCAAGGTTTATATGGAAGAATATTTAATCTGCTCAGGGAGGGGAGAGGGCTCATCTGTGGCTTTATTTCTTAAATATTTCTCTCTACTCCAGAAAAGTCCATTTCTTGCCAGAAAAGGTCCAATATAAATTAGAACGAAGGGAGGAGGGTGCTGGTGGTGTGGCCATGGGCATCCCTGGACCACAGTGACCATGGGCATCCCTGGATCATGGCAGCCATGGGCATTCCTGGACCATGATGACCACGGGCATCCCTGGATCACGGCAGCCATGGGCAACCCTGGACCACAGTGACCATGGGCATCCCTGGATCACGGCAGCCATGGGCATCCCTGGGCCACAGTGACCACGGGAAACCCTGGC
>VZRS01004567.1:81278-103061 GCA_013398055.1 Ifrita kowaldi
GATCAGGCGCGCCATGGGCATCCCTGGACCACAGTGACCATGGGCATCCCTGGATCATGGCAGCCATGGGCATCCCTGGAAATGGTGGCCACGGGCATCCCTAGACTACGGTCCTGGCAGTCCAGGTGCCAGCCCAGCAGCGTGCCCTGGGGAGGGCTCAGTCCCACCCAAAATCCTGCCCTGTCATCTGATAAAACTTCATGTTGAAGGGTCTGTAGAACTCCCGTAGGCGCTGCACCACCTGCCCATCAATTTTGGGGTGCGGCCGCCCCTTGGATTTCCCCAGGCAGCGGGGTTTGCTTCCCCCCTCCGGCTTCTTCAGGCAGGGAAAGCCCTTGGTCTCATTAAAATAGAAATGTTTGTCCGTCACCACCCTCTGGAGCCCCAGGAAGTCCTGGACACGGCCCATCTCCCCGGCAGGGTCACTAACGAGCCTCTCCCCGCTGACGAAGAGGAATTTGGAGAGCGGGAAGTACTGCAGCCAATTATCCAGGTGCTTGGCGTAGATCCCGATCCTCACCGCGCTCCAGCTCGTGTCGATCAGTCCCGTGCTGAGGTTTTTGAAGGCCAGGGCCTGGAAGCTGGGGATGGAGGGGTTTTTGGAGAGGGTCTGTGTGTAGTCCGAGATGGCGCGGGTGACCGGGTTCCGCACCACCACGATCAGCTTCGTGTCCCGGGACATGTTGAAGATGCGCCGCGGGGCCTCCTTGGTGACAAAGTAGCTGGGGGTCTTCTCCATGGTGATCTGTCCCTCCAGGGTCCGTGGCATCAGGCTCCTGAGGAGAGAGAGGGACACGGTCAGGGCTCAGCTGCTCCCATCTGATGCCACACAACAGGCGGGAACGAGCCCTAAACCCGGCCAGAAATGCTCAGGGGCTTCCCAACCACGGCCACCTCTCCCCTTTCCCTCCTGCCCCACCTTATCACACCCCACTGGTCACCTCCTCATCTTCAAAATCCTTCCCATGAGCCCCTGTGCTCCAGCTTCTCTGCTTATCTCAGCATTCCCATTGTCCCCTCCAGAGTCTGTCCCTGGGAAGGAACTGGCTCTCACTCTGCCCCACCAGCAGCATCCACAGGGTACCTGCACGCTTCTGTTCCCCCTTGGAATTCCCCCAAAACCCCCTCCCAACCCTGGAAATCCCTCCTGCCCTTCTCCTCCCCGCCCAGTTTCAGTGGTTGATGGCATCTCGACACACACGTTTTGGGACGGGGCTGGTTTTCATCCCGGCCTCCAGTCAGATTTCATGTACTGGAGGTTCCAATTCGCCCCGTGGGATTGCAGAGGAAAATCCCATCACGGGGGTGATGCCCAAGCACCAGCTGGGAATGGAGATGCCCACCAAGGCTCCCTCCTCCTCTGCCTCCAGACAGGGAGCAGTTAAAGCCAGAAAAAGACTGTTTCCTTTTCAAAAGAAAGGCAGAAAAACCCTGAGGGCCCAGCCGTTGTGCTGGGTAAAATTCACTGCTCTGATTGTTCCCTCGTGCACTTTAATGAGGCATTAATTGCCGCAGAAATTACCCAGCCATGTCACCCCGTGTGACAGAGCGGGTCCTGCCTGCCACCAGCACAGGCACCTGCCCCACTGCCCTCCACATCCTCCTCTTCTACCTCCAGGAAGAATCACAGAATCCTGGAATGTTTGGGAAGGGACATCACAGATCATCCGGTGCCAGCCCCTGCCATGGGCACGGACACCTCCCACTATCCCCGGCTGCTCCGAGCCCCGTCCAGCCTGGCCTTGGGCACTTCCAGGGATCCAGGGGCAGCCACAGCTTCTCTGGAACCCCCATCCCACTGCTCGGGGGTAGTGCCTGGCAGGGAGCCAGGTCCCCACGGCGGCTGGGGACAGCGACAGGGCTGTGCTGGGGGGAGCCAGGGCTCTGCCCAGCAGCATCTGGTCCTTATGTAATGGGAAAAGCTTGAGGTTTCTGGGATTTTTCCCCTGGACTCAGGAAAGAACACTTTATTAAAAGCATTTGTGAGCGACGCTGGGCCCCCACAGCTCCTTCCCCCAAACAAGAGGCAGAAGCCACTTGTGGCTTTTCCCCCTCCTTTTATTTTAATTTTTGTACATTGCCAGCGTTTTTAGAGCCACTTCCTGCCCCTGGTGTCCTCACCTGGCAGCACAGCCCCTCTGTTTGGCACCAGCAGGATGCTCTTCAAGGATCCATGAATCCCGGGGCAGCCAGGGGTGCTTTTCCCATCCTTTCCAGCACCTTTTCCCTCCCACCCCAAATAACAGGACTTCCCAGAGGCGGACTGACAGAGCTCCTGCTGGCAAGCACCTTCCCAAACCAGGATCAGACCCATTCCTGTCCCCTCCCTGTGCTTGTCCAGAGCCAAGGAAAACCCAACGGCACAGCCCCCAGATCCACTGGGAGCACAGCACAGCTCCACCCTCCTGCTGGGGCTTCCCAGCCAGCCGAGCATCCTTAACCTTAATTCCATTCACAAAGTGCCACAGGGTTTTCCAGGCTGCTTCACCAGCTTCTCCTGGGAGCTTCCTGAGGCATCCCTGCACTGTTTCCCTGGATGCCACTGGGATTTCCAAACGGCTCCTTCCTCATCCTCCCCCGACCCCAACCCTCTCAGCAAACGTGGGTTGAGGGCCTAAACCAGTCCCTCAATAACAAACAATAAATTGTTTATTACCAACAGCAAACGCTTGGGATGATGCGATGGGAGACCCTGGAGAGCCCACGTTAAACCACAACCTGGCCCTGGACACTTCCAGGGATGGGGCAGGCACAGCCCCTCTGGAAAACCCCTCTTTTCCCTGTATCTTCCTTCCTGCAGAGGGACATCGGGGCCAGGCTGAGCCCCCCAGTGCCAGGGCCATCCCTAAGGGCTCTGTGGGGCAGAGGGACCCCCAGGACCCCACTCACCCATACCAGCAGTCCCTGCACCCACCCCAGGGCTCCTCAGCACAGGGGAGTTGCACCTCATCAATTACCACCAACCACACCACCCACGTCTTAATTACCGTGTAATTAACAGAAGTTTTAATGAAAGCCCAGGTTGGGGCAGGGACTCGCAGTTCCCAGCTGGGGCAGCGGTTCCTGTGCTGGGCTGCAGGGACCTTCCCATCCCAGGGACATCCCGGGATCCTGTTGGGAACAGCGGCCTCCAAGCATTAATTGTGCAACTCCTCCTCTTCCTCAGCAGCCCAAGCACTTCCAGCTCCTTGCATGATAATTACACATTTCACATTTTCATTAACTCCCTAATACTTCCCCTAAATTACCCCGGTTAATTATTGATAACACCCAGCTCCCTCCAGATCTGGCTTAAACTGGCAAAGAGCAGAGCCGGCTTTGTTATGCTCCACTTTAGCACAAACATTAGGAACTTTAATTAAATTTACAGTTAATTCTTATTGACCTTAAGAGAGCACCGTGGGAATGCCGAGCAGTGCCTGCAGGTACATGACACAGCAGTGGGGGAGCCTTGGAAGGAATTGGGATTTCCAGAGGAGACTGTGTGCCCGGGAGGACGGATAAAACCCTTTTACCTCTCTATTAAGCTGATAAATTTTCATTTTTAATTAATAAAACAACTGGCACTTGAGAGACATTGGAGCTGGGGTTTCCTATGTGGAGACATTCAACACGTGAAAATGCTTCCTTGGTTAAGCTAACACACAATAAATTACAGCAGATAAAATGATGATAAAAATGCAGAAAGCTGCATTAAATAGTGATTAACAGCCACAGCAGGCAGGGAATCAAAGCAGACTTCAAAAACTGGGGCAACATAACTTTCCAGAGTTAATTGGTTCACGATTCCTGATGATTTTTGGAGCAGAACTCCTCCCAGCACTGAGCTGAGAGATCAGGGGATACACTCTCAGGAGATAAATAAGTCTCCAGCCCAAAGCATCCCTGAGTTATCACCCACGGCAGCTCCAGGAAGAAAATTAACTCTATCCCAGCCCAAACCAGGAGAGCAGGACAGGCTCTGCCTACAATTCATCCCCCTGAAATGCCACGCAGAAGCTTTCGCATGGGTACAGGTCCAGCCTGTGCTGGGAGCGAGATGGGGGATCCCAAAACCCCAGATCAACCACAGGTGGAAGTGATGGATGCCACGGGGTCAGGGTGATGGGTGCCATGAGATCAGGGTGATGGGTGCCACAGGGTCACAGTGATGGGTGCCACAGGGTCACAGTGATGGGTGCCATGAGATCAGGGTGATGGGTGCCACAGGGTCACAGTGATGGATGCCGCGAGGTCAGGGTGATGGGTGCCATGAGATCAGGGTGATGGATGCCACGGGGTCAGGGTGATGGGTGCCATGAGACCAGGGTGATGGGTGCCACGAGGTCAGGGTGATGGATGCCATGGGGTCAGGGTGATGGATGCCATGATATCAGGGTGATGGGTACCACGGGGTCAGGGCTTGCAGGCTTTAAGTTATCACCAAAAAGAGAAAAAAGTGGGGAAATAAAAACCCCTCTCCATCACTATTTTTTAAAAATGAGCCCTGACAAAAAAGCCCGGACAAAATGAGTGAAAGGAAGGGATTTCTGTCAGAGGGGGGACATGGTTGAGAGCTTTCTGCAGGGCAAAGAAAATGACTCTTTCAAGGCACCGAGATGGGCCACGGGACGCTGGGGACAAAACCAGCGCAGCTTAGCGCGGTGACGGCTCTGCCAGCCCCAGCCCGGGCAGGGGACACCCCGCGGCTCCAGGGGACACCCCCCCGTGGGCAGGGTGACAGGCAGCCGGGACGGGGCCCGGGGGGGTGACAGAACCGTTTTTGTGCAAATGTAAAATAGTTTGGAACCGGGAGAGGGGGCCAAGGCTCGGGACAGATTTATCCTCTGGCGGCAGACACCCGGTACCACCCGGATCTGCATATGAATCGTCCCTCGGGCTTATCTCAGCCCGGGACAAGGCTGCCTTTGTGGCTCCACGGCAGCTCTCAAGTTGTCAAACTGGAACCAGTTCTGGAAACTCGGAGATAGAGGCCTTTTCCTTGCAGGCAGCTCAAATAGCAACACCTTCGCTGGGGAAAAAGGTGGGAGAAGGCAGGGAGGGGGCCGGGATGTCGGGAGGGGCAGAGCCAGCCCCGTATCCCTGCTCCCGGCCCTGCCGAGGAGCTCCCGCTGCTGAGGGATGTGGCAGCCCCCTATTCCCCCAAAAAGGGGCGGGCAGCCATGCTTAGCCCATCCCAGGCCTCTCCATGACCGCTTCTTCCCGGAGGAATCACCGGGCATCTGCTGAATCAGCGCAGGGCACGGGCGGCTGAACTGGGCAGGCTGAACTGGGCAGGAAGGATGAACTAGGAAGGCTGAACTCCCCAAACCGCCCGGGACCAAATTAGCCCGTGTTCCTTTTTACTCCTAATTACCGCGCTGCTCCCCCTCTCCTTCCCCAGCAGGTCCTGGCAGAGCCCCCCAGCCGGCAGAGCCCCCCCAGCGCTCCCCATCCCCGAGCTGCCTCCATTATTTTTGATTCTTTCACCAATTCAAAAATGTGCAAATGAGGCCGCGGCTTCCCAATCAGGCCTGGCCGGGAGCTAATTGGCTTTAAGCAGGGAGCCCTGAATATGCTAATGCGGCAGTAACAAGCCTGTGATGCGCCTGCGAGGGGAGCCGAGCCCTGGGCTCCACCACCGGCTGACTGAGACACGTCAATTAACAACCAGGCAGATAATTTATTAATGCTCCTGTGCACCCCTCTGCCCTTTGCTCCTAATTACAGTTTGATACATGAAACAGCGAGGGGGTTTGGCGGGTCGTGCTCCCAGCTGGAGCATCCCCAGGGGCTCCTCCTGCCCCCCAGAAGCTCTTAATTCCCTGCCAGCAGCCCCTCGCCCCACTGAGGACCACAGCTGGGGGGTCTCCAGCCCACACAAAGCACCCCAGAGCTCTCCCACCGCCAGACCACGGGGGACGGGGTCCCTGGGCTGGGATTCAGGTGGATGAAGAGGCTCAGAGGAGGAGGAAAATGCGATGGATTGTGCCACGGCTGGTCCCTGGAGGGACTGAGCCCCCAAACCCACCCCGAGGGGTTCCCCCACCTGCGGGGCTGCAGAACAGTGCGGAGGCAGCACCGGGGACTGGGGGGGCCCTGGGAAGGGCCGGGAGCCGCGGGGGTTTGTGTTTGACGGGGCATCAGGAACTGGGAGATGTGGAGTGAAGGCAAGGGGAGAAGCTGGAGCCAACATTTGCATTTCTAATGGCGCGGCTGCTTTCAACAGTCACCCGACACCCAGTTATTAACCCCCACAAGAACCGGGGCCGGGAAACACGGCTGCTTTTGCCATCCATAAAGTCTCCCAGACCCCTTGGTATCCCAGGTTTCCTGGGAGGAAGGTGAAGAAAAGGCCGTGTCACCCCCAGCCCTGCAGTCCCCACACCTCCCAACCCAGCATTTCCATGGCTTTTCCGTGGCCATTCTGCCCATGTGGATGGCCAGAGGCTGCAATTATGGGCAGCTCCAGGCTTTGGAGGGTGTTTTCCTTGCATGGTTATTCCAGCCGGGTCGTTAGGGTGGAAGGGCTCTGGTGGATGCATGGGATTATGGAGAGCAGGAATCAGCCTTAATCAGGGCACAGCTCCTTCCCTGCACTGGAGAAGAGGCTCTTTGGTCTCTTATTGGGGTTTGGAGATGGCCCCTCCTCACCCTTCTTCACTGTGGAGCAGCTACAATATACGGGGTCACCCCAAAAATGCCACCTGAACTCCCCCGTGACACTGCCAGGGACCCCTCACAGCCAGCACCACTGGGTCTCTCCGTGATGGGGTCCAAAAAGAGCACCCAGGGGACTCCTCCTCCCTGATGGAGTTTGAAGAACTGTGCCTGAAAAAGCAGCTGGAGCCACTGCTTGGGTGTAAACAGGTGGGGAATAGAACAGCTCCACGAATCCCTAAAAACCCTTCAGGAAATGGGAGCTGGAACGTGCCCAGCTTGGGGGCTGGGGCTGGTGTCCAGTGAGGACAGGGCTGCCAGGGGCACTCGCAGCTCTCCATCCCTCTGGAATGAAGCCCCTCTGTGTGGCAGCAATTAGAAATCTCCTCTCCTGGCCGGCTCCCCAGTGTCCCTTTGATTCCCGGCGCGGGGGCGAGGGGACAGCCTGTGGCAGGTGTCCTGCGTGTGACCCGGGTCAACCGAGGGCTCTGATCTCCAAATGACCCTTCCCAGCAGTGCCCGTGTATCCCGCTCAAACAGCTTGCAGATGAAGGAGCAACAGACTGGAGATGATTTATTCAGGAATTAAAGGTTCAGTACCCCTTTTAAAGGCTGCGCCTCGGCACTGTCAGCCTTCATTGCACACAATTAAAGGGCTTGGCTGCCCCAGCCCCCGCTCCTGCCTTCCAGGGGAAGGAAATCAAACAAAACCAACCCCCCGATCGCCCCCGCCAAGCCCCGGCCCCGGGGCGGGGGGGAGCACTGCTGAAGGACTCGGGAACTCCGGGAGTGGCCCTGAGCTCCAGCCTGGGAAGCTGCTCCAGCTCCATTCTCTGCTCGGGATGGGGGATGGAGCTCTTGGGTTTGATCCCCGTTCGCAGGAGGAGATGCTCGGAGCTGGAGTCCTCGTGGCTCCCGGTGCAAAGCCTGTTCCTGCAGCTGGAGCTTGGGGAGATGCTGCTGGTGCTGCACCGGAGAGGATTTATCCCGCCTCCTGGTTATCCTGCAACCTGGTTATCCCTCCTCTTGGTTATCCTGCAACCTGGTTATCCCTCCTCCTGGTTATCCCTCCTCTTGGTTGTCACTCCTCCTGGTTATCCCTCTGGCCCCTCTCCAGCAACTCAGCACCTTCTGTGCGGTGAAGGTGCTGCAAACTCCATCCGAATTCCAACTCGGGCTCCAGTTTCCCTCTCCCAGCTGAGAGGGGAGATCGGGATAAAACCCGGCATGGCCGGGATGAATTCTTCCCTTCCAAGCTGTGAGAGCTGCGGTGGTTGGGGGGAGCGGCTCCCGCGGGCTCGAGCAGCAGGAATTCAATGAAAAGCTTCCTTCCTCTTAGGAAAGAAAGGGAAGAAATCCGCTGGCAGCAGCGCTGGGATAATCCCTTTCCAAGGCAGTAAATTTTCCTGCAGCTCCCCCGGAAAGTAATCCGGCGGATTATTGCACCTTTCAGCATAGGCAGCCTTTAAACGCCCTCTCCCCTCCCCGTGGATCTGGTGCTTTATGACCTGACCTGCTGTCTGAGCAGGGGGAAACACAAATTACCCTCCTCTGAACCTGGAACACAGACACTGGTGACAGATTTTATCCCCCTGGTAACTGGGATCCTCGGGAGTGCCAATAAATAAGGAAAAATTGCTCTCAGAGCTGCCGGGGAGGGAAGGGGATCCCACTAACCGTGACTATCCCAAGGTTTAAAAAAAAAAATCGGAAAAAAAAAAATCTCTGAGACTACTCTGACTATGTCTGAAGTCTTTGTTTTCAGTTACAAATAAAAAATGTACACTCATCAGTTCTCACTAAATTATCCCCTCGCGTCAATGGGCTGGTCCTGCCTGGTTTCCCACCTTGATGGAGGAGAGCACAGGAAAGGCCTAAAAAGGTCACAAAAATCATTGGGGTTTTCAGGTTTAAAGTTACACGGACAGCAGAAATAGGAATTGTTCCACTTCCTGATGTTTGGTTGTGCAAAAGGAAAAGGAAGGGACCCTTTCCATTATCCCAGGTTCCTCCAACCTGGCTTTGGACACTTCCAGGGATCCAGGAGCAGCCACAGCCTCTCTGGGCACCTGTGCCAGGGTCTCCCCACCCTCCCAGGAAAGGATTTATTCCCAATATCCCATCTATCCCTGCCTGTCCCTGTGAAGCCATTCCCCCTTGTCCTGTCACTCCCATTCCAAGTGCATCCATCCCCTCGCTGCCACATCCCGCGGGACGCTGGCTGCAGGCAGTCCCAGCCCATGGGCAGTGCTCCCGGAGCCACAAGCTCTCAGCTAATTAGCTAGGCCTAATTAACCAGGGCACAGCGCAGGTGGCGCTGGGATGGGTCCCTGGGATCCCTCCTTGCCCCGATCCCGGGGTGCAAGCGAGGGCCACCCCCAGAATTCCTGCCCATCCTGCCCACGCTGCCATCCCGGTCCCAGCCCCGCCGCAGGTGCAGGAGCAGCGGGAGCCCGGGAGAGAGGGAGGAAGGGAGGAAGGAGGAATCCACACATGTCTGCCAGATCCAGCCCCTCCCGCCGGCGGCCAATTGACAGCTGCCCTGATTTGATCAGCAGCTGCTGACGGGGCATCAGACAGGTCCCCAGAGCCATGAATAATTTCAGGGTATTTGTGTTTATTTGATCTCAGTATGGGGCGGCCCCGCCGCCAAGCCCGGACCCTCGCGGAGCCACGGGGCCGCTGGGCTCTCCAGATGGTCGCTCCAAGGCCACCGTGGGCAGGGCTGGCTGTCCCCTCCGGCAGGGCTGGCTGTCCCCTGGCTGTCCCCTCCGGCAGGGCTGGCTGTCCCCTGGCTGTCCCCTCCTTCGTCCCTTCTCCAGCACAGGCAGGGGCATGAGGAGGGGACTCCTCAACAACTCTCCGGGAATAGAAAAGATTCCCCCAGCCTCACGATTCCTAACATAGCTCATTCCAACATTTTCAAGTCATTTATCCGGTTTCTCCCGTTTCAAATGGACCAAAATGAGCGCTTTGTGCTTTCTGGGCTCAGGTGCCACATGCCGGGGCCACCAGGTCCCGCTGGCGTCACCAAGGTTCAGATGTTGGGAGGGAATTAATCATGCTTGGATCTGATGCTAAGAAATCAAAGATGTGAGGGGTGAGCCCATCCCCTGCCCTCACAGCAACACCTCCCCCATCTCCAGGAGCTGATCCATGCCTACAGCTCATGGAAGCTTCTGCAAAAATACTTTCCCACTCTGGCTCTGCCCTGCTGAACAAGCACCAAGCCCTGCTTGAAATCTTGCTTGGAAGTCCAGTTTCAAACCAACCACGAGTTGTTCTGAAGTGCTTCCAAAACTGCCTCATTTCTACCTCAGCAAACACAAATCAGCCCTCGCTCGTGAGCTGCAGCCAGGGCTGGCAGCGGAGCCCTGGGGATCCATCAGCACCAGTTCCATGGACAGTTTCAAGCTCTCTTGGCCAGATCCACGAAGGAATTTGGGAGCACTGAGATCACCCGTGACTCTGCAGCTCAATCCCCCCGTGAAGGGGATCCCCCTCACTGCCACCCCTCTGGAGAGCTCAGCCAGTGCCTTGCTCTTCCTCAGCTCTCCCTCCCTCCGTTCCATCCTGCCAGGAGCATCCCCTGTTTGGGGACACCCTGTGCCCCCCAGCACCAAACCCTGCAGTGCTGGACACCCAGCAATGGGGTCTGAGCAGGAGGTGCCCTGGGGGGGACAGGAGTGGGGACAGAGCCAGCAGTGCCCTCACCACGTGGCGCTGGACCAGCCCAGCTCTGTGTGACCTGCAGCAGCTCCAGGGACATCCCAAAGCGATGCCAGAGCTGTGGGGTTTGGCCTGAGGGAGGGAAAGCTCCTTCCTGAGTTCAGACAAACCCCCACGGGTGTCTGGGCTGGGTGCCAGGGCTGGCAGACAAATGGCATCATCTGCAGCCCCGCTCCTGGCTGGGCACAGGGACCCTTGGGGGGCTGCAGGGTCCAGGGAAGGGAGCAGATGTCCCACAGGCCCCGGTGGGCACTCAGGTGTGGGACAGGGCAGGACAGGAGGGGGACGGGGACAGCGATGTCACAGCTGCACATGGGCAAGAAGGGCTGCAATGTGCTGAGGCAGCAGTGGCAGAGCCCGGGTCCCCAGGCACGGAGGATCCAGGCATTCCCATTTTCCCAGTGTTGCTGTAATGCCTTTGACAGCTCGGGCAGGGGACAGAGGGGCTGCTGCTGCCTGGGTCTGGCAGGAACCTGATGGCTTGGAAGTGGCAGCAGCTCTGCAGAGCCCCAGCTTGGCCCCAGGTTAATGCCCCCGAAGGTGAGAGTTACCCCTGACCCCTTGAGAAAGTCACCTGCAAGGACGCAGGGATGGAGCCAGGACTGCCCAGCCCTCACCACTGCCACCTTTCCAGGCTGAGCAGGGCAAGGAGCCATAACTGCATCTCAAAGGAGAGAGCTTTTGGGTCCCCAAAAGCCCCCAGGTGAGAACAAACCATTCCCTTGTCCCCCTCCCCAGTATCCATCAGCCAAACCCCTCCATTCCACAGCTCAGAGCCTCCTCCTTGCCTTTGTGGGCTCACAGGAACAATTTCACCCTAAACCCCCTGTCCTGGCCACCATCTCCCCACTCGGCTGCTGTGTCCCCCCAGTGCAGGTTCTGACTCTCCACAGACACATCCCACGTGTGTCCCAGCTCAGGGTGGCTCCAGGCTGGAGGAGCTCATCTGTCCCTCTTCCTCCAAAATCCCAGAGCTGGGTTTTTGTGGTGTTTGTCTCGGGTCCGACGCTGTCATGCTGCTCTTGTTGGGATGGAAAATGCATCCAGTTTTCCACAGAAACAACAAAGATTCCCCATCTGTGTCAAATTTGTAATCCAGCCTGAGGGAAGATGGGAAACAAATTTAGCTTTTTAGCCTCGTTTCCTGGCGAGGAGCTTTGCCCGCAGCATGGCAGGGATGGGAGCCACCAATCCCAAACTTCTCCATACCAGGAGAAGGGAAATGGGAGAGGAGCCCCAGCACTGGATGGGATGGCAAATGGTTCCTGTCCCCACCAACCTGCTCAGCCACTGCCAGCTGTGTGCAGGGCTTCCCCTCACACGGGACCCCACAACTGCTGCCTCCACAGAGAAGGGAGAAGCCTCAGAAATCCAGCCAAGCCTGGACAGCGAGGCTTGGGAATGCTGGGGATGCTGCTGGGAGCCCCCTCCCCCTCGCACTGGGCTCAGCTGGTCCCCAGGCGAAGGAAATCCCCCACCAAGGAGGGAGCCGGGGGTGGATTACGCACTTTGCTGCAAAAAGAAGGAAAGCTGCTCCTCCAGCTGTGGAAAAGGGGGCTTGGAAATGTCCCAGGAGAGGCTGGACAGGGCTTGGAGCACCCTGGGATACTGGAAGGTGTCCCTGCCCATGGCAGGGGTGGCACTGGATGGGCTTTAAGGTCCTTTCCAACCCAAACCACTCTGGAATTCCATGATATCGATGTTTCTCCAGCTTCCCGAGCCATGGGCAGCTCCCAGAGCTCCGGGTGAGCACCAGGTGATGGAGATGGGGGGTTCCATCCATCCTGTCAGTGCTCCCTCCCTCCAGCAGGAACAACTGGGAATTCTCTAACAAAACACTTTTTTCACTGGAAAAGCTTCAGTTTGTGGCAACTGGAGCTATTTGTGGGAAAGAACTGGATTTTGCATATTTTTAGCCTGGTTTCCTAAGGAAGTGTGGCTTGAGCAATCACATGCTCTGTCTGTCTGTCTGTCCAGCTGTCTGCCCGTCTTCCCCAGCCCTGCTGGATCCCACCAGCCCATTCCAGCCGGATTGGATGGAGGACGAGGATCAAAAATAGGAATTTTTGCACATTTCCATGGAAAACTGCGGCTGAGTGGTGGCCAGGACCCCAAGCACTGCCCACAGCTCAGGGGGGAGGCAACTCCAGCACAGCCCAGAGCCAGCAGTCCCACCCACAGCAGTCCAGTCCACACCAGTCCCACCAGCTGGCCTTCAGGCTCGCCAGTTCCCACTCAGTACCAGGTGTCTGTGCAGGAAGCATTGTGGAGGAAAGAGAACTGCACCTTTGCACCCAAATCCCCTCTGGAGAAGCTGGAAAGACCTCAATGCCCTTCCCAAAAAGCCCCCCAGGGCAGACCCTTTGGGGTGTCCCTGTTCCCAGGGCAGAGCCTGTTCCCAAGCGGGAGAATCCTCCCTGGAGCCAGGGGCTGGACTCTGCCAGCTGTGGGGCATCAGGTGTCCATCCCACATCCTGACCCACATCCCAGGGCAGCGCCAGTCTCCAGGGACTCTGCTGGTTTGTTCCCAGTCTGCCTTCTCCATAGGGAAAACAATGAGGAATGTCCCAGCTCATCCCAGCCTTACAGTGTGAGCTCTTCCCAGTGAGGAAAACACCTCGGGATCGGGCAAATCCACATTCCCATGGGCTCCTCACTCCCCCTGAGCCCAGCACAGGACACTCACTTCCCTCCTTGTACGGCACTGGGAGTGAACCAGAATTCCAGCAATTCCAGCAGCCAGGAGGCCGAATCCATTCCCCATCTCCCACAGCACCTCCGTCCTTAACTCGACACTTCAGGCTCTGGCGCTGATGGATGAGCAGAGGGATGATGGATGGGATGACCTGATGGGAACATCGATCCCAGCCGCCCTGGGCAGCAGAGCCAGAGGAACCAGGGAGCCACAGCAGGGCTGGAGCCAGCCTGACAGCTGCAACAGGAAAATTCCTTCATGGAAAGGGCTGTCCAGGGCAAGGGTAGAGTCCCCATCCCTGGAGGGATTGAAAAGCCCTGTGGATGTGGCACCTGGGGACAGGGGTGGTGGCCTTGGCACTGCTGGGGAATGGTTGGACTCGCTGGTCTGAGAGGGCTTTTCCAACCTCAGTGATTCCATGATTGTGTGATTTAAAGGAATGGAAACACCAAGGCTGCAGCAGCTTCGGGAACAGCCGCTGGTGAGGAAAAGCCCAGGATACCACAGCCATGGATTCAGAACAGCAGCACAGTTTGGGTGTCTGATAACACCCAGCCTGAAAACATCCACGCAACCGCTCCCTGTGCCTGCCCCTGGATCCCTGGAAGCGTCCAAGGCCAGGCTGGACGGGGCTTGGAGTACCCTGGGATAGTGGAAGGTGTCCCTGCCCAGGGCAGGAGTGGCACTGGATCGTCTTTAAGGTCCCTTTCAGCCCAAACTTTTCCAGGATTCCATGATTCATTGGTCCCAGAGCCAGCCCCACTCCTGCCAGGAGCAAGGCAATAATCCCACACTTCTGCGGGATCGCCCACTCCGCAGGGAGCTGAGGCAGTGCCCAACTAGGACCCTCATGAGCCCTGTGTCCCTGGGATGTGAGGGGGAGGGATCTTCCCAGCCCAGGACCCCGGCAGCTGCTGCAGGATCACAATTTTCCCTTTTTTCCCCTTTTTGAATGCAAGGGAGGGAAAATCCGGGGCTGTTGGAGCTCCAGGAGCAGCGGGAGGCCAGGAGGCGTTCCTGCCACGGTGCCATGCTGAGGCTCTGGCTGCCCGGGAAAGGCAGGGAGGACACTGGGAGCTTGTTTGCTGCTGGAGCCCCGCAGGGTGGGGTGTTCAGGGCTGACAGGAGCAGTTCCCAAAGCCTCCCCTCTGCTGATGGCAGCCAGCACAGCCCCCCTCCAAGGGACATCTCCCACCAGTGTCCTCATCCTCATCCCTGGGGATGGGGACACGGCACCTGCAGGGATTATCCCTTGATCCCCCCGGGTTTGGACCTGGGCTCTGCTCGCCCCATTCCAGGGCTGGTGGCAGCAAAGGGAAGGGAGGCTGGAAGTTGGGAACTGCACTTGGATGTAACGTGGCTCCGAAGGGACTGATCCGGGAAAGCCTTGGGATCAGAGGGGCTGGTGCAGGGCATTGACCAGAATCACTGAATTGCTGAGGTTGGAAAAGCCCTCCAAGATCAACCCAACCCTTCCCAGCACTGCCAAGGCCAGCACTGACCCATGTCCCCAAGTGCCACATCCACAGGGTTTTAACTCCCTCCAGGAATGGTGCCCCCACCCCTGCCCTGGGCAGCTGTGCCAGGCCTGGACAGCCCTTTCCAGGAAGGAATTTTTCCTAACATCCCACCTAAACCTCCCCTGGCACAGCTTGAGCCTTGTCACTCGGGATGAGAGACCGACACAATGGCACTTTGTGCTCCAGGATGGAGGGAAGGAACGGAGCCCTTGGCAGAGCCCCACACCCCTGGGGACACGGGACATCCCTCTGTCCTTTAGGATGGAACTGCCCCTCGGATGGATGGATGGGCGGATGGATGGACAGATGGACAGGCAGCAGGACAGCCCAGGAAGTGCTGGTGGCTTCTATTTGAGGGAGCAGCAACCACAGGGATGGTCTGTCCTGGGATTTGGGGCTTCTCCTGGTGCCTGTTCAGCCACCAGCCAGGGCTTTCTGCAGGGATCCCGGGAATCCCGGGGACAGGGACACCACAGCAGGGTCCCAGCAGAGCCCCCAGGCTGGTGCCAGGCTCAGGACACACACACTGTGCCAGTGGGCACCGGGATAATGCTCCACTGCATCCCCCCATGGAATGCCAAGGATGCCACACGGGGACACACAGGCAGCCAGGAGGAATTCTGCTCCAGGATTAAATTTAAATATGGGGGAATAAAAGTAGTCCTAAAAAGTGACCTTGCAGCAAATTGCTTTTTTCCCTGCACAGCAGCAGCTTTAAAGTAAAACAACACAACCTCAACCCTTCTTTAGGCATTCCCAAATAGTTTTTTTTTCCCAGTGATTGTGAAAATTTAGATCAGAAAATGTGTTGGGTAAAAATATTCAATTCCCCACAGCCTGCAGAGCCTCATCAAAAATCCATTTGAAGTATTACTTTCAAATCCCTCATGGCAATGGGATATTTTAAGGTCAGTTAAACTTATTATTCACTCAAGATTTGCTTTCAGGTCCCTGCATATTTCAAACAGATTTTCCCTCATCTCTAACCCAACTGTGTTACAAAAAGCCCTTTCCTCCCCCTACCCCCCCTTTTTTTTTTCCTGAAAAGAAAAAAAGTTGTCAAAAGAAAAGATCCTAATCAGAAACAGCTTCTGAAGCCTTAAAAGCTGCTACAGTTTGTACTTGTTACCCAAAAACACTGACGCTATCTCCAGATCCCTAAATCCCCTGACTCCCAAAACACTGAATGGAGCCGTGCTTGGAAAAGCGGAATTAACTCGAATTTGTTTTTCTTATTTGCAATTCATTTCCTCGCAACAGGGTTTACGCACAGGTTTATTTTCTTCTCCCTCTCCTTGTACAAGGAAAGAAAGCAACTTCCAAACCTGCAGCCTGGGTTATTTTTGGATTATTTAGGGTTTCGAGCTCGATGGAATTGCAGTTTCTGCTCCTACCATGCCTTTTCCCTCACAGGTACTTTTGGTCAGGGCTTTTTACATAAAAATCACCTAAAAAGTACAATTTTAAAATTTCCCCTAAACCACAAATGCACGTTTTCAGCTGGAGAAGAGAAGGCTCCAGGGAGAGTTCAGAGCCCTTTCCAGGGCCTAAAGGGGCTCCAGGGACAGCTGAAGAGGGACTTGGGACAAGGCATGGAGGGACAGGACACAGGGAATGGCTTCACATGGACAGGCAGGGTTAGATGGGATGTTGGGAAGGAATCCTTCCCTGTGAGGGGGGGGAGGGACTGGAATGGATTTCCCAGAGAAGCTGTGGCTGCCCCATCCCTGGAAGTGTCCAAGGATGGGGCTTGGGCAACCCTGGGATAGTGGAAGCTGTCCCTGCTTGTGGAACTGGATGATCTTTGAGGTCCCTTCCAACCAAACCAGTCTGGGATTCCCTGATTCCATGACCACCCTCCCCCAGGGCCTCTCTGAGTTCCTGTTCAGATCCTGTAACACACACGGGATGGGGACATTCCCAAATCCCCACTTGCCTGGGATGGAGGGGTCATCCTTACAAACCATCCCCTGCTCCCTGCATGCTGCTCAGCATTTGTACCCCGGATAACAATTCCCCAGCTCCCTGGAGGTCACAAACAGCATTAAGAGCTCTGCCCAAAGCCACCACGGGAGGCAAATTGAGCCGAGAGGAAGAGATTGCAAGTGCCCTAATCTTGCTCCGGAGAGCAAAGACTTTGGGAATTATTCCCCATTCTCAGTCCCTGCAGCCATCTGGGCTGCATTTCTCCACTTACTCCATCAGACATATGCTGCTTTTATCCCTACCCCTGCCAGCTCTCCCCTGTTCCCTGCAAACATGTGCACCCTCCACTCTCTGCTCATTCCCAGCTCGGCTTCAAGCAGAGACTGCGAGTTCAGCTTCCAGCAAGTGAGCCTGGCCCTCAGAGCTGCTTCCACCCACAGATTTCTCCCTAAAAATCCCTGTTTGCCCAAAACAAGGCAGAGTGAGATGTAATTCCAAGTTGGAGCCCCACTGCTGCAAAGCGGCATCGCTCCTCCGAAGCCAAGAGGATGCTACTGAATCCTGCCAGGAAGGACTGGGAGGGGAGAACTCCTCCAGCTGGGAAGCCCTGAAGGACCAGCGTCTCCAGAAAGAGGTTTTCCCTCAGATCCCACACTGCTCTCCAGCCTGACACCACACAGGCTCTGCTGGACACTGGGATAACACACGGGATAACATGGGATAAAACATGGGTTAACACATGGGATAAAACATGGGATAGAACATGGGTTAACACATGGGATAACATGGGATAAAACATGGGATAACACACGGGATAACATGGGATAAAACATGGGATAACACACGGGATAACACATGGGATAAAACATGGGATAAAACATGGGATAAAACGGGATAAAACATGGGATAACATGGGATAAAACATGGGATAACACATGGGTTAACACATGGGACAACACATCCAGGCTATCCCAGTCAAGGTGTGGGACCTCACCCCACCTTCTCCCACCAGCCCACTCTTCCCACCCTCCAGTTCCAGCTTTCTTCCCTCTAACAAGCAGAACATCCAAAGGGGGACCAGAAGCCAGAACTGCAAATACCAGGATGGAAAGGGAGAAACGGGAATGTTGCTCTGCTCCAGCAATGCAGGCTCCCACCACCTGAGCCAACAGGACCTGGACCTCTACAGACTTCCAAGGGCAAGAGAAGGAGATCCAACAGTCTGTCCAAGGGCAGCCAGAGCTGTCACTCCAGTGCTGGAGGTGGGAACAGACCCACGAGCTGGGAAGCTCTTTCAGAGCTGCTCTTTGGGATAAGGAAGATTCCAGCCCTGGCTCTCTCTCTCCCCACTGGAGATGACTTCCTTTCCCTCAGTAGGACCCTGCTCCCCACAGCCCCCAGCAAAGCCCATCTTCACCTTCGCATCCTCTTCCACGAGGCTCCAGCCACGAGCGCCCTTCCTGCAGGAAGAGCCTCTCCCGGCCCACAGCAGGGCAAGGAGGGAATTACATTTCATTACACGTGGTCCAGGGGCTTAAGTATCAGGCCAAGCATTACCAGATGTGCAGGGCTCACCCCCAGGCTTCAAGGCCTCCTTGGATATTTAATCTGTTGGTATCTGGGGTGTGAGGGTCAGGGACGGGGTTTCCATGCAGATGCTACAAATCTTCTCTACTTTTACCATCACCTTTTAATAACACCATAAATCACCAGGCACTTCTCAGGTGACCCAGTAATTGCCCATTTGTGTCTCTGAGCAAAACTCAGGCGGATTCTTCCTCCTCTCTGCAGCGAAGGAGCCCTGCTGGGAGCAGACTCCGGGGGGCTTCTCTCCTCCAGCAAAGTCATCTCCTGGCATCTGTGCTTCAGCTGCAGCGTGGCAGCACGAGGAGAGGGCGAGGAACTGATACAGGAAGATTGAAAAAAGGTTGGATGGGTCTGTTCCTAATGTGAGCCTTGCTGCTCGCAGCCTTTGATTGCCGCACAAATAAAAGATGGAAATTCACTGGAGGCAAAGGAATTAATTAACGGGAGAAGAAAGGAGCATCAGTCTGTTGGAGGCCTGGCATCAATTCCGAGCCGAGTTTTGAAGTGGCAACAGTTTTCCTTGTTCTTTTAAGTTGTTCTCCTCCGTCCTGCACGGTGACTGGGGGAGCTGACAGCACATGTGGTGTCTCATTCTGATCATCCTGGGATGAGGTGACCCCGCTGGCACAGGACAGACCTGCCTGCCTGTGGGGGCACCCCCAGCCACTGCCCCAGCACCTTCCACCTCCTGCTGCTCCCAGCTGCTTTCATCTGATCTGCAGAGATCCTCAAACCACGTGGAGCCATCATCCTTCACCGGGCTGCCGGCACAGTTTGGAGGCTTTTATGGCCTGGGAGATGGTTTGGGAGATGTTCAGATCTCCAAATGGCTTCATAACCTCTGCTGCTGAGGTTTTGCTGCAGGTGAGAAGAACATGAACCACCTCCAGCCCAACTCCTGTTCAATCTGGGATTCTGTTCAAACACAGCGGTGCACATTCACATGGGCCGTGGTTCTCCTGGTTCTTGGGACTGTTTTCTTGCCTTCGGGACATGCTGGCTCCAAGCAAAAACTGAAATTCTCCCTGTGCCAAGGCTTCATGACTCACAAATCACCAAATCTCTGGGGATTCCTAAAAAAATCCGAAGAGTTCCCACCCCATCCTCCACCCGGATCGTGCTTTAATTTACGTTCAGCTGCATGCAAAGAGCAGGATCTGTCCCCAAGAGCTTCCCAGCTGAGCTCAGGGGGTCTCACAGCCAGATTTCTTTCCAAAGGGCACTGCTCACCCCTGCCCTGCATCCATCAACTCAGCTCCAACCTCACCCAGCAGAAGTGGGGGCCTGGGGGCTGTTTTGGGGTCAGAGCTGGGTACATCACACACACAGAGCTGAGGGTGGAAGTCATCAGCCCTCGGTGTCATGAAACCAGAAACCCCAAACAACCAGGTGTGTGTTGGCACTTCCAGCAGCTTGTTGGGCTGTGACGCTGACATGAGGCTCACACAGCTGGACACAGCTGGAGTTAGGTGGTTACTAAACCTTTAAGCCTTTATTTAAAGACATTTTGCCTAGAAAAAAAATGTTTAGAAAAGGTCTTGCACCACCAGAGTGATTAATGCTGAAAGGAATCTCCCCTTCACAGTTCCTGTTCAGTAATTCAAGGTTTATGAGCCTCTAACATGACAGAGGCCTGGGTGCGATCCCTGCTCAGCCCCGTGGTTGCAGGACACCCTCAAACGCTTCCTGATATTCCTCAAAGCAGGGAAATATGAATTTTTAATATCCACACCAAGATCAGAACTGAGCAAGGCTGTCCCTCATTATCTGCCTTGTAACGAGACAGGGATCAAACGGAGTGAGGACGCGGTGGCTGAGTGACACCGGCCCCACACGTCCCTTCTGATGACACAGCGGGTAATTAACCAGCATGTCACACTCAGGCTAACGAGGGTGACCCACTCGGGCCACACTGGGCTCCCAGCCCTATTCCCTGCTGGAGGCTGGGGGCTATGAGGCCACCTCTGCTCCCCTCTGGGCTGGACTCACCACCAGGGATGAGCTGGATCGATGGATCCCTCCCAGCTTGGGATATTCTGTGACTCTGTGAGCTCCAAGCTCAGCACAGGCAATGTCCCTGCTGCCATCACAGCCCAGGGATCTGGGGGGGCTGGGGACACCTTCATCACTGTCTGGGAGAAAGTGAGGGATGTGATACAAACGCCTGGAGAGACACAACCACAGCCATGGGGCACACGAGTGACCTGGAGCCATCTGCCAGGGGTGACAGAAGGATAGAACTGCGACAGAACCGGAGCCCACTGTGCTTCCATCCATCCCACGCCACCCAAAATGAGCTCCAGCGGACACAGGGCCTGTCCATCCTCCCTGCAAACCTCCCCATTCACACCAGCTCCAAATAAACACCAAAGCATCCGTTCAGCCACAGGCGCCAGCCAGAGGCAGCCAGGATCCCAGGAAAACCCAAGAGGCCAGGGCAGGACGGTGCCAGACCACAGCAGGTTAAATCCCAGTCCTGCACATGGGTCCCTTCCACGGATCGGGGCGCTGGGATGCTCCCAGCCCCTCGCGTCCCACCCGGATGCCGCTCCAGCGGCAGCACACGGAGGAGGATCGGCCCTTGGGGACGCCTCTGTCCCTTGTCCTGCTGGCAGCAGCCCAGCCCAGCCCGACGGCTCCTTTGTGCAGGAGGGGCTCGGCGGCGGCCGGGCCCGCGCGGGTGGCGGGGAGCGGATGCAGGTTGTCACGCTCGGGGCTCCGACACCGCGGGGGGACGTTCCGCCCGTCCCTCCCCCCAAAACCGGCTTTTCATGCAGACAAACGATGCCTTCCCTCAACAAAACCTAAATTCTCAGCTGAAAGTACTTGGCAGCGGCCCCTCGAAATTTTTCTCAGGCTTGTGTGGCTTCGGAAGATGACTTTGGGAACCAGAAAAGCGCCGGAGGAAGCGGCCGATGGCTCTTGGGGAAGAATAAACCCCCCGTCCCTCCGGCTGCGCGTCCCGCCGGGCTGGCGCTCCCGGGGATGGAGCTGCTGGGCAGCTCCGAGGGGCTGGGAAAAGCCAGCGGCAGCCCTGGAGAGGCTCCGGCACGCCGGGGACCTCGGGGACAGCAGTGTCCCCCCCTCCCCGGCTCCAGGTATTGACAGTGGCAGCGATGAGCGATCGCGCTGACAAGCACCTGATCAATGGCACTTATCGAGCCCCTCCGCGCTGCCGGTAATTGGAGGATTTCTTTCGCTTCCACTTTATCGACATTTCCTCCCTGGCAGGGTGTCCGTGGAGGCGGGGGGGTTGTCGCTTGGAATTACCGGGGAGCTCGGCGGCACAGGCGGGATGGGGACAGCGGGATGAGGGAGCTGCGAGGTGGAGACAGGGAAAATCTTTGGGCACGATCAACACTGACAGGAGCATCCAGAGAGGGGGAAATAAAATAAAATAAAATAAAATAAAATTAAACAATCTGATGTAGGGCTGCGGAGATGGAAGCATTTTGGGATCCTGCCCTGATGAGGGCTTGATTTCACTCACAGAAGGAATTACGGAATTGTGGAATCACGGCTGGAAAAGCCCTCTGAAATCATCCAGTCCAACAACCCACGTCTCCAAGTGCCACATCCACACGGCTTTTAAATCCTTTCAGAGATGGTGACTTCCCCACTGCCCTGGGCAGCTGTGCCAAGACTGGACAATCCTTTCAGGGAAGAAATTCTCCCAGAATCCAACCT
>VZRS01004571.1:0-68462 GCA_013398055.1 Ifrita kowaldi
CAGCTGAAGGGGAGAAGGAGAGGGTTTTTGTGTTTGGTGGTGAAACCTCTGATCTACCTAAGACGAGAGGGTGTACACCCACCACCAGAGGATGACCACAAAACAAGCCAGGGGTTGAGCCAGATTTGGGACAAGACCGATAAGGCAGAGACTCTTCAAAGGTGGGAAAATGCTTTTTATCATGCCAATGTCCTCCCTTACACAACTGGTTCAGGTGTAAAACAACACCTTCCCCACTCAGGGGGAGGTATTGGGATATTCACACTTAGGCCTCAAGGTATTTATCCCTTCTGACAAGGCATAATGTGAGAAAACATGATGTGAGAAACAGCAGCCTAAGATGGGGTCATAAACTATCAAAGACCCCGGAAGTGCCCCCAGACTCATTTCTGAGGCCTTGCAACAGACAGCGTTAAACT
This sequence comes from Ifrita kowaldi, assembly GCA_013398055.1. Taxonomy (NCBI): domain Eukaryota; kingdom Metazoa; phylum Chordata; class Aves; order Passeriformes; family Cinclosomatidae; genus Ifrita; species Ifrita kowaldi. Next base: position 420 of record VZRS01004571.1, read on the forward strand.
CACCCTCTCCAAGAGAGGTACCTGGGCATTCCCACCTGAATGTCTATTAAACCAATGAACTCTATGTTTTGGGGACTTCCCCCATCCCCGACTGACCAAAACTGCAAGCACCACTTTGACCAGCAGACATCTGAATTGCAACAATCAACTGGAACCATGATGGTGATACCATTCTGCAACCTACTCTTATCCTTTCTTTTTCTTATATATTTTCTTAGGTGGTATTTTCATACTTTTTATATTGTCATATTACTAGAGATAATAACCAAAATGGCTACATACCTCATTTCCACTGCAACCAAATTATTCTAAAAAAAGCCCTATGTGTGTGTATATACATAAACACCAGGTATTCAGTGTTCCTTCTCTCTAACCCGCCCTAAGGGACCAATTAACAAGAACCTCAGTTACTCTGGCCTTCGGGGGCAGTGTGTAACAAATCCAAAACCAAGGCCTTCTGCCACCTCTGTCCTTGTTTCCACAGTCACTGATTCCAAATGACTGTTTATGTCCTTCCCGTATTGTTCTTTTTGCTGTCTTTTATTCTAAATCCAAGAGCTTTGTAACAAAATTCCTGTTTATTCCATGATCATACAAAGCCTTGTACAAAATAACAGGGAATGAAGGGATTTCCCTTCTCCCTCAAGTTTTATTTGACTGGAGAGATGGGGAGTGATTAGTCTTAGACTAATTGTTTGAAAGTGCTTATCCACCAATATTTCCTCCTTTGCATTTGTAACTCTGCTTTTTGGACTGCAAGGGCTAGGAACTGTCCAGCCAAGATTCTGTATTGTGTCTCAGACAAGGAAGTGTACTAGAAACTTCAGAGAAAAGCAAAGGGTGGGGAAAAGAAAAAAAGAAGGAATGTAATACAACACAAGGAAGAATGTGAAAAAGAAGTGGGTCTTCCAACCTGCTTTCCACACACATGTGAAAGTACAAAGGGAACATGTGCCTTTCCACGTGAATGGGGCCATAACTGTTCACAAGCCATTCACAGGAGAATCTCTATCCTTCAGCAGGAGGTTACTGAGTTTCACTCTTCTGCTCACATGAAAATCACAGTTGTTAAATGTATCTTCATCAATAACTATACAGCTCTGGTTAACACTTTTCAGCACTATATATAAATTCAGCACGACGTTTTATCCCAAATAAAAATTATCGCACCATTTTTTTGTGAAATCTCAGTTTGACTGAGACACCAGGGAGACCACTAAAAATCCAAAAGAAAACATAAAACCCATAAATACGTGATCTCAGCTGACAAAAGAGAAAAGCTACGTAGCCAGGAGATGAACCTAACTGACCTTCCAGGCCTTTCATAACTAAGGATGCAGCCTGCATGGAAGAGGGAAGGAGGAAATACTTTCACTTGTCTTAAAAAATAACCCCTTAAGCATTTGGTAAAAGTAGTTAGTGTTTACAGCCTTATTAGTCGCTATCTCTGGCTGGATAAAAACTGCTTTTAAAAAGCTGTACTGGAAATACTAACAACAGTTCCAAGATAGCAACCCCACATAACATAGGAATAAACTACAAAAAGCTACTACAACTTTGATGAAATAGAGCACCTTGAAAAGCACTGTAGAAAGAACAACAACAACAAAAATATCACAACGAAATCAGCCAAAACAGAGACTCACACAGAAAACTTCAGTCTCTTAGACAACTGCAACAAAACCGAAATTGCAGAGTTTCATTTCACTTTCTAGGGCAAAAAGTAAGATTGAAAAAGCGAACTTTTACACTGTCTCCTTAATTTAAATGACAGTGCTATCAAAACAGAGGATCTGAACAAAATAAAGTACTACTAATAGCACAAGAAAATTATGACTTGTCTCATTCTGCAAGAAACAACTCGGCAGCCTCTGAAAAACCTCAAGCCTTCGGCAGAATTTGGATTTCCAGTTAGCAGACAAGTTTGTCAAGTCTAAAAGCACTGCCACTGCTTTCACTGGGCAGTGTCCTCCAGCACCGTCAGCGTGCAGCTCCCGGCCGGAGCAGGTTTGGAAGCTGAACCGACACCTGAAGGTCTCGGTTAGAGCCGAACCGCCGAAGCCGCTCGGCTCTACAGGTGGGCTGGGTAACGCCAGGGCAGGCGCTGGGATGGCACACGGGGGACGGCTCCGGGGTTTTGAAGGATGTGCTGGAGATGCCAGCTAGGACTTAGCTGGATTCTCCCTTCAGTCTCCTGGACGCTGCCAAACCGCCCTGGCCAACGAGCAACGGCACCACGTCCCAGTTCCGATGAGGAGGCCCCGGCCGGAACACCCCCGGCAGGCTCCCGGGGAGGTCCCGGTAACTCCCGCCGAGCCGATCCCTGCCACCTGCCCTGGGCAGCGCGACGCACGACGACAGCCGGGGCATCCCGCTAGGTGGGTGCCCGGCGACGACCGCGGTGGCTCCTCTCCCGCGCCCCGTCGGTACCTGCAGTCATGGGCCGCCTCTCTGCCCGCAGCCGCCGGCGTAACATGGCGTCGGGACATNAGCAGAAGCGTCCTGCAAGGAGAGCGGCCACGGACCGCCAGCGAGCTGCAGGCCGTGCGGCCGACACTGCCTCTGGGAGGAGATCCAGGCTGCACATCCCTCTCCAGAGCCGCGAGACAAGGTGGGGAGGCTAAAAAGTTGGAAGGGGAGTAACTTTTTCCAAATCACCCACAAAATCACCACTGAACCCCGTGCCTTCCCGTCCTCAGCCTGCTATGCAAGATTCCCTCTGTGCCTGGACTTTCCCCAGAAAACGCATCCTTAGTGTAATCCCGTGTCCTGCACCACCACCTAGCAAAACTTTTGGACAGAAACTTGGACTGGGCAACCTGAAGTACCAGACCCGCCAGCTTAGAGAATGCCAGTACGGCTATCTGTAATATTCTGTGCAATTTCGCATAATTAGTCTGTAAAATGTAGCACTATCAAAATGTTCCCACACCAGTTGCTTTAGCAGTTCAAAGCAGGCACTGCACAGATACGAGGTATTCTCTGCTTGTGGTCTGCAGGAAAATGAGATCATTCAATCATAGATTCATTTGTGTTGGAAAAGACATTTAAGACACCCTGAAAACTCTCTGGGACAGTTTGTGCTGAAATCTGTTTTGTTGTGTTTTTTGTTGGAGGTTTGTTTAGCACTTTGCCTAAGAGTAGAGATGACCAAAGCCACTGGTGTTTTTCTTGGATTCAGAAACACCAGGAGACAATTGACTCAAATGAAAAAGAGTGACCCACCCCACGTCTCTTTTCACACCCTACCTTAGGCTGGCCTAGGGAAAGGCTACAAAGCAGAAGTAGCAGTAACACAGAACTGGAAGCACAGGACAAAATAGGAAAGTATTTTTTAAACACCTGAGTATCTGAGTCTGTCTCTGTGCTATGCACTCCACCCCCTTTCATCATGCCCAGCCCTCAGTCTCTGTTTTTCAAAAGCTGTGAGCCATGTAATTTCTGACATCTTAAACTCAGCCTCAAAGGCATAAAACACTGACTGCCATCACAACATGCACCTTGCTTCTTCCTTGCCTGAGCCCATCCGACACACATTCTGCCTTCAGCTGCAAGCTCTCTGCCCCTGGGACCACCTATGACTGGTATGTTTGTAAAGAACCTTCCTGGAGTGGATCCCACTGTTTGACAGCACACTTCTAGACCCACTATGCACAACAGTACAACAAATCCATGTTTATGCTGGGTGCAACCTCCTTAAGCAACAAATGAGGAACAGTTTGACTTGCTGTCATACAGATTTGCTTGAAAAGACAGTAGTGTATATTTGAAATACCATTAATAAAGTGTTAAAGTTTCATGCCCAGTGTTAGCCAGGAATTCCAGAAATATTTTTATAACACGTTGAAGGAGCAGGTGAAATTGAAGTCCTGAAAACATTTGCTTTATCTTTCAAGTTTAATACTTTTACTGTGGAAAATTGCAATAGACATAGAGGCATTTCTACAGTTAAGTCACCTGGAGTCGTAAAGAGTTTTTAAAAGATAAAGGAGTTGGATACAGAGCAGCTTCGACAGAACATCCAATTCCAGCATCGGTGATGGCAAGGTGAAGCTGTTTATCATAGGAAGTAAGGATGGATTTCTGAAGTGGCAGAGGACTGTGAAACTCTCCTGTAGCTCTAAGTGCAAGAATAAAAGCAAACATGAGCAGTGAGGCTGCAAAAGGAAGATTTTGCTAAGAAACCACAGGGAGTGGCAGGTAAGGACAAAGACCAGTATCTCGTCGTAAGTCTTACCCCCTTGGAGATTAAGTGTTATATATCACCCGACACAGGACCAAGTCTGTGTGGAAACACATCAGCCAATACTTATTAGCATACCTTTTATTAAGCTGTTGTAGTCGACTTACTAATAGCAGATTGTTATCCAGACAGTAAATTCAGTTATTCTGTCATGATTCACACACATGCCATCACTCATTGTTACCCAGTAGGGAAGGAAAAGCTGACCACAGTCTTCTCAGATACACACTGATGTGCCACTGGCTTCAGGGTCAATGCTCAGAAAGATATAGGAAATGTTTAAAGATTTTTATTGTTTTTTCCTGGGAGAACACGGATACTGAAAAAAGTTGTGGAACTGATGGAAGGGATAAAGCCCAGTCTCATGTGGAAGTGTTCTGATATAGGCAGCCATTATTCTTTGCACTGCAAAAATAAAGGGGACTGCTGAATGCTATGTAGGTTAGGGTTTCTTTCAGTAGAAAAACACTTATTCATGAAAGCAGAATAAGAATGTTTTCTTTAGACTTAGGCTGGTTTCCTCTGACTGAATCATATACCTGAGCACAAAGCCAGAAGCACAGCAGCACCTCACATGAACATGTCTGAGGCAAGCCTGTGTAAACTCATCAGGTTGATGTACTCATCCAGGCACTTCCACACTCAGCTTCCTGGCTGGGGTTGCCTCAGCTGCTCTTTGTTCCCTTCATCACCAATTTGCCGTGTGGTTTCAGCACAACCACAAATTACAGTAGAGTTCAGATACAGACATTTCCTGGCATTCCTGGTTTCCTTTCCTTCCATCTTTCTGGAGAATCTCTCCCCTTCTCACTAATTCCTAGATATTATCAGATCAGATACTCCCTGATGTTCGTTGCAGGAGCCAATTTACACCTCCTTTACCAAGCAGACACTGATACCTTGACATGCAGCTCATGGAGCAGAAGACTAAACTTTCCTTTAGGTAAACATATGGAGAGAATATTTATGGTGCCACTTTCAATTGCAAGACCAGTTTAATCAGTGGAGAGGGTTTGTATCTCAAGGTTGTGAAGTATTTGTGCTTTTCAGAGCCTGCTTCACGCAGGGAATTGTAACGTGGAACTCAGCTAGCACACCAGTTCCTTTATTTGACTGGACACAAAGCTGGCAGCACTGCACAGCTGTGTCAAGGGGACACAGCGTGTAGAAAATATCTGTCATGGCTTTCTGTACGTAATAATTCTACTACATTAATATACATTTACTAATCACTGCATAGTTTCTCACTTTAACTCACACTAATGATCCTCCTGGCATGCATACCCATTCCCACAATCATTTTCATGGAAAACTTCAGATCAGTCTAGGTCAGTTAAACTCCATCTATTCTATTCCCTACCTTTTATTTATTCAAGTATTTCAAAGTCGTGAGTTCCAGGTCTCTCAATACTTAAAGTTTCATAGACAAGAGCCATGTAACCACACAAAATTCCTTTGTCATGACTACAAGGAAAAGTCTAGTTTATAGCTTAAGCAAATTGAAAGTGGAAATGGCCTTCACCTGTGGCTTCTTCAGCAGACATCTATGATGTTAACATTCACCAAAGCTAAAATTCCTGTCCTTAGCTCCCTTTCTGTGGAGGCTGTCTCTGGGTAAACTTCCTGGTAATCGCTGATTGTTTCTGCAAAGATTAATCATTCTTGACACAAAGGCCAAACAAAAAAACAAAAGATGAGGGGCAATCCACTGCTAGCAGGCAGTGAAAAGGGCTTTCCTTTAGCACCTTATCACTGTTTCTCTGGCTTTTTCTCCACAACATGAACATGTTGCTTTCAGCATAACAAGCAACAGAAATTTTAGTTGGTAAATTCTGTTAGCTAATCGAATTGCCAGACCTCTCTCATCCTCTTCCACTTACGTGTTATGCTGCGATCAAGCTCTGTCAAAGATATTTCTTTCACAAAGATTGAGGCAATCCCTGAATCAGCCTTAAATATTATAATTGTTTTACAAGCAGAGTTCTGATGAAGCTGGGGACTGCTCAGCCTTCAGAATAATTAACAGGGAAGTGCCTGCTGGGACAGGGGAATAACAGTCACAGCCTCCATCAGAGGTAAGCAGACAGGACATGAGACGTCTGGCCAAAATGAGCAAACACTGTTATATTTCACAAGCTAGACATGCAATCAGTCAGTAAAACCCCTTACACTGACTTCCTACTATTTTTAATCTAAGTTCCATGTCTGTGAGTGAACAAATGGAAGGCTATATATCAAAAGTGGCATGCACTAGCAAATCTTCTGTAAAGGGCTTTTTGTTTAGTAACCAGATAAGTCTGCAGGACCAGCCAATTCACCCAGAAACCAGGGAGCCACACAGCTGTCACTTCAGTGAGGAAAAGGCATCATCACAGCTTGCTGAGAGAGGAACAGGCTTTGTAAAAGCAGAAGAGAGTTAGATGTTAATAGGAAAAGTTGTTGCCACCTTGTCCAGACTTCTGGGGGAAGAAGCAAGATTCTTAGGGGGACAAATCCACTGCAATAACTTTGACTTCTTAAGAGGTAAACGACATTCTAGAAGTTGGTTCAAATCAGCTCAAAAACTAGATCTAGCATCATCAAGAGGAACCCAAAATATGGAAGAAGGATTTGAAAGCCAGCGTCACTTCCTTAGTGTTATGCAAGTAGTCCGCATGGGTTTTCACACGTGGCTTGGAATCCATGGGCACGTGGGTGTGAAAACGTGAGTAAAACATGTGACAGTGAATGAGGAAAATAAGTTCTCTTTAAACTAAACTTCCCTGAGATTCACATTAAATCTTGTTACATTAATTTTTTACAGGCACAGGGCAGCAAGTGCAGCACACATCTCATCTTCCCAGAGTCTTGTATGCTCCCAGTCTAGTGCTCCAGCCAGCTCCCCCATCCTGGCCAGTATGGGATAGCTGGGATGAGTCATAGGCTTTTCCTTGGCTCTAAAGCCAAATCACTGCTAGCAATGCACAAAACTGGGCAGCACGGAGTGCTGGCCAGAACCACTTCCACTTAAAAAAGATCGTGTATTTCTACAGCACACCACTAATTGCTCTCCTCTGAATTCCCTCGAGGAATTCCCAGCTTTTCCAAAGAACAAAGTGCAAACCCTTTCACCATACTCCCACAGGAGCCCCATTACAGCAGAAATATCTGTCCCCATACCCACAGGATAAATTTCTGTTCACACAGGAGGAAGAGGGGGTTCCCCCTCTCACATACAATTCTGACATAACCTGCAGATCATTTCTGGCTGAACTGTTGCTGAACAGTCGCTCTCCATCTGACAGTCTTGCAGTGCATTGTGTTAACTCACTGCAATTCTTTGTGCCGTTCATCATTGCATTCCTGAGACCGTTCCTCAAGAAAACTTTTAACCCTGTTTTCCAGTACTCACCATCGCTCCCAAATTCACAACAGTTTAACAAACATACCCCACAAATGTAGTTTTAAGCCACTGTGTGGACTCTGGATGAAACATTTGAATGCCCTTGGACACTGGACAGGCTCCTGGAAAAAATTAGGCAATAAATCCTGCTCTTCTGGCAACGTGCCCTCAATAACTCACCTAAGTATAAGTGAGCACAGGAGAGGCACAGATGGCCAGGAACTGGTGCAATTTAGGTGCACCAACTGCTGCAAAAAACTCATGTCAATTTTGCAGGCTACAAGTCAAGATAGACAGGCACCTAAATGTACAAGGCACATACACAATTAGCAAATATGCCTCACCAAATTCTGTTCCAAAGGGTCACATTGTTAGGGATTTCTGAGCTTGTAGGTTGAAAGTGGTTTCAGGTGTACTTATGGCAGTTGGAGTCGCACTTCATAGTGATTATGTGTAAATACACTGTAGTGACCGAGTCACAGGGTAATCAGGCAGCAAAATGCAGCACAGCATTCAAAGAAATAAACCTGCTCTTTGCAAATGTTGGATTTGCAGGGCATAGTGACAACTAAGTTAAATTGATAAATCAAATAGTAGAAGAACATAAGCACACTTAAATCTCAGGTGACACCTATCAGAGAGAAAATTTAGAAGAAATATGGAGGCAACACGCACTCTTTATCCAATAATTCTCCCACTATTGGACATTATCACTATATGGATATACATTCAATATACCCAGGTTGGCTAAAAAGGACAGATGGTTCCCCCCATGCTCTACTTCACGTTTTCATCATTCTGAGCATTGTTAAAACAGACTCTCTCCACTACAGCTTCCTGCTTCCAACCAAAGTGACACTTCCCAAATGACACTGCAGAGCCACCCTGGGACACCCTCAGGCCTTTTTCTCAGTGTCTCACTTGTCACTCAATGATGAACTGTTGACTCTGGCATCTACACAAACAGCCTGTGATGATCCAGAGGTCAAACCCTGAGCTAAGACAAACTGGCACAGTTTTAAAATAAGCCTTGGGAAATATGAGTGACCTTCCAAAATACCCATTGGCATTTTAATCCTTAGAAACGTCATTTGTAGGTACAAGGTCAGTATTTGCAACAGGTTAGCTGAGTCTGATTATCTAAATATCATCTCTGATAAAGAAATGGTTTGGAGCTCAGCTGTGCCTTTAATTTTCTTTTTTTTTTGTGTGCGTGTGATAGCCACAGTTTAAAGTTAACTTACAATTATTAACATTTATTTATCTTGTTTATAAAAAACACCTCTTTAAAATCTGTTTTCACAAAATAGCCTTGAAGAAATTGAGGACTTTTAAAATACACAAAACATGATGCAGCATGAACTCACCTAGAAAGCATTTATTCTCTTAAAACTATGAGATGGTAGAGTTGAGTCACACAAAGCATGAATCATTTACAGCTTCATTAAATGGGCCACAAAAATGTAAGAAAGGGTTATAACTTAGCAGGTATTCCTACACTTCCCTCAACTCTACCAAGGAATTTCCTTTAATTCCTTTTTAGGGAGGAGTTTAACTTGTAAGAAGAAGACTATAATCAGTCCAATCAATTAGTTTCATCCATGTTCCTTATCAGCCACAGCTGTGCAAGACACCTCATTGCTCCCTGCCCTCTGCTGAAGGTCACCACTTCCTCAGCTTTCCTTCCTGGTACTGTAAACCCATCTTCCCCATTTCCATCAAAGTAGATTTTCCTGGCTTACTAAACAGATTTTTTGCTAATCCAGATTGTTTTGACTGAAATGAGCATGTGTGTGTAGAAACAAAATCTCCCTGCATTTTCCCACCAATAGCTCCAGCTCATATGTGCTTTCATTTAACTGAGTTTCTGTTAATTAATTCACCTTTGCCTTAGCTGGGTTGATCCTGCAAGAAACATTTGTCTCAAATGGTCTGTCCATGTTCCCTCTCCCTATCAGCCAAACTCTTCAAGAGGATCAGGGTGTACATTTGCAGTACGTGCTTGCTCTTCCTATATTTCTGCCCTCAGAGTGAGCAGCTGTGCTTTTCAAAGGCAAAGAGGCAAAACAATCATTTTGATAGGAAAGGAAGGCATTTTTCACATTCATACACTCAAAAGAGCTTGATTGCTTCATTATCATCTGTAACTGCTCTGTGATTGTTTCTTATGCAGCTCTGCACACAATTCTGGTTGTTTGGCACTGGTCGAACACAGTGGCCTTTTGCTTTCCTTTTAAGTTGGGGCCGGGAAGAGCATCCCTGAGCAAAAGTCTTTGGTGGCAGTTTCACACCTGAAAGTGGGCTCTGCTGCAAAAACATCCCACCTGGAACTCTTCCAGCCTCCTCTTCACCATGCTGGGCTTCCCACCACACCACCAGACGTCTTTACAGCCCTGTGGGGAGCAGACTGAAAACTCCAAATAACCCCAAGGCAACAAAAGGTTTATATATTTCAACAGAACCAATTCCCTGCCCTGCTGCATTACAGGGTGTGTGGGGGAGGGCACAAGCCAGCTAAGAGGGAAGGATGAGATCTGCTTTTTCCCCAGCAGCAATAGCACTAAACCCCAGCCTTCTGCAAAACCAAGACAAATTGAAGAGATTTAATTACCATATCCCACATTCCAAAAAGAAAGCAGGTACTGTTCTAGAGGGCATTTTGATTTATTCCTGATATCTATAACAGGAGCTAATGTTTAGCATCAGAAACCAGACAGACTGAAATGAAAAATAAGAAACAGGAAAAGAGTGGCAGTGGTTAAGTAGTAGAACAAATTATCAGGGGAAATGTTGGTTTTCTCATTTCCCGATGTCTTCAGATCTGTCTTTTTTGGAAAAAATATGTACTTTAGTTCAGCATAAATCAGTGGGCTGATGTCAAGAGAAACATGAAGAAATTGCAAGGCCTGTGAAAGATGGGAGGTCACTCAGTGGGGTCTAATGGTCTTTGCCAGTTCTGCAGAGCTGAACTCCAGAACAGGAAATAGAGGATTTCTTTTGCATCCACAGGCACACACATCCTGCAGCCGCAGAGTTCCCACAGGCAGCTGGTATTTAGCTGGTATTTAGTCCCACACGAGGTGTTCCCCTGCTGACCACTGCACCCACACTGCTGCTTGTTCAAAGCCACATGCCAGCTCATGTCCCATGCAATTCCCAGCCCTCCTGTTTTTCTCATTCCAGGGCATGAAACAAATTCAGGTTCTTCGCTCTTCTGCTCCACCCAAGGAAGAGTCCTAGACAAAACAGATCCTGGGTGTCCTACACACATTATCCCTCTTTACTATCCCATTATCCCTTTTAGGACAATACAAGTTTTATGTAGTTTCTTCTATGCTTTGACAGTTAGATTAGACAAGGAACCCACAAATACCTGTCACTTTTTGGGGCCCTACTTAGATCACCATGCCAAGAATGTTTTGTTCAGCAGAAAAATACTGTCTTTGCCTCTTGTTTCCCACTAGAATCAGGAAGGTTCTTTTACAAAGCAAATCCTGACTAGTAATTCCCACATCCCTCTGGCTATTCTCTGATCACTCAGCTGCTGGGACAGGGAGGCCAACAGGCAGCACACACAGGCAACTTGGGAAAGGTCTGAAGAGCCTTTTGACAAACCTGCTTTTTCTGAATTCCAGCATGCACAACATCCATATTCCTTTACAGCCCCATGTAGCAATCTTTCCAGCTCTGGTTAAGCTTCCACTGTACTTGTCTGTTACCAGTAGCTTTGGGATCACAGCATCTTTCAAGATGTCTTAGCAAAATACTCTTATCACAAAAATTGTTAGAACTTCATCCACTTAAATTATTGCATACAAATTTAGGTAAAAAATCTGAGTTTTTACCTAGAAAAATCAAATGCCTTCTGTACGGAAGGACAATTGTGTCTCATACCGCTGCCAGTACCATTATATCTGCTAGCCCATCTCCCAGGAGGTTTAGCATTGGGAAGGGGTTTGTGTTTGTAGAAACTCTGTACACCTTCTGCCCACCAACACCAGTGCTGCCAAGTAAATATGGTCACCATGTCACAGGAAAACAGAGGTCAAGTACTTCTATAAAGTCATATCACAATTCATCTACGAAGCAGTGAAAAAATACCAGTCTTAAATATCTCCCACCTGACCCAGGGAGAATCTCCCTGGATTCTCCCAGCATGAGCAACTGGAGCAGGTTGATTTTTACCTAATCTCCCAAGCAAGTGCTGGCTTTTTCCTTCCTTATCTTTATGCTTTATCAGTGCCCTGAGCAATACCTGCAGACATTCTCTCATCCCACATATTCCTGCAGTTCTTTCTTCACACTCCATTTATATCAGACTTCTGGGGACAAAACAAGTGATTTTTTTCCTTTCCCTCCCACCCTGGTGGTTATTACAAGGTAGGATGAGGCAGGACTCTGCCTGATGAGCTCATATGGAGACCATCTCTGACAAATGCCTTCCTTCCACACCACTCTCACCTTTGAGGGCAGGGGTTTCACTTTATCCACCTCTGTCAGTGTACAAACACCTGCAGGGTGCATCAGTTCATGCTGTCCCTGCTGTATGCTTGGGGATCGCCCATGTCTCTCACAAGGGACCTGAAGATTTATCCACGTGCTATTTACCAAACACATAAATTATACATGTTCCTTTTCTGGATTGAGTATAGGTGACCCATTCACTTTAGTCAAAACCAGCGGTTTATGCTTCAAATTCATGTTGCAGGTGACACACCATTCTTAAGAGCCCCTTAGTATCCCTTCATACCACCAGCCTCTAAGGGAAACTGACTTGTGGTGGCCAATGCATCCAGAGCATGGCATTTAACACAGCAGCTGGGCAGGACATCTCTAGCTAACCCACAACTGATAATATATTTGAAGTATTAAATAGAAGATGTTACAATAAAAACATTAAATACAAGCAAGATGTTACAGTGCTATGCAATTTAGTAGCAGCTGCATGTGATCGCTCTCTGAGAGGTCCTGTGAAGCACAGGCAGCTTCAGGGGGTAACCAGCCTGCAACAGCTCTTCCATAGTGGGATTTCAATTCCCCTTCTGCGTGCGATTCAATGTCAGCAACATGTTTCCCATTCCAGGTCCCTCCTCTTCTTTTTCATTGGGCTCTTACATAACACTTTTCTTGTGCCACTTATCTGTTTCATGTTTTTTGTTGGAATATACTCCCCAATCAACTTGTTTATGGTTTTTCTCCCCTCATACTGCTTGTCCAAATTTTCCTCCTTGGTCCAGCATTGCCAATGTGCCCCTTGTGCAGATCTTTATTTGGGGTGGGAGGCAGCGATCCGCTCAATATTCCTGGCAAGTGGATGGGCCAGCTTTTTGTGTTGTTCCAGGCCAATTTTAATTTTGAATCAATTTCCGCATACCTCATAAGTCCAGCCCTCAGCAGGAGTCCTTTCTGAATCCCTTTGTGCCACAGGACATGTCAGGCAATACTGTCAATGTTTTACCTTTGTCTTTCCACATTTGGCACACAAACAAAAACTTTCTCTTCCCATGCTAACTCTGGAGATGTTCAGTCAGCCCCAGGATCCATCCTGTCTGGTTCCCACAACATGGACAGGATGGATTTTTGTCCAGGACCTTTACCACCAGTGTGTCCTGCGATGGGAGGTCAGTGGTGTCACACAGGGTAGGTGACACAGGCAGTGAAGGAATGAGCACCACAGCCCCCAGAGGCAAAAGCCTCTTGCCATCTCTTCCTCTCTCTTTTCCGGGCTGACACCGATGCCCTGATAACTCTGGAGTTAGGTACCTTGTACACCCGTGGATACTTGGGCAAACCTTCCCACCAGGGGAAGGATGGTAACCATGTCTGTCTACTACCATGTGGGGTGGAGGGGGCCACAGCTGGCCCCAAAGCAGCAGAGACTTCCTGCAGGGCAACAGAACAGCCAGAAACAGGTAAGAAAAATAAAGCAGTGGACATAAGTGGTCACAAGAACACTTCTCCAAAATGACTTTAGATGACTCACTGTGCGTTCATTTTACACCTTTCCTGTGCTGGCAGGTTTCCTAGAAATCCACGTTTGGAGGCAACCCAGTGGATCACCCAGAGCTGAGGCAGGATCAGCCATGCCTGCACCATCCCCAGCTGCTCCTTACCTACACTAAACAACCCGAGGAGCCCGCTGCTTCTGCAAAGGACACAGCTTTCCTGCGAATAAGGGCTGTGCTGGAGAAACTTTCAGGGGCTAAGGGATTTGGACAAGCTCAGCACACACCCCCCAGCATCAAGCCCATGCACTACTTACTTCTTTTCACCTTGCAAGTTTGCCCTGGCAGCAGCAGAGCTTGGGGAAACCACAACTGAAATGAAGAAAAATCACGACTTTGGCCATGTAGTGACAAACTGCTGTTCTTCAAAGTTATTTTCATCTCTCCTGGGTCACTGAGTCTGGCAGAAGTTAATCAGCATTTCGAGACCAGGCTGTGCAGGGAGAGAGAGAGACACACACCTCTGGCAGCAAGGACGGGAGTGTGCAGCCCTCTAGTGCCCACTGCCCACGGTACAGCCACAGTGGCCATGAGCCTGCACAGAGAGCTGCACAGCTTTCCACCTCTGCCGTGAGGACCTGAGTCCATGCCTGACGGGCAACAGGTCACAGGCTTAGCACCCTGAGGCCCAGGGCACCATTTTTTAGAAAAAAAAAAAAAAAAAATCCAACTTTGTGGCTTTCAGCTGCCTTCAAGTAGAGGGTCAGCCCAGAAGCTCTCTTCTCCTGTACCTTCTGCTGTTCCAGCTCCTTCCAGCCACGAACCTTCCCCTCAGCATGCAGGGCTGGCACATCTGCATTTGTACTGAAGGGTAACATTCCCATCAGGGCACATGTTTTTCTGATTCCTCTAAGCCATGAGTGCAGAACATTTCCCCCTGGACTGGGGCATCAGCTCTGACTTGGGATGCAAACCCACACTTCCTTGGGGTCTCTGCTACAGTGTCACTGCTGCTGCACTTAGACACCTTGCACAGGATCCAGCTGCCCCCTCTGGTACTAGCTCCTCACTAACCCCAGAGGGGCCCAAAGCTGGGCTGGCAGCCAAGGTGGCATCAGGGCTGCAGCTCCTGTGCCAGGTCAGCCCTTCTCCACCCACACAGCAGCTGTCTCCACCCCTCCTTAGGGTACCTGCTGGCTTTTAGGGGTCTTCTCCCCTTGTATCCCCACTTACCTTCACTTTCTGTGCCTGGAAACTCTCTGAAGACCCCAGAGCACACTTCTGGGAGACACACAGCTATTCCCCAGAACCACATCAAGCTGCTGGGTTTGTCTGCCATGACCTTTATTTGCTGACCACAGGTCCCCTCAGTCTGCTCTTACCATCTCCCACTGATGGATCCTAATGATGCCAAGACTCCATCCCAAAGGCTCTCCAGGTGCTAATTGAATCCACCTTCCCCTTCTGCTGCAGACCTGGGGCCACAGAACTGGGCAGTTTGGCTTAAAGGCCACATTCAAGGGGACAGTGGTTGGTCTGGCTGCCACAGCTGGAAGGTATCGCGGCTCTTGGCAGACACAAAGACCTTTCCTCACCTCATTTATTTCACATAGAAGTAACACGTTCTTGGGTGTGATGCCAGGGGCTTGGTTTAGCTACCTGAGCATCTTCCCAGCACCAGAGGACACCTGAGACAGACCAGGGAGTTGGCAGAGACATCAGAGGACTCCAGCAGGCCTGTGTCCTTCTGCAAGCCAGGTGGAGCACCCCAGGCCATCTCCAAGGGCTCTGGTCCCTTTGTTGAGGCAGATGTAGTAACCCCATCCTTGCTATAGCAAACCCATTTCCAGATCAATGCTTTCCTACTTCCATGTCTAGAGAAAAGCATTTGTTTCCAAGTGCCACCTCTTCCCCACCAGCCAGGACATCTCCCTGGAAAACCCACTGTGGAGCCCCCTTGGGCTGTCCTGCGGGGAGCAGAGCACCGCTGCTCCCATCTGTGATGGGTTTAGCCACCCATATTTAATGGGCTGGGGTAGAAACAGGTGCCCTGTCCCAGGACACGAATCCCTCCAGAGCCAGCCCTAGCACCTATTCCCAGGACACCCGGTCTGCTCCCAGTCAGGTGCTCTCCCAGCAGCTTTCACTTGCCCGGAAAGCTTAAAACAACCCAAGTTTGTTATGTTTTTCTTCCCCGCACAGATGATTCACTGCACTCTCTGTAAACAGTGGGTGGATCCCAGCTGGATTTCCGGGAGCAACACAGCACCGATTCCGGGCTCAGGGAGCAGCAGCTCCACACCTCCTTCTCCGCATTATCCGTCCTGCAGCAGAGCAGGAGCAAACCTGTGGTTCGCGCACACCTGCAAAACGCTTACGGAGTGTGGAGGGGAAAGGGAGCCCCGGCGTGCCCTGAGCCGGGTCCCTGGATGCAGGCGAGCTGCCGGGCACTGGGCACCCCTCGCTGCCGGGCACCCCTCGCCACCCGCAGCCTCTGCAGGCTCCTTTCCCCCGAGCAGGAGCGCAGCCCCCGGGCAGGCTCATGGCAGCCGCGCCGGGCTGTCTGAGGAAAGCTTGACGCTAAGAGTTAACCGCGCTCGCCTCCCACTGTGCCCTAGTTACAAGGCGAGAGCAGCGTTCGCAAAGAGCAGTGCTGGCAAAGCTCAAAATCTTTATTTATTTTTTTTTCCAAGGGACTAATTGCAAGGCTAGCTGAAAGGAATTACTTAGGGAAGAGCTGACATTTTCCTTGGTATTCCTCATCGCACATTTGTGGGCATGGAGCAGTGTGGGAACCAGCACGATGCTTGAAAGCTTCCCTTTACGTGTAACGCCGTCCCTAATCCAAAAACCTTCTGCAAAGCTCCATCTCCTCTCAGATGAGACCTGGGGCAGGCAGGAGCATCCCTGTGAGGAGGGCTGGTAGGGACTGGGGCCACCTACGCATTGTCCCGGCACAGGGAAAATCCTCTTAGTCCGTGTGCCCCAGCCCCGGGCGCTGCCGGGGGCTCTGGGAGCCCCGGGAAATGCCGGGATTTTAGCCACTAGAGGGAGGAGAGGGAGGTTGTGCATCACCGAGATGGTGCACAGAGCTCCAGCACTGCGCAATGAGTCTCAGAGCCGGAGACAGACACTGACATCTCACCCTGAGGTACCTGAGCCAACCCTGAGCTGGGACCCTTCCCGGGACCCATCCTGCTCTAGCCACACACAGCACCTGACCCTGGCAAAGGTCTTTTCGAGCAGGAACATGACTTTGCACATCAGCAGAAAATATCAACCCCGGGTGCAGAGCATAGGGAGAAGCTCCCCCAAGATGATTCTGAAAGGAAATAAACATCAAGTTCTTAGACACCTTTTGTGGCACTTTCATTCCTGGAGAAGCTTTTTCTGCCCTGTGACCTTCTGGGTGAATCCTCTGTTCCCACCACCAGTGGGTTACTCCAGCCCTGCCACCTTTCCCCCAGCCCCTCTTTCACCCCTGTCAAAAACGCAGGCTTCTGCAGGGTGCTGGGTCAGCATTTGGGATGCTCCCGATCTTCCATCCTTCTTGCATGCTGCTCCTCTCCTAGGCTAAATCCCTACAGCAGACCGTCATCCCAGATCCTGACCATTTGCTAATGCAAAGCCCCAGTCCCAGCCCCAGTCTGACTCTTTCGGGAGACGCTGAAAGGCAACACCCCACTTTGCCATTTCTGGGAAGAGGCTCGGCTTCCTCGCAGCCCCACTCGCCTTCGCTCTCGCTTCTGCTTCACCAGCGCAGCTTTCCCCCCCGGAGAAGCCTTCCTGCCTTCTGATGGAAAGCTGCCAACGCCGGCAGTGGATGCTGCCCGGTTTCTGGCTGAGTGTGACCGGCCGGGGAGGCTCCGTCCCGGGGGGAAAGGATGTGGCCATTCCTGTAAGCCACCCCAACACCCCACACAGAGGTAGTGGGAAGGGGGTTCGGCTGGAATTTGACCAGATGCAAATGCCTTCCAAGGAGTGACTCAGCCCTGTGGTTTTCCTCCCTTCCTTGCCAGCAGATTTGATTCCCCAATTGCTTCAGGGCTGCTGGAAGGCAGGGCTGCTGTGCCAGCAGCGGGTCAAAGGGGGCACCCCTGCTTCCCCACTTCCTCCTCTCCTCAGCCTTCTGCCATCTCCCAGATTTCTTCAGCCCCAGCCACTCATTTTGCTCCCTCTGCAAAGCTACATGGAAAAGGGGAAGGCTGCCAGCATCCATGGATGAGGGCTGGAGGGGAAACAGGAACCTTGAGGGGAAAAACATCCCAAGAAACTCCCTTTCCCCCTGGCCATGCTTCCGCTGGGGCTGCCAGCACAGAGGGGACTGGTTTGTGCTGGCAGATCACGCTTAGCAGGGAGCTGCCTGGGGTATGTGCTGCTTTCAGCCTCTCTTTGGGGGCAGCAGGAGTTGCTCCAGAGGGGTAAACGCCATCTCTGGTGGTCACACCAGCTGAACTTCCATGCATTTCCCCTGTTTCATTTCCATTCATGAAATCTCACTCGATTTCTATCCAGGTGGCCAGACAGCAGGAGGTCTCAAAGGATGCAAAAATATGACACAGACTAAAAACAGCCAGGCAGGTGGAGGGGGAACCCAAGCTCAGAGCAGCACAGCCTGAGCAAAACCCTGGCTGTGTACAAAAAGCCCTGCTGGGGAGAGAGGCAGAGCAAGTCCCCTTGGCAGGAAAATACCCACTGCTGGCCAGGCCTTTGCAGGGGGAGATTTCTTGCAGGGCATCATTGATGGTTACAACCATGCCTGAGCTCCTCTGCAGCCGTGCAAATGCTCAGTGCAGGGTCTGGAGGGCAGGAGTCCACAGCAGCGTCCCCGGGGCTGCGAGGTCCGAGTGCATCTGCAAGCGCTGCAGGAGGAGCCCATCCCACAGGACTCTTGGTGTGATGGAGGCTGCACCTCGGCCCCTCCAGGCTCTCTGTGTGCAGTCGGGGCTGGCATCTCAAACAAAGGGGCTGAGAAGAGGCTGAGCACCAGCCAAGCTGCCTGTCCTGCCACCCCGGCTCTGAGGCCACTGGTGTGGCCTGAGCCAGCTTGTTTTGAGGATCAGGCTTTGTGGACAAACCAAGGCTGCTCAGCTCTGTCAGCAAGGGCATCTCTGGCTTCATGCTATCAGGAGAAAGAGCACCTGCTGAGCCCAGGCTGTCCCTTAACACCACATCCTCCATCCCAAGGGCAAGGCTGAAAGATGCAGTTTCTCTCATGTATGGCATTTCTCAGAGGAGAAACGGGGCTTGCAGGCAGTTTGCTGGCTTAGGGGAGAGGAAAGAGGAAAGACACACAAGGGCCACTACATCTCACAAAGCCTGATGTTTGGGGGTTTCATCTGGAGATGGACTGAGCCTCAGCTAAGGCTGAAGTGAGGGATTAGCTCTGTGTTAGACATCTGTGAGTCTACACCTGAGAGAAACTGCCTCGGGAGAGGCAGCAAGTGCTGGCTGGGCATGACCCTGGATCTGGGCACTACTGTGGGCTTTGCTCCTAAGGGGCTGAACAGTCGCTGTTGCCTCCCAGCACTTCCAGCTGCAGCTTTCTTGCCTCGCACAGCCTGGGGCAGCACCCTAGAACAGCCTCCCGGGAAGAGACTGAATCTCCCAATAGGAGACCACATCTCAGACAGCCATGAAAGCCCTTGTCCCACTCCGGCCCCAGAAGCAGTGGCTGGCACTGGGACCGTCCCGTAGGCTGCAGACATTTCGCTGGTCCCCTTTCCAGTGTCCTGCCCGGGGCACGGAGCAGCTGCCTCAGCTTTCATCCAAAACCCCGCAGTGCTGTGAGGCTCAGGCACTCGGAAAGCATATATCAGCCCTTCCCTGAGGCTACTTTCTGCTTTCAGCAGTAACACTGTGAGGTGTTCTAATTGCTGGCTTATTTCTGAGTCCTAAACCACACCCTGGTCCTGCTGCCTGGCTTTCTCTGCAGTCTCAGGAGCTCAAAGGTGGGGTGGGGGGTTAACCTAATTTCTTTGGATGGGTAGGAAAAGCCAGATGCTCTCTCTTCATTGCCCCCTGCCCAGAACTGGAAGGTGGATTTTCTCCCCCCAGGGTGAAGTCCCAGCCTTGCAGGGGCAGTTCCCCTGCCTCCTCTCCCACAGGACCCTCCCAACAAGGGCAAACCCCTCGTGCCTACCCATGCTCCCAGCACAGTGAGGCTGCAGGAAGCTCCCACTTCCCCCCGATAAATGCCAAGCCGCTGTCCTTCTGCAGGGGGCTGGGCCAGGCTGCTCTTCACTCACACCCGCTGCCTTTGGCTGAAGGGAGGCCGGGGGAATCTGGAGAAATGGGGACTAGAAACAGCATCAGGTCTCAGCTGAGCCAATGTCACAGGGAAGGGATGGGTCCCACATGCTGCAGTGTGACCCCAGAGACTGCTTCTGCTCGCTCACCTCTGCCGACCAGACCCATAAAAACTGGGATCCAGGCAGTCACTCTGACTCCAAGCACACTCTTCCTCCTCTTACTCCCACAACCTGCATCATGGGAGCTGGCAAAGTTGTTCACCAGCAAACCTGTGCACTCCCTTCCTCCCACCCAGGCAGGGCCTGAGCTGCCCTGATGCCCATCCCCTTGGCATCAGGCCTGCAGTGACTTCCCTGTTTGCCCTACTTGTGCCTCTCTCTTGCCTGCTTATTTGCTTCTTCCCCTATTCCCCAGTGGTTTTCCAAGTCAGGAGCTCACCAGACCCTTCCCAGCAGGCAGACACATACAGAGCATGTGGGGGACCCATGTGCCAAGGAGAGGGGGGCAAAGAAGTGGCCAGGCCAGCCATGGTACTGGGAAGTATACACTGCCAGGCCCTGAATTGCTGATGCTGCCTGCTTGGAGGGCTTGCATGGATAAAACTGTGGCTCCAGCTTGGTCACCTCCATGACAGAGCCTTACAAGTGCTTCCCACCCCAGAACTGCCATGACGGCTCCCAAAAGACAAAACCACTCTATGAATTTTATCTGAACCTGCGGGGCAGCTCTCGAGCCCAGGCAGGGTGGTGCAGGCAGCCAGGCATGTGAGGCATCTCACCATCCCCCACCAACTGATTTGCCAGTTTATTTCTGGGTTTGTTCACCGTGGCACAGAAGGAGCAGTGGTGCTCACCCCACCATCAGCTCAGTGCCACAGCCAGTGCTGGGGCCTCAGATTTTCATTTCCAAACTGCTGGCAGAGGGGAACCCCGGGGGACCTGATGTCACTTCTGAGCAAAAACAATGGTTGGGCATTCAGTGGCACTGACAGAATGCTGGAAAATGAGACTTTAAGAAAAAGGAGTTCCCCCAGACACATGTGCTCACCCACCAGAGCTGGCAGTAGCCAGCAGGGGCTCCCTGCCTGGCCATAATGTCCCAGGGAACATCATCTATCAATGACCCTGTGGTGCCAACGAGCATACCACTGGATGAAACACTGGCTGCTGAATGGAATGCTGGCTGGCACATTCTCAGCCCCGTGGCAGCACCTGCTACTGGCAGGGCTCTGCAGGCTGAGGATGGACACAGCTCATCACAGATGTCAGTGACATGTAGGCGACCCCAACTCTGGCACCGTCCCCACTTGCAGAGGCACTAGGTTAAAGGAAGAGCTGGATGGGCTTTGGCGGGGTGAGGCCAAGGTACATCTGAGTCCCAGGAGGATTTTCACTCTCGAAGGAGGAGGCTGAGCTGGCCAGGCAGCCACCCTTGAGCTTGTGCCGGAGAAGCAGCACTCAGGTGCCCCCTCCACTCAGCTGGGGAGGAAAATCTGCCTAACTCAGGAGGGTCGTGGGATACCGGGCCACGAGCACCAGGCACTCCCAGCCACGCCGCAGTTTCCCGGGAAAGCGGCCCCCTCTGGCATCCGCCACTTCCCGGGAAGGAGAGGCTGCTGGGGGCCGTGGCCCTGGCACGGGGATGCCGGTTGCTCCCTCCCACGGCTTCCCCTTTTCTCAGAAAGCCTGGAAACCAAAGGTGAAAGAAGTGGGTGGAAACTCTGCGCTGCCGTCCAGGAAGAGAAGTGAGTAAGTCGGCTGCAATATTTAACAGTGCCTCCGGCCCCGCCGCCCGCAGACCCGCCTCGACGGGAGCCGGAGCTGTCGGGTGAGTGCCGGGGTCACGGGAGGGGTCTGCGCCCGAGCGGGGGGACCGGTGCGGCTGCACTGGGGGGGTTTCTTGGCTGCTGCTGTCCGCAGGGAGCCGCAGCCCGGGCGCTGCAGAGGGCAGCGGGACGCGGTGACGTCCCACGGCTGATGGGAATACACCCGCTCCCGGCTGCGGGAAGCGGGGCAGGAGCTGTCAGACCCCGCGCGTGTGCACGAGCATCTTCACTTCTATCCGTGGCTTTTCTGGTAACCTGCAAAACCGGACTCGTGCTTCTCATACTTTAAAGGGCGGGAGGCATGTTCCTACAAACTTCCTGGGAAGACAAAGTGAAACTGCCTGGAATAATGCTCCAGCCACCATGTCAGCGCGGTGCCGGTGGCTGTGCAGCACCCACAGGACTTCGCTGCTGGGTCCCAGGCACGTCCTAGCTAATCAGTAACTCCCGGGATAATTAGCTGGAAATGCCAAAAGGAGGGCGCTGCTGCTTTTTTTAAGACATAAAGCAATAAATCATTAACCTCTGAGCGCTGGAGCTGCCTGGGAGTCACGTCCCCTCTGGAGCAGCCGCTTGTGCTTTGTGTCCCCCAGGAGCGAGGGAGAGGGAAGCGCTTCAGCCTGTCCCATGTGCCCACGGGAGGGAGGGAGCGGACGGCGAAAGCCAGAAAGAGCGCAGTGCCTCCGGCAGCTCAGGGCTGAGCTGGTGCGGCGCAGCTCTCCAGTGGCAGGGTTGGCCATGAGTGAGCTTCTGCTTCCCTGTGTCCTCCCATCGCCTCCAGCGTGGCCTGCCATGGGGAAGTCTGCTCATGTGCCCATTTCTGCTGTGCTCCACAGGGAAAACCCCGCAGCAGCAGTGTCCTCCTGGGCACCTGACTGTCTGCAGTGTCTCTTTACTCACCGTCATTTTGGGCTGAGGTCGAGACCCTTGAGGAGCTCTCAACGTTTTGGCTTCTGCACTGGAGCCCATCTTTTCCCTAGTACCTGTTCTTGGACATGCCTGTCAGCTCCAAAAGTCACCCAGCTGTTAGGATCAACATCAGGTTCCCAAATCCAGACCCACAGCAGCAGGAACCAGAAGGGGATGTGCACCAGAACCAGCATGAGGACACCACATGCATCAAGCCAGGCAGAGAGGAGAATTAAAGCAGTGCAGGGTGCCAAGGGCTCCTGCCCCAGGGTCAGGGGAGGCAGGTTGCAGTGGGGCTATGAAACCCCCACCTGCACATGTGGCAGCTGGGCTGATGCAATTCCCCCCAGGGTTGAGCTGGGGCAGTGGGCTCAGCATGTGCTGGTCACCCCGTGGTGCAGTGCTGCAGCCTGACCCTGACACAGCCTCCAGAAAACACAGGGTCAAGCCAGGGCAGGGCACCTTCACACCAACAAAATACCCATCGCTGTGGTGGCTCCCACATCTCCATTCATCCCTGCCCTCCCAGGTATTACCTGGCACCCCACTCCGGTGCAGACCCCTAGAGGCAAGGGATAATCTCAAACACACAGAGCCAAATCCAGCCCTGGCCCTGCCTGGGTGAAGGAACATGGGGCAAAGCTGGAGTCAGGAAAACCAAGGAGCAAAGGCAGAGCACCTGGGGTGCTGTGGATGCCATGCCATGGGGACATTGCTTGCAGGAAGGGCCAGGAATGAAAGCAGAGATGGAGCTTGTCTGAGTTTGCATTTCAACCGTTTCTTTCCCAGCTCGTCCTCTGTGGGCTTCCCATTGCACTTGGATCAAACTGTTTATGGTGCATTTTGGCAATGGGGTGCCCCAGTCCCAGCACCCACAGGTAGGATGCCAAAAGTATCATGCTGGAGCTGTCCCTGCCCCACCTCGGGGAGGGCAGGGCACAGGGCATGGGGGAATTCATGCCAGATGGCTGGTGTGCTGTTCCACTCAGCCCCAGGACCCACATCACCTCCCTGGGCCATGGAGCAAGGCAAGGACGACCATCAGGGAAGGCTTGTTGGTGTTGACCCCCACCCTGCTCACCTGCCTGTCTGCTTGAAACCCTTCCCCTTTCTTTGCAACTCAGCCTATGAAGGAAGATGAGGAGGAAGGCTTTTCCTTGGCCTGCACCTTTCAGTTTCTGATAGCAGTGGTTGCTTAGAGCAGCAGAGGGATGAAGGCAGATGAATGGCACTTTGAACAGCAGATATTCATCAATTATGTGAGGTAAATGCCTCAGAGGAGAGTTTTACAGCTTAAAAAATTAAATACAAAGGCTTCCCATGCACTCAAATAGCTGGGGACTGCAGGGTAACCACCCCACGGGGATGAGGTGGACAACAAGCAGCCCCAAAGCATCCCAACCCTACCAACCATTTCAGGCTGGCAGATGCTTCCACGCGGCTGTAAAGTCTTTGGCAGGCTGCCTTCCTGCCCACTCACTTGCACAGGTGGCTGCAGAGCAGGGGGAGACGAGGGAGATCAGAGTTTGAGGAGCTCAGAGCTATTGAAAGCTCCCTGCCAAGTCACGGTGGTCTGAAAACCAGCACAGTGCACAGCTGGGTCCCTGAGCTGCCTCTTTGACCCCAACCACCTGCTACAGGGTGGGGACCCTGCTGTAAGCTCTGCTTTACCCCATCTCCCTCCACTGCTGCCTCTCCAAGCAGCCCCTGTGGTACTGCTGCATGTGATCCCTGCGATACACCAGAGCTGGCACCTTCAGCCTGGAACTCCTCAGCTTTTGCAACAGGGTTTGGCTCCTTTGCTACGTGCATCAGGATGGTGAGTTCATGCTGCTGCAACTGAACTCTAATTCCCAACGGAGGGATTAAAATAGTGCCCCGGGCCAGCTGTTGAGCAATCGCGGAGTTCACTGCTCGTGCGACAGTTGCTCGGTGCTTCCCCCACGGAAATCTTTGCCCGTGCTCCAAAGTGGTGTGTGGTGTGTCATTTCCCGTCTCTTCTGCTGACCCGAGGGTGCCCGTTCTGCACCGCTGGCATACGGGCAAAGGGCTGGAATCCTCTCCTGGTGCTTACTCCTGTCATCACAACTGTGCCGAACTATTGCTGAGCCAAGGAAAAGCCTTTCAGCCATTAGCTCAGTCCCTGGGTTTGAAAGTGAACAGCTCTGCTGAGAGGTGAGGCTGCCAAAGCTGCTGGCAGTATCAGCATCTCTGTGGGTGCTCAGGGGCATCCCCATGTGTCCCTCAAATCTGTCCCTCCATGCATGTGAGCTTTGCAGCCCAATCCAGAGGGTGGGGGCAGTGGGCAGCAAAGGGCATGTGCATAGTGGTGGGATGCACCAGCAAGTCCCAGCTTGACCAGGATGGAGACCAATCCTGCCCTGAATCTACTCAGAGCTGTCAGGAAAAGGCTTTCCACTCTTCATTTTAAGCCACAGAATTACCCTGTGTCCCTTCCCACTTCCAAATGGGCAGAAAGCCCCTGCACCTCGTAGTCTACCCGTGGTAGCACTTGCTGCACAAACCACTCCCCTCAGCTGGCACCTCCCAGTTCAAGGGGTTCGCATGGGCATTGGTTTTGGTATGAATGGAGCAGAGGGTCAGTGCCTGGGAGTGCTGGGCTGCTCCTCCAGCACTGAGCATCGCCCAGCACAGCTGTGCCACTTTCTCAGACACACACACTGAGGAGGAGCAGTTTGTGACACCTGCACACAGAGCAAATACATAGCTGGGATTCTCAACACACCAGCTAATACCAGCCCCAAGTGGCAGAAATGGTGTTTCTCTTACAGCTCTAGCAGGTTTACAGAGCTCAGGGCTGACCTGAAGTTTTGCAGTGACTCCAAACGACAGGATATATTGAAGCAGTGGAAAAAAAAAAAAGAGCCAGCTTGAGCAAAGTTTCCAAAGAAAGCCATGTCTGTGCTGTTTCTGGGGTGAGAGGTGCCAGAGTCTTCTCCTTGTGGCAGTTCCCAGTTGCAAAAATCAGTGTCAGCTCAGTGCCTGCCCTGTGTCAGAGACATGACAAGCTCTTTGCTATTTTTTCCCCCCTTGCAGATGGAGACAACAGCCGGCTGGAGCCAGGGGAAGCTGACTCGCACTGGCTGCTTGGCTCTGAGAACTGAATTCCATAGGCATTAAAGCCTCCAAAATGCCCTATGGATTCAGTTCTGCAGCTGGGCAGCAACTGAGCCTCAAACCTTCAGGAAGAGAAGGCAACTGTGAGCTCTTCCTACAAGGAATATATAAATCTTTTCTTCTGCACAGAGACCAGATTAGGGATGGAGGTGAGTTATGGCCACCACAGATATATCTGTTATCAGAGAGCTACTGGAGGTTTGTGGCACATCTTCCCCCAAGGGAAAAAAAAGCCCAACTACAGAATGTTTTCTTCCCTCTGCATGTGAAATGGCACTTGAGAAAATAAATACATTGCTACCTCCTGGTGTACTGCATGCAATTAGTGAGCCTCTGCTAAAAATACACATTGTCAGAACAACAGCCTGGGTGTGCCCAGCAATCTCCTGTTCAGAGTCCAGGCAGCAAAACCAAACAAAACTTTGGAGGAGATAAACAGGACAGGATGGGTAGAGTTAAGGGTTATGCCCTGTGGGCCCTGGAGACGACCCCAGCAGGGACATGTATTTAGAGAAAGTATTTGTGTAGGCAACAGGCTCTGTGTTCACCCATCCATCACATACCTCTGGGAGAGCCTAGCTGTGCCCCTGGAGTTTTGGGGACATTTCCACTATAACACAGTGTCATGCTGCCACCAGGAATCTAACAGCTGGAAGACTGGCATTTAGGATAAGTTATTGTGCAAGTCCTTGTAATTTATGCAGCAGCTCAACATCACCATATGGCAAACCCCACGCTCCTTCTCACCTTGCCTAGAAGAGCTGGTTTGCATCTCCTCCAGGATCTCACCTAAAGCAGCCCCTCTGCCCATGGCAGACAGCATCCAGTTCTGAAAGCTCAGCTGTGTCCCACAGCAGCTCCAGGGGATGGGGAAGAAATTCCTTCCCACACCCCACTGGGGTGCTGCAGCACTACACAAGGATCTGATGCATGAATTTTGGGTTTGGTGCCCAAAGGAGCTGCTGCTGCTGGAAGGACAGGCACCACCAGTGCAAGGGTAATGCAGACATTTAACCGCACATCCATAACTGGGCAGGACAGCCTGCTCAGCCAAGGAAGAGATTCAAAAAAACCCCAACAAACAAACAACCAACCCAGCAAGAACTGCTGCCTTTTTCCTATACTAGGTAACCTAAAGCACAACTGATTAGCCAGCAGTCATTAATGGAAGCCTTTTCTAGCCCATTCAGTAAGTCCCACTGCCACTGTTTGCAACATAGCCAAGGAGCATCGGTTTGGTCCAAGGTTTCTACAGCAGTTTTTCTGGTTCAGCCCTCTTGCAGCTTTGTCTGGCAGCAGAGTTAACACATTTCCAAGAAGCTAACAGGGGAAGGGGATATCCAGACAGTTGCCAAGACACTTTGGCAATTGCTTAAACAAAACCTGTTGCACTAATTAAAAAAAAAAAAAAAGTAAAGAAAATCCACTTGCTTTCACTTTATAGCAATTCAGAACAATCAAGGGCCTCCAAGTTCACCCTTGCAGTCTCTCCTTTGCTATGCAGATGGGGAACATCTCATTCCCTCCCATGTGGGAGGTCGGGGGGGACTAGGAGACTACAGGGGGACAGAGAAGGTCCCCTATTTCTCCTGTATGCTCATAAAATCCCTCCTGGTCCCCAGAGAGTCTGACAGAAAACAAACTAGGACAGGGTACTGCCAAGCAGGACAAGCAACCACAGCTGAGCATGAACCATGGCAGAAGCCATCCCTAACTTCACAAAAAGGTGCTAGATCTGATTGCAAGTTGTTCACAGGAGAGACTGATGTTAGGTAGTTAAGGATCAGAAATACAAGCATTTGCATTTGGGTTTTTTTATTCTTTATAGTAATTTAAAAGGTACAGAAGTTTGCAAGTAAGTCAGACCCAGCCCCTCACAGCCCTCCAGGCTTCCTGCACAACCACCAAGCTATGGAAGTGCTGTGGTTCCCACAACTCCAGTAACCCCATTGGAGAGCCAGCACCTCCAACCAGAGCCAAGTCAAACCCAGGGCAAGGCCTCAACAGCAGTTTCAACAAGAACATGTGGCCAGGAGTACTGAGCACCACGTTACCAAGGGCAAGAGGATGGGGACACCAGGATCTTTTGCCAGAGTGTAGGGAAGTGCTGCATACAGGCTTCATGTGGTGATTAAGCACAATGATATGGCGATAAACAGCAGTGACACGACATGCAGACAATTGCTCTTCAGAGTGTTCAAGAACCCCCGTGTCCTCTGGGACCTGCACTGCCCTCAGCATGGAGGAAATTCAGCTTTTATCTCTCCAGGAAGGGAACCAGCTTACAGGCCCTTCCCCTGGACAAGGTAGGAAGAGGCCCATCTTCTCTGATCAAGGGCTGCAGTTTGGAGATCCCCCACCAGGCTGTGACCAGTCAACCAAACCAGTGGAAATCAAATATTCATTTCAAAACCAGGACCAATGAGCTGATCCAACAGTCATGTCATGTGGTTTCTTCACAGGATGGGCTTGTGCGTCAAAAAGGGTAAATCTGCCATAAGATTGTGGAGGATGGGGAGCAGTAAGAAAATCAACAGGAGTGGTGGTGGCACACATTGCTTGTGTTACTTTCCAACTACACCAAAACCAGCTGCCAGCTGGCTCCCATGAGGGTACTGGAGTATCTGTCCATTGGGTGTCTGACTACCTCAGTGTCTTAGTTTCTTTTTCTTCTTACGGTTCCGGTCCTCACTGCTGTCATCTGCCTCGCTGGCACTGGGGGTCACAGCCCGCTGGATGACCTTTTTTTCCACTGCATATTCCTGGTCTTCTATCTTGGGGTCTCCCTTGACCAAGAACTCTCCTTTCCGATAGGATATGGAAACACTGGTCCGGGGGTAGGTGCCATAAACCCTTCGGAGATCATCCTTCACAAATTCTGGGAGGTCTTTTCTTGGCCCAAACACCTTTCCAAGCTTCCCCCATTGAAGCTCCCCTCTCATTGTGAAGCCTTCTGGCCACGTGTCTCGATACTGATCTGACCTCTGGTAGGCAGCATAGGGATGGTAGTTTGCATAGGGATTGTAGAGAGGGATAGGGACCACGGGAGGGAAGTGCCAGGCGTGGTATGGATGGATATAGGGATTGGAGGCACTGTAGAGGTGATGATACTCCACCTGACCTCCTGCATAGTCAGGGTAGCTGTTCCGGTCCACCACAAAGGTGATGGGGCGACTGTAGAAGTTGTGCATGTGGATGGGAGGGAACAGCACAGAGCTGGACATGTCTTCTGCTCTCCCAGGCCGCAGCCGTGGGTAGGCATAGGCAGAAGGCGGGATCATGGCTGGGTAATATTCCCGTGGCACAAAGCTGGACTGGTACATTGTACAGGAGCCTGGGGTTTTGCACAGCAGACACTTCTCTGGAGCAGTTGCTGAGTCTCAAAATCTGTGAGGACAGGAGGGGAAGAGAAACAATTTACATTGGTTATATACATTCCAGGCTGAACAAGGAAATTCACTTAGCACTGGAAACATACCAACTAATCAATAATTAATACAAGGAGCTCCCCACAGCTTGCAAGGGCAGTAACCTACCAAGAACAAGTAGAGCCACATTGCCAGTGGCTGTTAGCTGCTCTGCAAGATATCATTTAACCCACACACCTTGGAGTGGCAAAGATGAGAACAAGCTAATATAAGGACTACTGATGGCAGAAGAGTCAACCTCATATCCTCATGACTTGAGTCTGCAGTGCTGGGAGGCAGAAAGACACTGCAAGAAGCTGGAGGCCCTTAAGCAGGCATGAAAATGGGGAAGGCAGGCACAAGGGAAAGAAACACAGCAAGCAGGCAAAGAAAGGAAAGAGGCAACAGCCCAACCCTGCTGCAGTCATGTCAACTGCTGTCCTGCCCAGACAAGAAAATCTTAAACAAATAAAAAAGATATTCAACTGTCCATGACTCTCCCAATCCTCCCAAAGCCCTGCTTTTACTCTGATAAGCAAACAAAAGCTGTATCTACTGTTTATTTCTAGAGCAAAATCCAGGCCCATCTACATTTCCTCTGACAAGTTCTCATGTATAGGTTTCTCTTTCTGGTCTCACTAGTTACCATTCACGTTTAAGTGTGCATTTACCTTGAGCAGATCTGACCTACAGCTGAATTTGCTCCTAGCCTGCCCTTGCCAGATATCCAAACACCCTCCAGGGCATTAAGCAATGTCTTCCCATGACTCATTATCCTCTCCCCTAGGGCAGGAAAGGAAGCTGTATATAGCACAGGATTGTTTCTTTAAAAAAAAAAAATGTTTGCTATCAGAGTCAGGAAAAGACCATGCACAGAACTAAAGGTGGCAAATTGGATTTTTTTTTTCCCGTGGAGTTCAAGTCCTGTGGGCTCTTTTTGCTTCAGCCTTAACTAGAGTTGCCTCTCCCACAGGTGTTGGCTAAGAAGGAGAGATGTAAGTTCAGCTGTCCCCTAAGAATTGCCTGATACAAGCAATGATGGGTACTGAAAAATGGAGGTTTTACTTCTTTTTAACCAGCACAAGTTGCTCCTGTTCCTAGAGGTTCATAAAGTGCACTAGCTCAAGCCTGATTTTGCCATGGGTTGAGGGCTAGAAGCCTTCACCCCACACAGGAAACAGCAGAACAGCACTAGAGTATTCAGTCAAGACCAGGCAGCACCCTTAAACAAGACTTGCAGCCTTGGAGACAAAGCCCATCATAACCATCACCCCCTCAGACAGGAGGAAATGAAGCAAAGTTCACAACCTACTTGCCTAACTTGCTCAGAACCACCACAAAAATCCAAAGGGGTGTTGTATGTCAATGGCAGCATGAGGTGGGCACGTGGAATAAATGGTCTCGTCTTGAAAAACAGTCTCAGTACCTCTTTAAATAGCTCATCCATGCATCCCTACTGAGATCCACACTTCTGTGAAGTGCTTGTATTTCAGAGCAAGTGGTCTGCACAGAGAGCATGCAGCTATTGCATTCATCATATGAAACCAAGCAAGCCCAGCTTACACTCCCTCCTGCTGGGTCAGTGTGCTGCTCCCTGCCAGTTTAGGACAACTCTGGAGAAGCTGTTCACATCTAGTTGATAACCAGGTCTTACTCAAAAGCTTCTGGCTTTTGGCTGTCAGCATCATTGCTCCCAGGTCTTCCTGGCAGCTGCAAGGAGCAGGACTGACAGGCCATCTAAATCACTGGGGGTTTACCACAAGGCAGCCTGAGCACAGCTACTTATTGCTTTGATTTTACACTGGAGAAAGATAGGGGGAACAAGCCGGTGGCTCAGCCAGGCACGATGACCCACAAGAGGAAGCAGACTGAAGAGATAAGAAGGGGGACCAAGATGAGGATTAAGCAGGGCTAGAAGCACTTTAGGGCAGCATTGTCACATGTCCCACCACAGAAGCAAAGGCATTTCCCTGGGAGCAGATCACCCGGGGGGTGGGTGTTGACAGCCTACACAGTGTAGACAAGACTTCACAGCCCCAGAGGAAGTTTGCAAACCCGTCAGGGCAAGCCTTGACTGGGTGGCCTCTGCCAGGCTCCACTGCACAGCTGCCTGGCACTGCCGTATCCCTGCCTGCTCCCGAGCACAGAGCTCTCCCCATGCCCCAGAGCTCTCAGACTACCCAGACACAGCCTTACCTGCACAGGCACAAGGCACAGAGCCCCAGCTCCTGGCTTGCAGGGCCCAGCACGGCTCTGAATGCTCAGGTGTGTTGCAACAAGGTTTTGGTATGCAGGAGGCACAATGCTCCTGCCCTGCCCCTGCAGAGCTGCACCCTGGTGCTCCCGGGGCTGACAATGCAGTTTACCCCACATTGTACAATTGCCTGTTGTTTACATTGACCTTCAGGCTGCTTCAGCTTCCAGAAACAGGATTTGGCAGACCATAGCTGAAGCAAAGCCCTGCTAGACTCCACAGGGCTGAGCTACAGCATGACAAACCCACGTGCACAGGAGAAGAGGGCTTTGAGAACACCAGTACCAGCTTGCCTTATCCCGTCCCACACTCATCAGGAAGTACGAGCAGACACCGCTTCAGGGAAAACAGGGTTTGCCCGGAAGGTGATCATTTGTCAGGCCATCTGATGGCTGGAAGGCATCAAAAGCCAGATGCTTGAGAAAACCAACTCCAAACACCAACATCAAGCGGTACCACTTGAGGAAGGAGTCCAATCTCCAGCTTCTTCTCCCCTTCCTCTTCTCAAGGACACCTTATAGCACCTTCCAGTACCTAAAGGGGGTTTCCAAGAAGGCTGGCAAGGGACTTTTCACAGGGGCAAGCAGTGATAGGACAAGGGGGAATGGTTTTAAGCTGATGGAGAGTGAATTCAAATTGAATATTACAAATTAAAATTCTTTACTGTGAGAGTGGTGAGGCACTGGAGCAGGCTGCCCAGAGAAGCTGTGGTTGTCCCATCCCTGGAAGCATTCCAGGTGAGGCTGGATGGGGCTCTGAGAATCCTGGTCTAGTGGAAGGTGCCCCTGCCCATGGCAGAGAAGTTGGAACTGGATGATCTTTAAGTTCCTTCCAACTCAAACCATACTATGATTCACCTGCTCCTACCTCTCTTGTTTCTCCAGTACCAGCAGCCAGAGGCTCCAACTCTTCAGGAACAACTACAGGACCAGAAAGGGAGAGGAGATCCTAGCTGATGTGTCTCTTCAGACTACCATCCTCCTTTGCTCCACTTTCAAGCACAAAGTGGGGAAAAAATAAATTTAAAAATCACCACATCTGTTGCCCAGCACTTGAATGTCCTGAGCAGGAAAGGGCAAAACAGTCCTTAAAGCCTGAGCTGAGCTCTGCTAAATGCCTGCCTGGTCTTGAGAGCCACTGACATCCATCAATGCATGCCAGGTGTTGGTGGCACAGCCAGAAAGCCTGAGTGGGCAGGCAGTGGGCTGTGCCTGGGAGCCAGGCCTCCCCAAGCCAGGGCACTGGGAGCAGTGGTTGGCAGCAGGGAGCAGCAAGGGACCAACGCAGTAAGAAAGGCCACGGCGAGAGACAAGGCAGCCTCTCCTTTTAAGCCTTTCTAGCAGTTTCGGCCTTGCTGGAAAAGAGTTCAAATCCCACTTGGCTGGAGCTGAATGAGACACCAGGCAAAATAAAAAGGAGAGAAAACTCCAAAGATAGTCACAGACAACTAACATAAGATCATCATCTCTGCTTGGTGAGAACATGATACTGCAGACTATTCCCAAGCTTGCCAGAGCTGACTCCAGCAATTCCCTCACCCACTGCCCCAGTCATCTGGCAGTGTCTTTCCCTCCTCAAACATCTTGGTGCAAGTCAAGGAGACTGACACCACAGCTCCCAGAAAAGACCTGCCAAGCAAAGTGTGTTCACATCAGCTGCCCCACACAGAGTTGCTATGGAGCAATGTTTGCAATATAAAACCAGAGAGGACATTTGATAGAGAAGCTTTTGTTTCACCCCTCTCTACTCAGTTACTACAGGTGATGAATCTACCACTAGTTAATACAGAAATGCCCAAGTCTGGTAGGGCTTTCCTAGTATCTAAAGCAGCAGAAATTACCTGCTAAAAATACAAAAGACCATGGTTTTTCTGGACATCTCAGGGCAGTAGAAATTTACTATCACCTAATCTAGCTTTGAATTTGGTGAGCATTCTTTTTAGGTATTTGCAGAACACAAGAAACCACTATGAGCTACAGAAAACAGAGGAAAGTGTAAATACTCAATTCCATGCCAGACTGCACATTCTGTAGGAGAGAGATTAAAGTGAGCCTGACTATCATGGGCACTACCAACATACAGGTGTGCCGCAATACCCAGCGTGTTAAACTTCATACAAGTATCCCACATGCCTGGAGAGACTGCTTTCACCAAGCCTTCTGTCCAGCTGAAGCAGGGTCCCAGGTCAGGCTGGAAGTTTGAATGGGTTTAGATACTTCCTCAGAGAACATGCTGCAAGCCAACTGTAGAGACACTGGGCCCACGGGAGAGGACATGGCCGTCTAATTTACTGTAACTCTCAGCTGAGACTGTTCTTGCCTCATTCCATAGCCCTGTGATCAGCTCACAAATGAAGATCCCATTAAGTTACCCTTTCCTTTCCACTGCTCCAGCACTCAAGCTTTCAGGCTTTCTAGCTTTTTTCCTGACCTCTCCCTCTCCCCACCCCGCAAAAAACCACAAATCTCCTGCCATTGCTCTGTAACAGCTCCCAAGGGCACAGGGATGAATACTGCAAAAGCACCAATTTCCCCCAGCCAAGAGGATGAAGAAGTAATGAGTTATTTCCAGTTAGTCTCCCCATTTTGAGCAGAGTCTGCAAATTTTTTGTCACCTGACAAAGCTTTGGCAAAGATTTTTTAAAAAAAAAAAAAAAAAACAAAACCAAAACTTCAAGGACTGCTTAAAGTGAGATGTTAAAACTGAATGTTTTTATTCAGCCAAGGTTTATCTTCCATAGCACTGGTGCCAATCCCACACACTTATCCAGCATCCTGGTAGCTGGAGATAGTGTGTGGGAGAAGATCATGACAAAGCAGTTTCATATTTTTCTTTGTCACTTCCATCCCTTTATTACCAGTATAAGGTCATGCTTGGTTTGAAGTTTTTTCAGTAAAACTCATCCAGAAGAAGACTCCCAAGTACTTCTTGGGGAGGTGGGAGAGCAGTACAAGAAGCCACACAACACCACGCAATAACTTTGATCCTCCACCACCAGTACTGATCCTTAGGACAGAGGCACTTGGCTGCCTTCCTAAACAGGATGCTTTCTTGTAGCCAAACATGCCTGGCAGCTACACAGGAATTCAAGGAAAATGCAATAGCTCATTAAAAGCTGGGCCTTTTCAGGCCTTAATTTTTATCTGGAAGATCAGATTCCCATGCTAGTGCTACTTAATAATGGAAAAACTTGAATTTTGAATGCACATCCACTCACCCCACAAAGATAAAATTGCACCACATTTTGCTACACTCTCCAAGAGAAAAGCAAACCCATAATGCCCCAGCAAAGTGCTCCAAGAAGTGTTAAATACTTGCACAAGGAGTTACTGCATCATGCCTAGTTCAAGGTGCCAGCAGACAGTAGTGATTAACAGCAATACAAATCGATGCTGTAGAGACCAGGCCTCCCCACAGCACTAACCTAGTCTGAGGAACTCCCCAGGCAATGCTGGGGTTGACCCTGCTTCCCCTCACATCACAGGAGGGACCTTTCTATCAGGAATTACTTCACTGTCCAAATTCTTACAGCAGCCCAAGCCAACTGGAAAGATACCACAAGCACAGCTGATATAAGAGCTCCATGAACAATCCCTTCAGCTCAGCCAGGGGGAGAATTTAACTTCTGAAGCCAGAAGACACCAGTCTCACCCTGCTGTTACTGGTGCACCATGGAGAAAAGAGCTCCAGCTGGCACCAGCAACTGTGGAAATAGCGGCTAATGCATATTCCAGTCAGTCACCCCTTACAGAGGCCCTTTGAAGAGGGAGTAGATCCGTTTCAGCTATTCAAAGCAACATTCCCAGAAAGCACTGAAGTCTAGTGTGGGTCTGGCATTTGTTTCAGAGGTCTGTGCAAAGCCCAGACTCTGTATGAAACCAAAACACCAGGAAAAGGCCAAGTCATTGCAGAGCAAGTCTTTACTTGACAGCAGTTATCTGGAAACCACCCTCCCTGCATAACTCTGGTCAAACAGCAGTCAAAACACAACTGACTGGTGACAGAGAGGTTTGGAGCAGCCACTCCTCCCACTCTGGCTGCAGCTGCTGGGTAACACAGCATCTCTGGAGCAGCTGTGCCACCAAGAATACAACATGATGAGTGTTACCACAGGGTGACTGCATCAGCAGGCAAGGCTCTAGAAAGCATCTCTGCCTGCTGCCAAGGTCATCCTGACACTGTCACCTCTTCAGCCTCACCGTGGGTATGCGTCTGCTGCACCAGACTATACATTTTGGACATACTCCACAGTTTCTCTTTTTCTGACATGCTCCCCTTTCATCTTAGGCTAACTCCTGTGTTACTAAAGCTCCCACGACCACCATTCTCATCTTCCCAGTAACCACTGCAGGCACCTTTTGCATTAGATGTCTTCCTCACCTGAGGTTCAAATCTGTGTCCCATGTCTCAGTATCCCAGTTACCATGTTTTTTCTCATTTAAACCCTTTCCCAGACATAGCTCTGTATCTAGACATTTTTTTCTTTGGTTGAGCATATTTTAATGTGTACTTCATAGTGTCCAGTCCTAATGATCCCCTCCATGTTAAAACAAAGCCTGCACAGACCTGCTCCTCCTCTCACTCAAGAGTCCACCTGATATCCATCACCTCCATCCACACATGCTCTTGTGAGAAAAGATCTCAGTATCAGTTAGCTCAAGCTTCCAAATTAGGAGGTCCTGGTTGAGCCCCCAGCTGTGACTTCTGCCCAGCTGTTTCCCTTCATATTGCAGTGTTGAGAGAACAGACTCAGGACACTAACTTATAACAAGCACACCAGTAAGTCAACTAAATGACCAATAACATAATTAATGCACCAGTAGCATCTCGTGGTTATTTATATCACTTTGCACACAGCTATGAAGCTACTAATCAAGTCTTATGAACCACACATGATGCTATTGAGTCACCCTTCCCTCCCACACCATTTAGCACTAGGATGTACATCTACCCCACTTGCTCTGCCCTCCCACAACAAGTCTTTCCAACATAGACCTGATGTAGAGTCCAGCAGGTGGTTCAAGGAGCATCACTTCAGCATTCCTGTGGGCTTGTGTCTTCCGGCTTCACTATCATCCACAGACACCTGCACTCTTTCAGTCAGCTGATCTCACCTTTATCTCATCTTATTCATTATTCTCTTACTTCAGGATCCACTTTTTCTTGCCACATTCATGCTTCCCTTACCCCAGTCTCCTCCCAAACAGCTAATCCACGTGAATTATTTCTTCCTCAGTTTTGCCACACCCATAACTAAGCCTCACACTTCCGATATCATTACCTTGGCAATCTCAGCCTTACATGGTATTACTGATATGGTGCAGGTGGCCTTGAAAGGTTTTACCCTGCAAGAGCTGCTTCAGACACTCCATAATTATCTGGTTCCTCCTGGTTATATATTGTTTACTTTACACACTCCAAGACAAATCTTTCAAGTCCAGCTTTAATTCCCATGCCCAGCTCTAGGTACCTACCAGCACTTTCTTATCTTACACACAGACACAGTTTGCATAGCAGAGCAACATGTTTTGTACTTCCACAGCATCCCACTCTCTCAGCTGCTTGATTACACATCTTTGTCCTTGAATTGCTCTTGGGAGAGTCTCCTGATATCCTGCAAAGGCCTTAACGGATCACACAGCCTGGCTCTCCAGAAGGAGTTTGTGCCCACGGTGAGTTTCCTCTGTTGACACACACCAGTGTCACAGAAAACTATTTGCATTTTAACTGTTTGTTCTTTAAATACACTTAGATCCCATTCCCACATATCCTGCATTGAGGATGGATATGCAGAAGTACAGAAGGCATAATCTTATGCACTTGCACTAAGTCTTCCCAGGGGATCAACACCCTAAACCATAGGAAAGGGTGGGAAAGATTATCCAGTCTTTAGGGTTGTATTACATCCAACATACCCCTTTAGCATGTAAGGGGGTTTTCTGTTACAACAGCAACACACACTGCACTTCTAGTGCAAGTTCAAACATCTGAGCTAGAATTACCCATGGGAATACTGCTCTTATTGCATCCCCAAGGCAGACAGCTGCAGCATCTGCTGATCTACAACTTTATTATAACTTACAGAAAAAATCCAACTACCTTCTGTCATGGTCATTAGACAATAGAGAACATAGCTCACAAATAGCATTATTGATTTTTTGAAATGGGAATCAAAAGAAAATCTTGTGTTTCCAGGAATACAATCACTCCAAGGCCCTTCTGTGTCATTTTTTCCAAACTAAAGTGTTTAAAGCCTCTCATCATACAACAATAGCAATTCACATTAGTATCTTTCAGAAGCAGGTGGTGCTAAGAACGTTACAGAGTAGAGCACTGGCATGAATCAATACCCCAGGTTATGCTACTGTACATAGACTTACATACACATGGTCAAACAGGAGATATGCTAGGGTGAAAGGAGCACCACCTCCAGAGGGATCTATGTTTTTAAGAAGCCAAGTAAAGTGCAGAACAGCTCAGTTGTACACCACTCTGCTACTGCAAACATTTAAGCTAGTACATGACTGCAGAAACATTGCAAAACACCCCAGGCTGTAAGTGCAGAACACAGAGAGACATTTGCTTGGCATATGTGTACTCACATACTGAGAAAAGAATTAAGAGAATGCCTTCACTTAGCTGAGGAACAGGAGGATGTACAACCTGATTTTAAGAAGGCAGGTTACTTTCTACAGGCTCTTTTTCACTGGAGTACCTTAATAACACACACAGAGCAAGGACATGCCCTAAGATGCCACATCATACCTTTTGGAAGTTTTTCCTGTGAGTAACCAGGGCTGTGAAACTTGCCTGAACCTGCCCTTGTACCTAGAGACAGCAAGAGGAAGCTCATTCCTTCAGCAATTACATTACATGCTCAGACAGGGAACAGGGATACAGGTAAAGAAACAGCTAAACTCAGCACATAAAGCCAGCATAGAAAAACCTCAAAAGCACTCACCAAAACTTCAGGCTTTTTCCTCAAGTCAGCAAAACTTAAAGAGCTACAACCTTTAGAGTAACAGACTAGCATAGAAATAAATGCTCCTGCTTTCTCTTAGTTTTATCTCCCCCCAAGCTTTTTACTCACACTCAGCTACAACTAAGCTGGTATTTGTACTCACGGCTCATCCAGGTTGTAATTAGGTAGGAAGCCTTATCAGTGACTCCCATCAGCTCTATTTTATTGTAAGCACCTGCACTGTGGTGGGCCTTTACAGACAGAAATCTCCACAGGGGTTTTAAATGGGTGACTCCCTCTGCAAGGTCAGCTCATCATCAACCAGCACAACAGCAGCAGCAGTGCAGCTCCTTGGGGATCCTTAGGGATTCCATGGCCTTAAAGGTCTTTTCCAAACTAAATGATTCTTTGATTAGTACCCTATGCCTTGCTCTGCTGCAGGTGATCTCAATAGCTGAGGCTAAATACCTACAAATCACTCTTTAATTACAAACCATGTTGATTACAATTAGTTGCCTGGCTTCTAGGAATTTATAAAAATGACCTGCTTCAGAAGCTACCAGTAAGTCTAATGTGCAAAAACATTGGAAAGTAATAGGGTGCAATAATATCTTTCTGTACACGGCAATTGGCTTTTGCCTCAATTTTTCGTGGTGAAATTTCCCCTGGTGAAATTTGCGAACAGCTGAATGGGAGCAACTGTTGCAGTGAGATGGAAGGTGATGCATGTGTTGAACACAGGAGTTGCTTCTCTGAGAGAATGGCCCACAGAGAGATCTTAAATGATAATGGACAATGATAGTCCCTATTTTCTGAAATACACAGGATGAACGGATATTATTCGTGGGAGAGAAATGTAAGTTCCTGCTTAGTAAGACCAGAGACAGGATATTTGCTGGATTACTGCCCCACCTGTCCAAGCAGCCGTGTATGTTTTTTGGTTTCCACTATGTCATTTGCAGCTTGGCACACGCTCCTTGGAGAAGAGGAGGCTCAGGGGGGACCTCATCGCCCTTGGCAACTCCCTGACAGGAGGCTGTGATGAGGTGGGGGCCGATCTTCTCTGCCGTGCCTGCAGTGACAGGGACAGAGGAAGTGGCCTCAAGCTGGGACAGTGGAGATTCAGATTAAATATCAGAAAATTTTTGTTTCGCTGTTGGAGTTATCAGGCATTGGAATTGATTGCCCGGATGGTGGAGTTGCCATCCCTGGAGGTTTTCAAGTGGCCTCCGGATCTGGCACTGGGTGATACGGTTCAGTGGCTTAGGGGTAACAGTGGTGGCGCTGGGCTGGCGCGTGGACTGGATGAACGTGAAGATCTCGTCCAGCATTGATGATTCCACCATGATTCCACGATTTCCCTGACCCCAAGCGCTGGCGTTCCCCGCCCGGCTGCGTTTCCATGGCGACGGGCGGACGGACCATAGAGAAGGCGCCGTCCCCCGGCCAGAGAGGCTCGTGCGGCTGGGGGCGGGGCTATGCAAATACGGCACACGGGTGCCCTCCCGCGCGATGGCTGCCGGGAGGGGCCGGTGGCTTCGCTTGCCAGGACGCAAAATGGCCGCGGGGCGGGGCTGGGAAGGCGCGCATGCGCGGCCGTGCCGTGTGACCGCGGAGCGGCGGGGGAGCGCCGGTACCGGACGCAGGTAGGAGGTGCCGAGCGTCTCTCCCGCCTTACCGCTGGCCCCGGTTTGTCTTCCTGCCTGTAGAGTGGTGGGGCGGGGGCTCTCTGTCCGCTCAGTAATAAGGTGGTTCGGGTACGGTGGGAGAGACACTACCCCCTAGTGGGGCCGTCTTTGCGGGGTGGGGGGTTCCCCCTTCCCTGCAGTGGTAGAGCCCTGGCGGGTACTTCCCTTCATTATCGTGGGCGATCCCACTTTGGGCCGCGGGGTGTCCTCGCCCCCTGGTGTCAGTGCCCGTGCGCAGAGGGCTCAGTCCTGGAGCCGGTCGGGGTCTAGCTCCCGGCAAGGAGAGGCGGCTCTGGCATTGCCGTCTTTTGCTGGAGTGTGCAGCGGGTCTCTGGTGTCCCTGTTACACCTTCCCCTCACCTGGCAGGCTTCAGCCCACTGCCGTGGAGCCTGCGGGAGAGCCCGCCAGGGAAGGATGGCAGTGCCCCTGCCCGGCCACCCCTTCCTCTCCCAGGGCTGCCAGGCCTCCCCTCAGCGTGGAGGGTCCCTGCGCATGGGGCACAGGGGATGGCAGCGCTACTTGGGCATGTCCAAAGATTTGTAATTTGAGGCCAGAGTTACCTGGCAATGGTTCCCATCCTAGTGCTGAGGTCCACTACAGGATTAGAGCTTATGTTGACAGCAAATGATGGCGAACCATTTTTTTAAATACATCTAACACACTTCCTTTACACTGTAAAACAGTGAGTTGTTTAGACATGGGATATCACGTGTTGTTAAGGTAAAAGCCTTGCCGAGTTCCAAGATCTGCCCGGTTATCTCTATTGACAAGCCTTGTTTTCTTGTTAGGGAGTGACATCTGATTGAACAAGATTGTTCAGCTGGAGCACAGCTCCATGGAAGCTACCAGCTGGTTCAAGGTGTTAATTGTCTGTGTGGCAGTTGTGTTTGCGTGTATGAATTCAGCAGGAGTGACAGAAGCACTGGATGGAAGCACATGATTGCTTGTAATAGGAAGGGTATTACTTAACGTCATGGTACACGGTCATCGGTGATTGTTGAATTAGTAAAGAATACTGGGAAACACCCTCATAGCCTCTTCCAGTCATGTTTCCATGCCTGATCCGGGTGGTTTCAAAGGTTTCATTGCTTCACCCTTCAGATACCAGGCTGCTGGGAGCCTGCTGTTGGGGTGTCTGTTCATGTTTCACACGGGACTGTGTTTAGTGTTCCCTCCGGACTCCTTGTTACTAAGTGGATTATCCGAGGGTGTTAGGATCTTAGAAGAAGTATGGAGTGAAGAAACTGAGAGCCCTGGATCTGTATTCATCTCTGAAACAGTGCACAAGATCAAAGTTTAGTCAGAGGAGCCTAAATTTTGTGGAGTGTGTATCTAGGAAGGAGCTTTCCTGGGATAGAAATAGGATTTGGACAGAGATTTTTTTTAAGTGGGGGCTCTTTTGGTTTCATTCATTCAAATAGCTCTGTGGAGAGATTTCTCATTTTATTGACAGAGTTCTGCCAGAATCCAAGTAGCTTCATGAGCTGGGGACCCTCTGAGATATGTTGTGGAGCCATCCTGGGGTACCATGCATGGGAGGGAAGGAGTGTGCAGAACCTGGTCTGTGCTCCCAAAATGGGCTCATCACTGAGGGATAAGCCTGACCAGACAAAGACATCCATGACTGTCACTTGCAGGGTCTTGAAGGAATTGATGTGCCCAGCACCAGACATTTTGCTGGGACAGGTCACAGGGCATCAGCTCTTCCACAGGTGCCGCTCCAGCCCAGCTTCCCTGTGAATGGGGCTGGACTACCAGCAGCCCAGTCCTGTCTGGCTGTGACAAATGTCTGTAAATAGGGTTTTCTCTCGGGTGGTTTTTCCAGCTGCTGGGTGGATTTTTTTGTGTGACAGTTGCAGAGATACAGAGCTGGTGTATTTGGTCCTCTGTTAGTAACCCCCTCAAAACCCAGAATACGCAACAGAGGCAGTGTAGTGGCAGCTCAAGCAAGCATAGGCATATCCTGAATTATTATTTGGGATATTCCAGCCTGCATTACCCACACAGGGGAGAATGAATATGAGAGTCATCCTGATACTGCGGTCAGGTCTGCAGATGGCTGTTTCAGGTTGCTGAGTGGCAATTTCAGCACATAAAAATCATCTGGCCCTGCTTAACAGGCTGGCTTGAGCCAAGATTCACATGTATGGCTCTGCTGCTGGCTCGGTACAAGTGGCTTCAGCTGTGGAAGGCTGGAGCTCAGCCCTGTTGTAAGGCCAAAGCATTGCTGAATCACCAAGGGACATGAGGACTCGGGAATCCAGCTGTGAGCTGGCTAGGAAGTTAGAGCAGATGTGTGAGCCCCAAGCTGTGGTGTGTTCCAGACACAGCTGCATGCCAGCACTCTCAAACAAAAGCAGTGCTTTCCTGGTAGCCAGTGTTCCAACATCCTTCTCAGGAAGATAAGATCTGTGGACGTCACTGGCAGGAGCCAGATGTCAAATGCAGAGGAGGAAGTTTCTCAAATGAAGACTTGATGCTTTCTAATTTATGAGCTTGTTGCTTTATGACTGTGTTAGAAGTTCAGCATCAATGAATGATAGCTATTCCCTCCTGCAGCTCCTTTTCCCATTACTTCTTACAGCCTCATGTTGAAAAGTTCTGACATACTCCATGAGTAATTCTCCATCCCAAGGAAAAGGTTATGGAAATACCAGTGTGGCAAGCTTAAATAACACAGTGCTTTGAGTGTAGAAGTAAAATCTGCTTTTTACAGACAACTGTGATTTGTTTCTTTTTAACTGCACATTTGCAGATGGGGAGGGGAAAAATATCTATCAAATCACCTAATGACTGTAGCAGCAAAAGTGACATCACTCACGAATATCAGCTGGCTGTAGGGGTTGCACATCTGTGAGGGAGTGATGAGGGGGCAGAAGGAAAGAAGGTGGAACTTTACTCTCTTTGAACAGCGCTGTAGCATATATATGACAAAATGAGGTGTCTCTGGAAAGTTCAAGAGCTGTGGTTTGTGCAACATGTGCTCAGTGAAGCACTGTTGGGATGGGGACAGTGTGAAGTGCAGCACTAACACCAAGGCTTGAGCAGGCTCTGCTTTCAAAGAGGTTTTGGATAGAAAAGGCAAGCCCAGGATAAGAATCACCCAAGTGGGTCACACTGTTGGTTTGTCTCTCCCCATATCCTGCCCCACGGTGGCAGCAGGAGACGCTGTTTAGGGGAAGAGTATGTGAGCCTGAGCACCATCTGTGGCCTTTCCACTTGTCCACCCCCAGCCTGCACAGCTGGCTTGGGGCTGCTGGGGGGGGATTTCCCTGCCTTGTTCCCTTTAGTAGC
Source organism: Ifrita kowaldi (assembly GCA_013398055.1). NCBI lineage: Eukaryota > Metazoa > Chordata > Aves > Passeriformes > Cinclosomatidae > Ifrita > Ifrita kowaldi. Next base: position 43,719 of record VZRS01004571.1, read on the forward strand.
TGTTTGTGTACAGCTGTTTTCCATGAATTTGTCTAATCCTTTGAACCTGCTGCCCAGCTCACTAATATCCTTTGGCAGCACTTGTCAGGTGTTTGCTGCCTGTCAGGTAAAGAAGCATTTTCATGTGCTTTAAACTGATTTCCTGCTAGTTACAGTGAATGTTCCCAGTTCTTGTGTCCCGACAGTTCTGTGAGGGGGCCCAGCACTATAGTATCTTCATCTGCTCTTCAATCAGTCCTCCACAGAAGGCTCTTGGTGAGAGACAGAGAACTTACCTGTGGGACAGTTGGCTTAACTCTCCCTTCTCCTTAACCTTTGTCTTTACACATCATGATTCCTTTCCAATTCTTGACCATAAAAAATGAAGTTTCCCCTTGAGGCTTGTCTGTCTTTAATTACATCTATAAAGGTTCATTGTCTGGCTGAATTCCCTTCCAAGCAGTGTCTTCCTTTTATCTGGCCACGAGTTTTGGCCTGGAAGGGATGCAGAATGGTGTCTGAGCTCCACAAGGGCTCTGCAGTTGGATCCAGTTGAGGTCTAGTGCTTTGGCTGAGAGTGCAGCTGAGATACAGTTTCAATCTAGTGATGTAATTGATTGGAACAAATGCTGTTCCTGCTCCTTCTGAACTAGTTATGAGGAATTCCTTGGCCTAGGCAGAGCAGATGGTTATTTTTGCTTTTTGCTTTTCTAATCTTGCCTAGAAGTGGTCAGACTCATGGCTTCAGGGAAATGCTGAACCGGACTGGCGTTTCATCAAGTTTCATACCCAGACGTTTATTCTTCTGCGTGATTTTCTGCTTGGACTTGCTGCAGCTGGTGTTGCAAGCCCAAGAGACTGGTGTGGTGCATAGGTTCCTATTTCTTATGTGTTCAGTCTTATCCCACATTGCAAAGCCCCCACGATGTGTCTGAGCTGGGTGAGTGTAGACCCTGGAGGGCTGAAACAGGAGTGACACACAGCCCCTTATCTTGCTTTTGAGAGCACCAAGATAACAACCTTGTTGTCACTCTTCGAGTGTGTGTGCTGTGAACAGGGCTTCTCATGATGGCACGGGCTGGAGGAGCTGACTTGTACTGATTTAAGAATCCCTTATGTCTCACATAAATGCCTTGTGTTTTGCCTTTGGTCTGTAGCAACTTAAGTGTGAGAGAGGGCTCAGCCTGAAAAGCACAAGAGAACATTTCTGGCCCCACCCCCTGGCCATGAGCTCCAGTCAGTGCAGGTGTGGGGAATCCTCCTCTCACACTCAGCCCCTTGTGAACATACAGCAACTTGTTCTGGTCTGAGGCTGCTGTGTCCACGTGTTTTATTTCTGTGTGTATTGCTGTCCAGCCAAAGCATCTTTATTTCAGACTATGGTCCTAAGATTTAGACCACTCCAAGACAAGCTGGACAGCTGCTAAGGCGCTTCTGGTCACTTTAATTGCATGGTGGCAGCATGCCTGCTGCAGTCGTGTTCTCGTTGTGTCTCTTCACACCACAAAGCAGCAGCACTGCTCGCCATAAATAACTCCTGTCTGAGCCAGCCCAGGTGCAGTCAGCTGTGACTGTCTGGGGAAAGCAGTGTGCACGTGTGAGGTTACATCACAGCTGTTGTCATTTTTATTTGGGTAAAAATTTACATTAGTGCCTAAAAATACCAGTGACTAGGTGTGTTTTCTGAAGACTGCTTTGTTGTTTGCAGCTATCTAGCTTGATTCTTCTTGTGACCTTGCCTTTAAAGAGCTGGATTACTCGTCTACTTGCTGGATAACAAAGAACATTACAGGGTAAAGGACAGGGCAGGCTGCTCAGGAGGAGACAGTCATACCCCCAGGAGCCCACAGCCTGGCTTCAGCTTAATGAAACAGCTTTGGTGCAGCAGACAGCTTCTAGTCTCCTAAATCCCTTCCAATCCACTTTGGAACAGCTCCTCAAAGCAATATGAATTCTGATCTCTGCAGACAAAGATTTACCAATTAACTTGATTCAACCTCTACTTCATTTAAGAAAATGAATCTGTTTTCATTTTATTTATTTTTTCTCTCCTGCAGGAGCAACAATGGATTGGCCCCAGCAAAGATGTAGTAGGTGTTGGGAGAAGACATCTCACCTGAAATGGAGGTGATCAAAGGAGCTGAACACTGACTGCACCAACATGGGGCTGCGACTGCTGGCTTGTCTTTTCCATTTGCCTACTGCAGTGATCTACGGGTCTCTGTCGCTCTTTGTTTCCATTTTGCACAACGTGTTCCTCCTGTACTATGTGGACACCTTCGTCTCTGTTTACAAGATTGATAAACTGTCCTTTTGGATAGGAGAGGTTCGTTTTTTTCCATAGGCTTCTGTGCTCTAAGTAGGAAACTCTGAAACCAAGACTGCTCCTTGCTAGAAATGTGAAAACTGTTACTTGTAACAGCAGTGTTCCCTTTTGGAGAGGGAGCAAGGGAGCCTTCCAAGTGCTAACTTGGGCTTTTCAGTTTTTCCCACTTATATAAAAATAGAACAAGCTGGGACAGAAAATGCAGAGACTTAGTTCTTAAGACTGCCTTTCCTCTGTGGATGTTGGGGTGTTTCACAGGCAGTGAAAACCACTGGCCTCACTGCCAGTTGCCCCAAACAGGGGCATCCTACAATGGTGATGGGGCAGGGAAGGTGTGCTGGGACAGTTCCTCCTGGTGGCTCAGCATGCCAGCTCAGCACTGCTTGCTTTGGTGACAGAACTGAGCTGTCCTGTGGTTTGTTTTACTATCCCATTTTCTTTCCCAGACAGTGTTTCTGATCTGGAACAGCCTCAATGATCCTCTGTTTGGCTGGCTGAGTGACCGAGTGTTCCTTAGCACGCAGCAGTAAGTGAAGTTCTCTTCCACAAGAGTCTGGGAAGTTGTTTAGTCTCTGGGGAAGATGATGTCAAATTGGCAGCTTTAAAATGATGGCATGGGAATGATTTATTTGGCATGGAACTCTTAAATACCTCCTTTTCATGGCATCTTTGGAGCTCAGTGCTCATGAATGTTGTTTCAGTACTTGACTGTATAGGGAAAGTCACACACCTATTGGGTGGATGTGATCCTAACCCTTAACAGGCATGAGTGGTGCAGAACCTAAAATATGGGCATCTAAAATCTCGAGCCCCTGCTATATGAGCAAGCCTCTTAATGGGGTGTTAGAGAGTATCTGTACATGGTTTGGGAGGCACAAGGGGGAAAAGTACCCTTATTTCTACATGGAATGCCTCAGACTAGTTGTTCCCAAATTCTGTAGGATGGGAGCTGAGGCAAGACAGCTCTGTGTTGTTGGCCATTAGCATTTCTCATGTATTTACATCAACATTTTAATGAAACTCATGGTGTGGCTTCCTGCAACTAGTAAAAACTCATGAAAATCATTTACATTGCGCAAAGTGCGGACAGTACAGCATTGTCAGGGAGAGAAATGCTCTGGAGAAAAAAAAAAACTCTTTTCTTTTTGGCCTCCTTAAATCCATATTTTTAGTATATTCACTATTAGCTGAGAAGGTACCTGATGGGGGTGGTTGTTACTTGAAAAGCTGTATTTGTGTCTATGCCACTTACATGACTTCCTTGGAGAGGAAGAATATGTGATCATGCAGGATTTTGTCCAGGTACCTAAAATAGTTTTTTTTTCTTCTGTTGCAGGGCAGGAGCAGAGATTTCCTCCCCTGAAGTAGTTCTGAAGAGGCTCAGAGCACTAAGCCACAATGGCCCCCTCTTTGCCATTTCTTTCCTGGCTTTCTGGGTTGCCTGGGCTCATCCTGGTTTGCAGTTCCTCCTTTGCCTTTGCATGTACGACAGCTTTCTCACCATGGTCGACCTCCATCACAATGCCTTGCTTGCAGACCTGGCTGTTTCAGCAAAAGACAGGACTAGCCTCAACTTCTACTGCTCCCTCTTCAGTGCCATAGGCTCCTTGTCTGTCTTCATGTCCTATGCAGTGTGGAACAAGGAGGACTTCTTTTCCTTTCGCATATTTTGCGTCCTGCTGGCCCTCTGCTCCATTGTTGGTTTCACCCTGTCCACGCAGCTGCTCCGCCAGCGGTTTCAGGCTGATGGGAAGGCGAAATGGGACCAGGAATCAACCCTAAAAGAGTAAGGGTCACCAGTTCTCAGCAGGGACAAAGGTCTGGCATAGATTCTTGTCTATTGATACAGTTTTCAGGATCAGCTGCCACACTGGCTCCTCTGAAAACAGAACAAAACTGTCTTGTATCACCATTAGTCCCAACTGGAGGCAGAGGCCTGACCCGCTGTATGGCCATCCAGTGTTTGGAACATGAAATGAGTTCATGCCAAGAGCACCCAGTGAGGCCTGTGAGTGGTAAAATGTCAGAAGCAGCTTATGAAAGCATTCCTGCTTGAGCATGAGTCCACGTTACTGCCCATGTCCTACAGAGTTGGACAAGTGAATGTCTCACCCTGTTATTCACTTCAGCTGCCTGGTAGTGGCTGGGCTGTTGGTAGGCCACACCACGCTGATCTTCCCTGTTCAGCTCCTTCCTCAGGCGGCCTCACTTGTCATCTCTTGTTATAAGCTGCCAGCATTATGCTGCAGTAGCAGCAGATCCTGATGAGATCTGCCAGGTGAGCTGACTGCAGGGACCTGGAAGAGGAACATATGTGTAGTGGAATGTCTAATAAGATGAGAATGCATTTATGGACAGAAATGTGAATTTTGTGTTAAGACAGATGTTCTTTGTTGCAACACTGTTGCCTGTGCTTCTTATTAGCGTTAAGCAGTCATTGTTGTAGACTCCACTGTTTTGATTGGTCCAGGAAGACAAAAGACTGGGATGGGAGCTGAGGAGAGACAGCTCTGCATCTACACGGGGAGAGCTGGGGACTCTGTCCTGCTTGCTGTGAGGGATTTATGGTTGTTTTTTATCCCTCCTTTTCCTTTAGGCTGTACATTGAGAAACATTCTGTCCCCCAGGAGAAGAGGATCACCCTGGCAGAGTATCTCCAGCAGCTCTCCCGGCATCGCAACTTCCTCTGGTTTGTCTGCATGAATCTCGTCCAGGTAGGCACAGAAGTGACACGCTGCGACTCAGAGGGTGAGCACTGGCTCTGGCTCTGGCTGTTTGAGATGGTGATTCAGCAGTATGTGAGTTCCCCAGGAAGGGCAGAGATGTTCCCAGCACCCACTTGCTCTTGGAGCCTCCTGCACGTGCTGGCTGATTCAGCAGCTGGTAGCCACTCTCCCTGCTTATGACCAAGGATGTTTCCTGAGCAAGCTGTGGGATGCTCCTTCCTCTCTCTGCAGCGTAGGCTGGGTTATGGGGGCTGACTGAGCTCTGTGCAGCCCATATGGGGTGCAGAAGCCCAGGGCCTAGCTCACAGAGGGGATGAGTTCAGGAGTGCTGTTTGCTGGCGTGGCTGTCAGCACAGTCTCCTTTCCCTTTCTGTTTTCCTGAGGCTCGTGTCACTGTTCTCACTGTCCAGCTGGATCCACCTCCCAGCTGGCTTTTACCATTTCTGTTCTTCATCCTCTTCAGTGATTACTACCAAATGCCGGCAGCCTGCCCAGCTTTGTGTGCTGCAATCATGGCTCCCTGGGGATCCCTCAGTTCCCCTCAGGCAGGCTCTTGATGCTGGTCCACATCTTTGTGTTCAAGCCTCGCTGCCTTACCAATGTCCTGCCAGCTGCCTCCTCCCTTCTGCCATGCCACTGCCTCCCCCAAAGCCTCGTGGTCACTGCTGTCACCTGCTGGCCGAGTCTGCCCCAGCTGTGCTGTACAGCTGGGCAGTGGGGCTGACCCCGGGCACGCAGTGGGCATGGCTGATGGCATTGCAGCTTTCCAATCTCAGCCAGCAGTGTCGGAAATGCCACAGCCAAGGTCTTGCTCTGCTGAAGTACTCCAGGCCCGTCCCGCATGCTCCCCTGCATGGGGCTCCTAGGACAACAGAGCCCAGAGGGCTGTTAGCTTTTTCTGTTCTTTCTCACTGCTGTTCCTGCTGACCAGCTCGTCTGCATGCTGCCTTCACAGGTTTTTCACTGCCATTTTAACAGCAACTTCTTCCCTCTGTTCCTGGAGCACCTGCTGTCAGACCAGATCTCTGTCTCTACTGGATCCTTCCTGCTCGGTGAGTCACAGGTGGGACTGGGGGAAGCAGGTGAGTTAGGTAGGATGTGGCCTGAGTCTGAGTTTGCTCTTCCCAAACTCCATCTGGGTAGAGGTGTGCTCACATGCAGGACTCTGGGCTGTGAAATTCACACATGCACGCACCCCGCGTGCTTCCCTGGGACCTCTGAGTTGTCCTTCCTGGGCACAGAAGTAACTTGGAGCCTTTTCTAGTAAGGACAAGCCTGGTGTGCTGGACACCAGACTCCAGAGAGGTATTGCTCTTAGCACTAGAGGCTGCAGATAGTGTTCCCAGGATGCAGAAGAGAACACAGCCCTGAATTTTATCCCTTTCCTTCTGCAGCATATGGACCATTTCCAAGCTGCCACAGATATGTGGGCATTGGTCCTAGAGTTACCCTGGGAGGGTTCTGTGCAGGCCAGGTCCGGTCAGGCAGTCCTGTCCCTCTTATTTCTGCTCCAGGGCTGAGTTGCAGCCTCTGCATGACACTGGGCAAGTCTTTTCCTCCTTCCTGTCCATGAGGTTGATGGAAGAAGGTCTCCCTCTGTAGGAAAGTGTGTGCTGTGCCACAAAGCCGTGGAATAAATCTGCTGCAGCCTTCTGTATGTGCGGGGGAGCTACTCTGTATTGTCGTGCTGGCAATAGCCAACCTTGCTGTCTTTCTCAGTATCATGTCTGGGGGCATGGTGGAAACTGAAACTCCATCAAGCTGTTTGTGCCTCTCTCTCTGCTCAGGTGTTTCCTACATTGCCCCCCATCTCAACAACCTCTACTTCCTGTCACTCTGCCGCCGCTGTGGGGTTTACGCTGTGGTGCGAGGACTCTTCTTCCTGAAGCTGGCTCTGAGTGTTGTCATGCTCCTGGCAGGACCTGATCAGGTGTATCTGCTCTGCATCTTCATTGCCAGGTAGGCAAGTGGTGGTCGCTTCCCCTGCCCTCTGCCTCCTGGGAAGCAAAACGAGTTGTCCCTGTTTTAAGAAGAGGAGTGGAAGGCAGGGAACAGGGGGCAGGGTCACACATAAGCCATGTAGTTTCCAGCTCTGGAAACAGCACATGGAACCGGTCACTGCAGAATCCACAGGCTGTCCTGCTGCAGAGCGAGGGAGGCAGTGATATTCAGGAGGTCACAGACCAGCAGGGATGGTGGCAGCCTGCAGCTGCCTTTGCCAGCTGCTTAGTGCTCATCTCCTCCTCTGCAGCCCTCAGTGTGTGCTGCAGGTGTCTGTGAGCCACAGGCCCAGTGTGTCCTGTCCCCCAGCCTGTCTGTGTGACAGGTCAGGACTGATCCGAGGTGTCACTGCAGGGTACAAAGGCTTACTGATAGTGGTGTTCCTCTCCCGTAACCACGGCTTCTGAAATTCTTATTTCAAGTGTGGGGAAACCTTTCTCACCCTTGCCATTTTTTCTGATCTGTCACATTTTCCTGTCATTTCTTGATCCCATATTCAGTACTTTGCCTGTTGTTCCGCAGCAATCGCGTGTTCACAGAAGGGACCTGTAAGTTACTCAACCTGGTGGTCACTGACTTGGTGGATGAGGATCTAGTCCTGAACCGTAGGAAGCAGGCAGCCTCAGCCCTGCTCTTTGGGATGGTGGCTCTGGTCACCAAGCCGGGCCAGACCTTTGCCCCTCTGATCGGCACCTGGCTGCTCTGTGCGTACACAGGTAAGGATGCCCCTGGGGAAAGCAGCAGACTTTGCGCAGGACAGGGCAGACCTGTGAGTTCAGTGTCCTGCACCATGTCCTGTGCCCTGGTGGGTGCAGAGGGCTCTTCAGTTGCTAACCTGTGCCTGGTCTCTGCCTCTCCACGGCCGCTCACTCAAAGAGAATGGGCAGAGGTCCATCCCCACTGTCCCCATTCTCACAAACTCTTCTCTGACACCAGGCTACGACATCTTCCAGCGCAACCCCCTAAACAACGTGGTGAGTGCCCAGCCGAAGCTGGAGTCTGCTGCAGCCTTGGAGCCAACTCTTCGCCAGGGCTGCTTTTACCTCCTCGTCTTTGTGCCCATCACATGCGCACTGCTGCAGCTCCTCAGCTGGTCACAGTTCAGCCTGCACGGGAAGCGGCTGCAGATGGTGAAGGCGCAGCGGCAGAGCCTGACACAAGGCCAAGCGCCAGATATCAAAACAATCTAAGGGTGCCTGAGCCCCCAGGATGCTGCTGGTTCCAGGCTGCTGCTGGAGGGCAGGCAAAAGGCAGGGATGGTGGGCTGAGAGAGCCTGATGTTCACGGTTCGGCTGTGAAATGCTGTGATGCCAATGTTTACTCATTCCAGGTGGTGGTCATTGGGGAAGGCAGAGAAGTTCAGCATGTGAGGGGCCTGGGATAGATCACTTAATCTCAGGAGCAAGAACATTTTATTCCATCCTGTCCCAGGGACCAGAGAGCTGCTCATTCCAGCAAGGAGGTGCTGGGTTGCAGGTGCCAGAAACAGACACATCCGCAATGCACTTCTCTGCCCTGGGCATGGCTCTGGGGAGCCACAGCCTCTTCAGCTGAGCAGGAGGAAACTGCACAGGGAGTTCTTCCTCGCTAGAGCCTGCAGCCTTGGGGAGTGGAGTGGGAGGCTCCTGAGGGACCAAGTGACCAAGGGAATGATTGCCGAACAGGATCAGGGATGAGAGGACCTCGAAGGCCTTTCCCAGTAACTGGTACAACCCTCCCACATACAGTGCTGTGGTTCTTGGACCAAATCCACTCTTAAGCGTTTGTTGTTCCGAGGACAAGATCCTGCACAGCCAGGATGCTGGGTGTGCTGTTTTATGCTGAGGTTCCCTCCTCTGTGGCCTTGTAGAGGGTGTTGTTGCTGGCCTGGGAAAGGTGCTGGGCTGAACGGAGTTCAGAGCCTTGAGCTGTTATCATTTCAGTGGGCATCCCATTGCATGCATTTATCCCTCCTCTCCTCTCCACAGCTCAGCTGTACTGTGAGCTCCCTCCCATTCTGGGCAAAGTCAGGGAACCAACCCCTAATCCAGCCACTGGAAGTGCCTCCCTGCCCAGGGCCATCCCAGGTGACACGATGAGGCAGCCTGGCACCCTCCCCTCTTGCAGGAGAGCACAAGCCTGGAGGAGACACCAGGTGTTGCTTTTGTGCCTTTGATTCCTCTTTGGAGCCTATCTGACACAGTACTGGGCAACCACAGGGCTGGGATTTTACCCTGGTGGGGAGGGGCAGACACCTCAGCTCCTCTGCACTTGAAACAGTTCCCAAGTTAGATCATCTCACCTGGCTGCTGAGCTGGGGACCCAAAGAGAGCAGGTGCTTTGGTCTCCCTGGTCTCAGCTGGGAGTAGATGGACAGGTAATCACCAAAGGGGTCCCTGAGGCAAGGTGACTTCTCAATCCCTGTATTTGGGGGCAGGCAGAAGGGATGTGCCAAAGCCTGTGCCTGCCTGCTGCAGAAGGGGGGCTTGGCAGGCATTGGAAGCTGTTGCACTTTGAGGGTGTTCTTTGTTTAGTGCCAGCTTCCCTCTGGGGTCTCAGCCCACCAACCTGCCATCTTGCCTCAGGACATGGCTGCCTTCTGTCTTGGACCAAGACATTCCTGCCGTGAGGCTGCTGTAGTTCTTAATGGTTCAATCATAAGTTATTTGTGCAACTTCTAACCAAGTTTGAGAATGATTCTCCATTTCATAAATTAAAGATGATCTTTTTCTGAATTGCCTGATGATTTTCTTGTAGGCAGCGGTTCTAGCTTGGCTGGGTAGATGTGGTGCTGTGGCTCGATGGAGACAAGGGGACATCTCCTTCCCCACAAAACTGTGCACTGGGGCTTGGCTGTTTCTGCAGGGGGCAGAGGGATCACCTGCCTTTGAGGGGAGGTGTCACTTACCCCTGCTGCTGTGGAAGGCCCCCGAGTCTGTCCTGTTCTTACACCAGTGGCTGCTGGGGACTAGATGGGACAGTCACACAGACTGGCCACTGTGCCACCTTCCCAGGGCCCACCCTGTGAGCCTGGCTTGACCCACTGCTCTCTCTGCAAGCACCTGGGCTGGCGCCAGCTCTTCTCACAACAGCAGTGGCATTATCCTTGCTCAGCCCAGGATGCCTTGTCCCAGCCTTTCACCTGTCTGCAGTGACACAACTCTCAGGGATAATGCCTGTAGAGGAGAGTAGATTTGCACACCACGGCTGCAGCCCAGGAATCTCCTCCTGCAAGAGCCAGACCAAGAATGCAATCCTGGACCAGAGATGGTGTCTCCTTGCAGAGTCTGGCCAGCAACAATTCTGCACAGGCAAGAGAACACAAGCTACCTCCTTAAAATTGCAAATGTGGGAAGAGGAGGCCAGGAGGCTTGAGTGTTGTATATGAATGACTTTATTTAAGTACGCTGGGCACCACCAGGCAACATGGTTTGGACAGTGTGCAAGGGAACAGTCAGGCAGACCAAACGAACGCTAGATTGGAGACAGCACCGTCCTGCCCAGTCACTGCAGGTTACAAAATGGAGCACTGCTGCTGCAGGGCCAGCGGCGGGGCTGGGGCATGGAGAGCACTGCCTGGGGCACGCAGTAATGGAACCGAGAGGAATTTGCTGGAATTCCCCTCTGTGTGCTGCAGCAAACCAGCAAGAACAGAACCAGTTTCCCAGCAGAACGCTGAGCATTGATGGCTCTTTTCTGACAGGTTCTTGCTTAAAAAACAGTCTGCTCTGATGGGGGGAGGTGAACAAGCAGCCTGGCCTCAGCTGGGAGAGACCACCCCACCCACCTGCCTACAGCTTCTCCAAACCCATGGGTGAGCCCCAAGAACGTGGTTCCTGCAGTGACAACCGGCTGCTGCTTACATTCATCTCAGCTGGGGCAGTGCACTGGCCTTTCCCTCACCTCTGTGGCAGTCCTCCAGCTCTTACCCCATCTCTGCACCTGAGAGTGACCCCAAGGTGATGCATGGCAATGAACAGAAAGGAGGGAAACGGAGGAACTGCCGCCACGCAACTCCAGCTCCATTGCTACTGCCAGGTTCTGCAGAAAATGAATGGGGGAAAGCAAGAGAGCACCAAATAGTGGACAAGTAAAACCTAAAGAGGAAACAGTGGCACGCCCCAACACAAGCAGGTCTGCAGGCTGCCCAGGGCTGTTAGAGCAGTAGAAGCAAAGCAGCCACCAGGTGAGCAGAAAGGCACCGCAGTGCAGAACACAGCCAGCAGGACAGCTTCCTGCTCACAAACCTGCCACTCACACCGACCTCCTGGTGCGCTTTATTGTCCTCTCCCCTGGTGCATTCCCAGCGACCGGCGAGTCCCCGCAGAGCAGGGACGGGGTGCTGGTGCAGGGCTGGCCTTTCCGCTAAGCACAGGTGCTGTGTGCAGTGCAAACATCGAGCAGCGGGCAGCTGGGCAACAGGTGTTCAAAGAAGACCCAAAGCGTAATTCCCAGGTGCTGTGGTCAGTATTTGAGAGATCCTCAGACATTTCAATAAATAAAACAATTCTTACATTACAATGCACCTTCCCAATTATTATTTTGCCCCAGAATGGATAAAGTACACAAGAGTTACGCCTGGCTGTGAATACATGCTCCCTTTGCCCTGACATGGCAGGAAGGAGGGAAACAGCCTTGACTCTTACAAAGAACACGAGAAGTCAGCACTGTAAATCTTGGCAGGCTGAGGGGGAACACACAAGTGCCTTCACGCCCATTACAGGGTACTTACTTCCAGAGGAGAAAAGGTATTTAAAACAAGGTACGAGAGAATAACCGTCTAGTACAATGATAGCTGATTAGATTTGCTTTGTTCTACTCCATGCAATACAAACTAAGTCCTATCGCCAACTTCTCCAGCTGTGGTGCAGACCCCACATCAGGCTAAGAAGTTACACACTCATACACACACTCACACACCAAAACAGTGGGGGGCAAATGGACTTAACTGTTGAGAATGTGCTTTCTCTTAATAAAAAATATATTAAAAACAACTTCAAAAACCTACTGATGGTGAAGACACTGCTGAAGAAGGAAGTAGCTATGGGGCCTCAGCTATGTGTTTCCAGACAATCCAGGCATTGCAGTCAGGCTGACTAAAGCCTGCACAAGCAGTCTGCAGTGGTTGGCTCCCTTCTGGCTTGCCAGGCAGTTTCTGTAAGCTGTTCCCTTTGTTTTTGCTTATTTGTTTTACAATGACAGATGTGATTGTGATACAGAAAATAAGGGACTGAAATGAAAAAGGAATGGGCCATTCTGGAGAAATTTAGATTGGTATTTTCTCCTTTCCATTAAAAAAAACAAAACAAAACAAAAAAAGAAGTTAGTAGTACTAATACAACCCTCCTGCTGCTGTCGTCTTTGCTCAGTGACATCGGGGCATGCTGGCGCACACACACACACACAGGCAGCTCTCAGACACTCGGACTCAGAAAAGCGAGTTTAAGTGAGTCTTCGGAGGAGACTGAGGACAGGTCCCAGGGCTAGAAGGTTTTTCGGTGGATGGCACGAGCTCCATCTTCTTCATATTCCTTTTTCGAAACCCACATTTTCTTAAAGGTGTCCAGAGAGGCCAGGATAGAACCACTATGGAGAGACAGGCGTGTTATGGGTTAAAGGAAAATGCTGGGGGCACTCTGCAGAGATGGGCTGTTTCTATTGTGGCACTTCCCCAAGACAGAAAGGTGCCGAGGCTCAGTTACCTATGACAGACATGCTCTCTGGACAGTCACTCCCTCTCCCACTATCCTCAAACGTGCCAGTACTACAGAGCCTGGTACCACCTGCCCCCTCCCACATGACCTGGTGACTGCTGCTCCAAGAACACGCCAAGCATCGCCCAGCTGAGCAACACAATCCCCCTGACACACAGCACCACTTAGGATAACAACCTGAGAGCTGCCGGGCTGTGCCTCCCCAGCCCCATCCCACAGCAATACGTGTTGCTGTGTAGTACATACCCAATCCACGTGGAATACAATCTCTCCTGAGGAGCTGATATCTGGGAGAAAGAGAGAATCAGTCAGTACCTTCCCAAGCTCCATTCTGCTCCTCCTAGCACACTGCCCACACTTCACTCCAGCTAACACCTGACAAACACAGATGTGTTCTCTCCCAACACAAAGGCACCTGGCAGTCCCCACAAAACAGCCACTCTGGTCCAGGATCCTGGACAGGGGTCATGTCAGAGGAGCCACCTTCTCAGTGATGAAACAAAACTGATTTTCATCACAGTAGCAAATGCTGTTGGGCATGTGAGTGTCTCAGGAAAGCCATTTCTAGTTTGAAGTAAATGGCAGCTGCAGTCTGAGCAAGGTTCTTTCAAGGTCACAAAACAACACACTTGGTAAGTGACAAACACAAAAGAGATGGCTCCTACCCTTATTTTGACGTCCTTTGGAGCTAGTTTCTTCACTTCGCTCAACAGCCTGTCACCAAAGCCTACACAAGACAGAAAACGTAGTGTGAGCACCTCAGCAAAATCCCAAGTTCCATCCACTAACAATGTGGATACATCCTATGTAGTCCTATTCAAATACCCCCTTCCACATCTTACAGAGAGTCCAGTCTGGGGAGGCACAGAACACAGACTGTGACACAACAGGACTTTGTCTCACTGAGACCTCAAACACTGGCACAATGGGCTCTATTCCTCAGCAGCAACCTGAGTCAAGCAAACAAGGTTTGCTTTGGTTTAGCTAGGACCTCCCCCTTCCCTAGGCATTCCTCCTATGTCCAGCCCTTTTGTAAAGGGAGTTGAATGGGAAGACCAGGATCTATTTGAAGATGTCAACCAGTGGATAACAGACGGATGGGTTCTGGCAGAGGCTATCTTTAGGTCAATGGGTACCAACTGAGCCCTGAGGGGACAGGTTGAAACCCTTCTGCACACACACAGCTGACGCTCATGCAGGACTAGGATTGTCGAACCCTCACATATCAGAGACCTAAAGAAACCTTAGAAGATGGAAGAGCCCTTTACGGTATCTAACAGATACCGTGAGCTACAGCAGCAGGAATGAACACAGCTTCAGTCCTTCAGTCCTTCCACTGGCACTGATTGGAGGAAAACAGTAAAAGGCCTCCAAGCCCAGAAAGCAATGTACGAGGGCAGATGTCTTGCATACCCAGAAGGATATGACCAGGACTCAGAAAATTAGGCAGTAAATGTCCCGAGAGAGCAGAGTTTACACAGCCCTCACCCCAGAGGACAAGTTGGTTGATCTGGGTTATCTTCCCAGTTTCACATGAGAAAGAAGCAAGAGATCAGGTATGTCACAGCACACTGAAAGAGAAGCAGGAACCTTTGAAAAGCGTGGAGCCTCCAGACAGCACGATGTTGGAGAACAGCGTTCGCCTCAGATCCATGTCTGACTTTTGAATGGCAAAAACGAGCACTTCATGAAGTCCTTCACATTCCTCCCCTATCAGGTCCGGCCGGAACAGGAGCTCTGGGGCTCGGAAACGGGCAGGGCCGATCTGCAAGAGCAGAAGTTAGCACAGAGGGAAGAGAACAGTGTGGCTTTGTTCTCTACCTACAGATGGCCCTGCCTTTCTTAGGTGAAGCTTCAGAGTAAGGAAGCTTCCCGGACATTCATGCTGCATCACTAGATCCCAAGTGAATGCCAGTTTGGACTACAGCTCCAACAAAGGGTGCCATTTCCAGTTTGCAGATGAAAGAGAGGAAGAAACTTGCTCAGCCCCATACAGCAGGTCTGGCATAAAGGGAGCAAATCTAGCCCTGGTACTGGAGGTAAAACCTGTATTTCCTCTCTTTCAACCATTCTATAATAGTGTGTTCAGTCTTCTGAGGAGTATTCCTAACTCTTCAAAGCAACTTAATGCACAGGAGACAATTCTAGGCAGGACAAAAGGCACATATAAAACCATTGCTGCATTTAGTGAGCTGACACCTACCCACACTCCATACCTGATCTGCATAAAGTTTTATTAGATCAGAGCCTGCTCTCAAACAGCTCAGAGTCCCCACTGTCATGCTGCATCCTCTACCAGGATTTCTACTAGAATTTGTGAGGTTTCTATCAAAGTTTTCTTTCCCTAAAAATTCTAGAGCCCAGTCAACAGCCTAGGATGAGTTTTGGTCTTTTAAAATTATCCCCTCCCATCTAACACTGCATGAAATTTCCCATCACTAGGGAGCTTTTCTGGAAACTCTGTGCTTCACATGAGGAATTCTCCGGGGGTGGTCCTTACAAACCTCAATAGTGCTTCCATCTGGCAGGTAGTACTGAGCCTTCTCAGTCTCCAGAGTCTCATCCTTCTGGGGGTTTATTGACAGGTAGCAGGCACGCTGGAGAGGAAACAGAGTCAGGGACAGGGAGATGAGAAGTGTAAACCCAAATGCCTCTGATAAAATATTTTTCACTAATAATCAAAATCCATGTATCCTTTAGCGAGACTGATTTTAACAATACTATATGCTGGAGAAAAGACCCTTGGGGCTCACAGCAGGTAAACCACCTTGCAATATCCCACTTGTGATCCCTAGCAGCCATGGATTTTACTCCATGAAGGGTAAACAAACACTAGTAAAAGAGATCATCAGACCCTGAAAAACTGCAGCACAGGTAAACGCAAAACCGATTCTGAACCACCAGCCCATCTTCACCTCCCTGTTAACAGCCCCTCAAGAGGGATTAACGTGACTTTGACTATAACTGTCCCAGAATATGGGAGGTTGCAAATGACCTCTGGAGGTCATCTTGTCCACACAGGGTTCCCTAAAGCAGGCTGTCCGGGACCCTGTCCAGATGGTATTACCATGGATGGAGACTCCACAACCCTTTAGACAAACTGTGCCAGCACTTGGTCACCCTCACGCTAAAAAAAGTCTATGTTCAGACAAAACCTCCTTAGCTTCAGTTTGTGCATCTTGTGCTGTCACTGGACATCACTGAAATGAATCTGGCTCTCTTTTCTCTGCACTCCCTCTTCAGACATTTATATACATTGAAGAGACTCTCCCCAACCATTTCTTGTGGCTTAACAGTCCAAGCTCTCCCAGCCTTTCCACATATGAGAGTCCTTTAATCATCTTAGTGGCCCTAGACTCCCTTATGTAGATAATGGATTTAGGTGCGGAGGTAGGTAGGCTGGAACTTCCCAATGGATTTCACAAGCCACAATTTCCTTTGAGAAGAAATTCCCTCTTGGACAAACACAGAAACAAGGCAGGGCATCACCTCCTTGATGGTCTTGACAATCTCAAACTCAGAGGTTGTGTGGAAGTCATAGCCTTCCTTCCGGAGATAGAGACGCAGGAAGCGGGAGACATCCCGGCCAGCGATGTCAATCCGCATGATGGAGTGAGGCATGGCAAAGCCTTCGTAGATGGGAACTGCGTGGGTGACGCCATCCCCAGAGTCCAGCACCACTCCCGTGGTCCTGCCGGTCGCGTAGCTACCGTAGGGACAAAGGCTCAAGTCAGAACAAGCACCTCAAAGTGAGCCCAGGCAAGCAACACATCCACACTCAACTCGGGAAGCAGAGATTTCACATAAACAGGGCCTAAAAAACCCTCAAAACCCAAGTTCTCTTTGCAGTTCAGCAAATTTCCTGTATACACAAATTGAGTTTCAGTTCTTGCATGAAAAGGGGGTAAGTCAGACATCAGTGAGGTCTTCCACAGGTTTGTTTTGTAAAAGAATGGATTTTGGGGCAACATTCCACAAACACAAATCAAAGACGAAAGACACTTACAGGCTAAGCACAGCTTGCATGGAGATGAATAGTGCTGGCACATTGAAGGTCTCAAAAAACACCTCAGCAGCACGCTCTCTGTTCTTGCGCGGGTTTAGGGGTGCTTCTGTCAGCAGCACAGGATGCTGGGAAAGAGAAGAAAGAGCTGTGCTGTAGTAACCAGGAGGCAGTAGGGGTGTGTTCCTAAAAGTTTCTGCTTATTTATTCACTTTAGGAACCACTGGTGCAAGAGGACAGGTACAAAGGAGTAATTTCAGCTGAGCTGTACTGGACTGTGAATAATCTCTATTAGGTTGGAAGACCAGCAGGGTTCTGGTCTAGTTACATAGTGTTAGGAAATGTGCTCTGTGAGTAACTCTGCCCCATGAAGGACAAACAAGATGACTCTCTGACAAAAATCAGGCAGATTAGCCAAAATACACAGACCCTAAGAAAGGGTGAAGGCATATGGTCTTAGCACAAGCAGACAGAAATACTCCTACTCCACAACTTAGATTACTCTCAGACATTTAATAATTTTTTGGTCAGATCCTTCCAGACCACAGGACTGTGGTTTTCTCCTTCCTCACTTCAAATCATGTCACTGCTGAGAGGATATGCCTGATGTGCAGGCAGAACAGGAAAAGTCAGAAGCACTTGGCCTAGAGGAGAATCATTAGACAGAGTGTGACTAGCAAATGTGAAAGGCAGATTTTCATTCAGGCCAGACCATCAGATCTGGAGAGGAATTCTGCTCGGACAGTTCTTGTGCAGTATCTCCTGAGAGGTGAAAGAGCCTAATTTAACAACAGACACACATTTAGAAAGAAGGGCAAAGGAAAAGTTCCAAATCTTTCCCAGAGTCCCAAGGCTCCTGGTGTTACACACACACTGAATGATGCCTATGCCTTTATATAATGTGGTCTCTCACCTCTTCTGAGAACGTCTGGAGCTGGTCTTTAGAATACACGTACTGCCAGATGCGCTCCATGTCGTTCCAGTCCTTCACTATGCCATGCTCCATCGGGTATCGGATCGCAAGAAGACCTCTGTGCTCCTGAGCAGACAGAAAGGACAAGAGAGCATCAGAGCTTCCAACAATCACGCTTCTGAGCACTGTGACTGTGACTTACTGTCACACTCAACTTCAGTTTTGATTCCACTAAAAGATAATTTATCTATAGCATACAGGGCAAAACCTGAACACTCATCACAAACATCTCTCTCAGAGAAGCCAAGACTAGATAAGGCCTTTTCATATCAAGTAGGAATGTGTGTGTCTGACATTTGCAGAGCATATTCCATCCTAACACTTTTCAAGCCAACACACAGACACCTATCATATGGTATCTTTGTACTACCAGCTCAGCCTTGATATAAAACATAACAGGATGTTACTGGGAAATGCAGTTTGAAGGGCTCACAAGAAATGTGACCACACAACTGGATACATGCTGACAGAAGCAGGACTGTGGAGAGAAGCTTCCTGCCCATGGCAGGGAGATATACAGCAATCAAGTAGGGTCCATTTCTAAAGTCCTCAGCCAAAAGTATGTAACCATATAGAGCTAGAAGTAGCTTAAAAAGAAGAGAGAGATATCCAAGCCCTTGGGAACTAGGTCTGTGGTCAGCAGATTGGCACAAGAATTTCACGAAGCTTTCCACTCCAACTCAGACATACATGTAAGTGACAATCTGTTGTAGTCTTCAGACCTACACAATACCAAAGAACCACGGTCCAGCTGCCACATCCCCGCCTTGTAGCAGCACCCTGAGATATATGGAGAAGTGCAGTGTACAGGTGTTCTTACCTCTGCCTTTGGACCAATGAAAATGTCCCCTTCTAAAGCACCAGCCATAACACGAACGTGCTTTGGTCTGCCCACACTAGAACAAAGACAAGAGAGTAAATGCTGCTACAAAGAGCTCAGATGCAGCCAAGGATTGCCTACTTTGCGTTCCTCTCTGTCCTAACCAGAACTTTCTCAAACAGTGGGTGTGTCTGGGGGCACAACCAGGTGCAGACAGACCCAGGTTTGCTCTGAGCTAATCTCAGAATCAGAGGTGAAGGGGACAGATTGTAGACAGTTCTGAATTGGCTGGACATAAACCAGCTGAGTCTGGCCACATTTTCACTGATTATTCAGCACTCACCTGTTTCAACAGTGCCTGGGATGAACATGGCTAGACTGAGCAATTGTCTGAGGTGTTGGATCCACACGTGCTGCCTGACCTGAGACAGACTTCTCAGATTAGACATTTATAGTCCCATACCCCACCATCTCATACAGAACACATTGCTCAGAACACAAAATTATTCATTAAAAACCCACTGCTTTGAAAATAAAAGCCAGGACTATTCGGAGCTCCTATTCCAGCAGTCTTCATCCTGGCAAAACTCTAAGAAAACTTACAAAGAAGACTGGCAGGAATCAAGACATCATACCACACACCGAAAAAATACAGAGGTTTTCACACCTCTCATACCAAATTTTACTTTTTCCAGGTCCTTTTCCTCATGTGTGCAGATTAAAGGATCCTGCAGCTTTGGTTGTATGTTGAGCCTGAGAAAGTGATGTAATCTTTTATGATGTGTGTGTGTCCCCAAAAATCTCAAAACATTTAACAGCGGAGCTCTCATCTCTCTGATGCTTCTTTGCAGCAGGCAGAAAAGAGTAACTCATTTTTCCATTTATAAAACCAGGCAATTCTTCCCCTCTACATATCAAAGAATTGGTACACAGTACTAAGAAGTTACCAAGACCAGCAGAATACTTACTAGTTAGGAAAGCAGTATTTTGGTATTTGATCGCCTGCAAAACCTGCTTTAATCACACCCGAGCCCTGTGGAAGCAACAAATACATGAGCTTATCATTCATTCCATCATCTTCACAATTTTTAGAGAAGTGATAAAGTACATCAGCACTGCCAGATCCTGTCTTTTCTACTAGGAATAAAGCTCCCCAGGCTGGTTGGGGATGGGAAGTGCCAGCTTGGCTATTGGACAGAGTGACTGGCACCCTCCCTGGCAGTGACACATCTCACAGGGTACAACCACCCTGCACACCCTGGTACTGCTCTGCACACACCCAAGCACTGCCCTGTACAGACAAGTATTTTTGTAGCCAGGGCTACTGTGAGGGGTGCAGGAGGCTAAATCCACACTCCACAATTGTCTATCGATATTAGATAACCTCTGGGGGGAGGAGAACACTCTAGAAAGCCCAGCAAGAACAACTGAACTCTGCCAGCTTCAGGAGGTACTGGGAGAATGAAAAATACAGGCCTCTCAGAAGGCGATTTGGAAAGAATGGAGGGAGGGCAGATAAAGTCAGAGAAGGAAGTAGCAAAGAATTGTGGGAAACATTGGAGAAAAGACCAGGAAAAGGTGATCAAGTTGTGGATGAACTAGCTAATGCTAAGCAGGTATAAATGTGGTCAGAATAGACACTGGAAACCAACCCAGACTGGGGTCTGGAAAGGACAAAGGTGCTGGTTACACTGCAAGGGGAAAGGCTGGGGGCAGGAAGCACAGCTGACGGGATAGAGCTTGTTCAGAAGAGACAAAGAAGAGATGAGGGATGGCAGTCAGAAAGGCACAGATCCAAAGAGCCTTCTGCAACATTCAAAGCAGCAAACACAGAGCGGGTAAAACCAGCCACAGCAAGGCCCTGGCAGGGAGTCAGTGCCAGGCATCTGGCCCCACAGCTCCCATCCCCGTCCGGAAGCATCCTGGGAACACCATCATCAACTTGGATCTTTGCTGACTCCTTTCCCTCCTCCATTTCCTCTCCCCGCACAAGGGAATGACATCTTGAAACAATGAGCAGCTTGCAGGAACACCCAAGTTTTGCTAAGGAGTGGATTTTCACAGGATCTCTTCAGATAAGCCGTTTCACTGGTAATCCCAGACTACCATGGGCACAAGCTCTTCTGCAGAAAGAGGAGCAGTTCTGCTTAGCCCCATGGTGGGAGCAAAGTGTGTGTGTTTGCACTGAAAGCTGTGACTGTGAAGTGCCCGTTCACTCTGCACAGGCAGAGAAGGGCTCTGCAGCAGGACTGCTCTAGTTTTGAGGCCAAAAAGACATTTTGGCTGTTCCACAGCATTTTAAAATGAGTAGCAACACAGCTCTTCCATAGCTTTCCACTTCTGACCACCTCTGCATGGGTCAGTATCACTGCTTTTGCTTCCAGACTGGGGCCAGATGAGTTGCTCAGGGCTCTGCCAGGCAAGCCCTGGCTGCAGCGGTTTCCGATGCCGCCATCCCAGTGCCAGAGGTTACCAGCCAGAGCAGGCTCAGCACAAAGGAATGCAGGGCAGCCCCAGCCTCTCCCGTTCGCAGTTCAGCACTTTACTGCCAAGATACTTCCATCAGCAGTTTCAGCTGCAATGTCAGGCTCTGCACAGAGCACGTGTGCTCTGCCACCAGAGCCGGGATATTGCTGCCCCTACACCACCAGAATCAGATTTGCCCCAACACATCTGTAGGAGATGAGTGTCAGGAATACTCTGCAGACCAGATGTAGCTATTTATAAAGCATATGAAAGGTAGATTGCTTGAATCCTTGTCTCCTGATAAACACCTGCAGCCAGGCTGGCTCCAGGAGCACACCCAAGCTGCCAACTAGGCAGGACCAACTACTTCCTTTTGGCACGAGGGACTTGGCTCCACTTGGATCCTAAGGTCTCCACTAACTGATATCAGTGTGACAAAGTGGCCTGTGAAGTGTTAAAAAGACTTCCCTTGAGACAAACTCTCTTCTGGCTATTCCCTTCAAAGCCAAACAAGGAATAAACCAAAACCACTATTTTGATTTTTCTTATCATAGCTTATTAACAATTCTCTGCCTGGGAAAGAATACTGCCCTGTGTCAAGGTTTGCAGAAAAATAGTTGTATGAAATGCAGTGACATAATGTAACCATGTTAGAATATTGCACTTATTGAATATTTTGTGGGGAACTGTGGGGAACTGGTTTCAGGAGAACAATGATGCTCCTATTTTAACTTAGAGTTGAAACTTCCTTATGTCAGGCCAAAAATTACCCATCGTGTCCTGGTGAGATTCCCAGCAAGTTATGTATTTTAGGATTTACATACTGAAGTTCAAAGTTAACCAAATGTGTTGGGAGTTCAGAACTCCAGCTTGGAGTCAAAGACAAATGACTGCTTTGAATGTGCCGGTGGGATGGGGCTTCAACACAGTTGTGCTTCCAAGTGCCTGGGAATAAACCAAGAACAGCTGTTTGATATCTCCGCACTACAAAGACCTGACTGCACTTTCTAACCTATTCAATTTTTCTTGAAAACATTTTACTTCCTTGAAGATATGTGCACACAGAGTAAATCTGTTTATTATAGACCAGTTTGAGATTCCTATGCAATGACAGGAAAATGTTTACATTTTGAAATATCCCTGATTCAGGAGGTTTAAAGACCTGTTTTTCCATCTTTGTTTCAAATAAGTAAAAACACATGCAACTTCTCTTCTGCTACAAACTCTGATTTATTAAAACTTTAAAAAATTTACAAATTTATATACTTCCACCAGTAACTATCCTGGCTGGGCTTTCATTCCATTTTGTTTGGCAGGTGTTTATTATTTATTTTTTATTTTAATCTGAGCAAAAGAATAAAAGAAGAAAAACTACATGTAAAATGTAAAGGTAAAGGAAGATAAACTCATTCAAAATTCTTGTGAGTGCCTTGAAGGAACTGAACATACCTCATCCCTGAACATACCTCATCCACTAGCTCTGTAGCCACTTGGTTATGGATTCATTCATCCTGATGCATTTAGGACTCAAATTTAAATGGAAATCACCAATCAATCTTCTGTGTAGCACTTTCTATGGAGAGTGCACATTTCATATTGTTGTAAAATTGTTTTAATTGATACAGAATTTATAAGATCAAGAACAAACCAAAGACAAAACAGCCCTTGCTGACAGCTCAGCTGCATAAAATGCCACCACTTAGGCTACAAAGCAAACAAGAGATAATTCCATGTTCCATGGAGGTCAAGGAATTTGCACTGACTTAGGCCACAGCTGGACTGTCAACATGTGCATTATGTTCACCAACGCTCCCAGACCATTCAGAGAGAGCTTGTTGGACTGCAGATGGGAATACAACTCTTAAATATTAGACAATGAAGAGTATTAAAGTTCTGCTGAACCTCCCTCTGTACATTACAAAACTCTCCCTGCCGAAAACATACAGCTAAGAGCAATGTTCAGTAAGAGGGAAAAACCTCCTTGTTGAGTTTTTAGCTACAGAACTTCATGTCCTTTTGGAACACACCGAGATGCTAGATCAGGGCTGGGACTGGAGGGGTCTGATTCTCACCAGCTCAGCATCTCACTTCCCCCTTCCCACCTTCCCACACACAGGCACACGTGAGACAGGATAACATTCAGCCTTCAAAAGGTGCCTGCAGCTCTCTGAGGAAAAGCAGTAATGAAACAGCAGTGGGAAGAGTGGTACCTGCTCTGTGCAGCTCCACTTCCCATCCTGCCTGAACTCCAAAGAGTACCAAAAATGCAGTGTCACCACGAGGCTCCTCGGCCCACAGCCTGCCAGCGTTCCAGGCAGATGTCACAACAACTGCTCCATTCTACTTCTTGTACAGGGAGGGGAGCGGGGGGAGCTCATTTATCGGAGAGGCAAGAAGAAGAAGAATTAGCTTTTATAAGACCAGCTGATAAAATGAAAAAAGACACAATCAGCTGCTGGTGCTGGCACAAGAGCCCTTCTTCGGGTCTGAGGCAGGGGAGGCAATCATTGCACTAAATAACAAAAGGACATGCTGAAATTAAATATAGGCTGCTACTACATGAATAGCTCAACAAAGTCATCCTCACAGTACCAGAACACCTAGAGATAAGTTTAATGTTTATCTAATCACTCAACAACACAGCAGGATCAGTGCTGACCCAGTCATTCCTAAAAACAATCAACCTAACACATTTTTAATATCTTCAATAAAGAAGATACGTGTTTTTCTCAACATAGTGAATTTTACTGCTTACTCTTATTTTCTGTTAGATGCTTTCCTTCAATGTCTAACCTAAATCTCTCTGCTGTAAGATTCCAGGGAAAGAAACAAAGCCAAAATTTCATCAGAGCGCTCAAGCTGTAGAGAGGAATTTGGGATCCATAATAAAGAAAAGGTCAGAAGAATAACTGCCTTTATCTGAGAAGACCTACAATCATTCACCTTGTGGGGAGTTAAAGCAATAGGCTGAGAAGTGCCAGGCTAGCATACCCACTTCATATGGCAAAAAGATTCAGCAGAAATTAAGCTTGTGGAGGAAGAACGAAGCACAGTACTGACCCTTCAAAACAACAGAATCTCAATCACTGGCGGTAGAGGTCAGAAGGGAGGAGCACGGGTTTGTGACACACTACACTGAAGGAGGCTCCGTCCAAGATATTCCCTCCCACCACTTCCTGGATGGTCCTTCCCCCTGGGAGGGCAGCATGGATGGGACAAATCAGAACTGGACGCAGAAGTACCTCAAAGAGGCACGGAATCACTGTCATTCATCTCCTGCAGAGCTATAACACACCCAGACTGAAGGTCTGCTTTGTGCTAATGAGCAGCATCAGCAGATTGGAGCAGCCATCTGCAACACCACGCTACGCTGTCAAATTACAGCTGATGCAACCCGTGCTGGGCACAGATCCTTCAGCAGCGGCATTCCAAGGCACGGGAATCCACGCCTTGCTAAGGGCACTGCTTTGTTGTGACCACTGCGCTGGATGCACTGGAGGAGGGGCAGTACAAGGCGTGAAGGCTCCTCCCTCGCTGGGCCTGTGATGGGGGCCTGGCTGGAGAGCTCCATGTCCCGCACGGGCCAAGGGAAGTGCCGGCACCCGCAGAGTCTGTGCGGGGTCTATCCACGGCCTGCCAGGAGCACGCTGGAACCCTGGCCAAGGCCTACCCCGGAGCATGCTGGGAGAGCGGCCACGGCCTGGTCCAGCACCCCCATTGTCGCCCCGGCACAAAGAGGGCCGGGGCGGGGCCGGGG
>VZRS01004575.1:0-18060 GCA_013398055.1 Ifrita kowaldi
GGAAGAACCTGGAGGTTTCCTTTCGAAGGGAGGAAATCCAAAAACATACCCTTGTGTATACCTTTTTTTCTGAGTCTTTCTGTTTGCACATTTCATCTTCTGTAGCCCA
This sequence comes from Ifrita kowaldi, assembly GCA_013398055.1. NCBI lineage: Eukaryota > Metazoa > Chordata > Aves > Passeriformes > Cinclosomatidae > Ifrita > Ifrita kowaldi. The sequence goes on from VZRS01004575.1 coordinate 110, forward strand.
GATGATGTGTACAGGAAACAGACACGGCTTTGTCCCATAGCTGTGGGAATGTATTCCTCCAGAAGGAAAAGGTCACATTACGCACCTGTCAATGATCTTTTGTCTGCTGCCTTGTGGAAGCATGCCAAAGGAAATGTGGCCCTAGAGGGCGATGTTAGCTTTCTCTTCTATGTGCTGCATGACTACTGCCTTTACCATGACACAGATGATATTCACAGCTTGGATATTCAGAAATTCTACAGGAAACTTGGGTCAATCAGTTTTCTGACTACTTAGCTGAACTGACAAGTAAGTTTCAATTTGATGAACATATCACCCCATTAATTTTTTCAAGATCCAAAACATGCGGCTTCTCACAGTCAGGGAAAACACTTCCTTAAATTTAAGGGTATCATTCTAAATGTATCTAAGAGAGAAAAGCAAATTCTGAGGTGTAGAGGAGCTTCATGTTGGTTTCTGTGAAAAATCCATATGGTGCCATCCTTAAAATTGTTCTCATAGAAGACGAGAAGGACAGGAAGCATGCCCCTTCTGAAGATGCAGAGGGTAGTCTATAGGAAAGAGGTAATAAATTAAAAATTCAACAGCAGCCCTAACAGTTTTTCTGGTCTGTTTCTGACGACTAAGAAGTTCTACCAACACTATTTTATCACTGTTCTTGCAGGGTTACCTAGCTATCATGGGGGAAGGGTTTTTTAAAAATTTTCCCTGGAGAATGGTGAACAGTTACTTTATTTAAGACATATTGTATGTGTTATAGTTTCCCACAATTAATAGATTAGAAAATTTTCTGTAAATATCTTTTTGTCAAATTTGTGGGGAACTTAACTAAAGTCCTAACAGTAAATCCTTTATTTCCCTAAATAAGCTAAATATTTGTAATGAATGACTAATTAATTCTGCTTGTGAAATCTCAAAACTGAGAAAGATTTTTCTAAGTATATGTATCATAGGCATCTTAGTGTCCTTTTTAGACTCCAAAATTATTTTGTCATGGTATAGAGTTGCAGCATCAATCTCAACACAGAGTATGCAGTGTTCTTTATAACCCCTGAGAGATGTTCCAAAACTTACCTCCAGACAGATGTGTCATGGGAAGACACACTCTGCTTAGAAGTGTCTGAAGATGTTAGTATGCCACCATCTGGGTAACTGTTTGTTGTTTTAAACATTTATGACCAGAGGTTTTAGGCTGAGAACAGGATATTTTTACATGCAAAAGCAGTTTTCCATATTCATATTTCATGTGCCAGCACTCAGAAATAAAAACAGATTGTTTGAACCTAAATACTTGCATCAATATCAAGGCAGAAACAAGGGTATGATGTCCCAATGCCTGAACAGCTTTTGCCCCTCCTGGAGCTGTTGATCTCTTCCCCACAGACAGAGGAAAGCTATGCTTTGATCTGTTTTTGATGACCTGATAAAAGACATTTCTGAATTTCCCTGAATACCTTGAAAGAGAAGGTTCTCTTAATGTCTCGCCAGATACATGTTCTGAAAAGCTGTCACAAATTCATTAAAAACCTGGAGACTAAAAGGATGTTTTTCAAAAGAAAAAAACATTGTTAGTGAAACAAGCTGGAGGGTTTATTATCCTCTAAGTTTTGAACTTCCCCATTTCTAGGTTTTTCTGTTAAGTAGTGATAGAACATACGATAAAAAATTACCTGGTATGTGCAAACCAGGTATATACCAGGAGGGGGTAAGGATACCACTCATACCTGGTGAAGACACTAGGGATGACATTTTTCACTATTTGGATGTAGAAATAAGGGATAGTTCCCAAAAACTAGGCTTAACAGGATGTAAAAGAGCTAAGCTGTACAGCAAAGGCCTTCAGCAAACTTTGACATGTGGAACAGAATTGTCAGGAAAAGTGAGATGAAGTTCTACTGGGACAACTAAACAGAAGTCATAGACCATGAGGAGAAACATGAGTAACCAGATCATATGGCTCAGGAAGTATTCGACAATGTGCAGGGAGAATGCATAGGTGTGCCTAGATAAACCAGGACAACACAAGCATATTCCTTCTTGAGACAGCCAAGAAAAATTCTGTACTTAGCAAAGGAGTCCAGTAACACCACTACACCAAATATTCACTTGTTCTTTCCCTTTCACTGTGGGTTTCTTGAAATTTTTTTGTGAAGTATCCTTCTCAGGGCTCACTTTCTAGTTCCTAGGAGTAAAAAATTCCCGTCCTGTATTTGACTGTAATCTGTTATGTGGTAAATCTGTATCTGATGACCTTTCACCTTTCACCTGGTTTCACATACCATAAATATTTCTTTCATAAACTGTTTTTTGTAATTTCTTTATTGAACTGATTGATACCAAATCTCACTTTTGCTCTAGTTATCTTTTTGTACTCTGTCTTTCAAAGATGTATAATTTCTTTAATTTTAAACCAATGCCTCACAAGGATTGAAGGTTTCACTTCCATAGGTCTGTATCTGACAGTGCTGTGGAGGCTGTGGTTAGAAACTTATCCATGTAACAAAAAGTGTTACATGCAAAGTATATCCACAACTTAGGCTTTACTGTCTTGTTAAAAGACTTGAGATGGAAGTTTTTTACTGTATTATTAGTAGAAAAACAGAATTCTGCTTTAATATTGTCTTTTAGTTCTGGTCTACAAACTATTTTTCACAGTCTTTACTTTCTGAGGCACATATCTACTACTAAATCTGTTTTTAAAAGCTGTGGCTTTTTCTGAACCCATCTTGCCTTTTGAAAGTACAGTCCAGGAATACATGGATATAACATCTATCAGAATAATAATGTGCACAATGCTGTCTTTCAGTTTGGAAAAACAATGTTTATGCACAAAATGCACCTGCCTTTGAGCACGCAGATCACAATCACTTTATTACTCTCAAAGTTCTTTTTCAGTGAATTGTGCAAACTGTAAGCATCCCGGTTTGCAAGCCATGGTGACACTTGGCTTCTGCTGATATCAACTGCTCAACTTCTTAGATGTTTGAAAAATTGGAATTACACCAACAAAGCTTTCCACCTCCCCAGGAACATAGGAAATGTCTTTTAATAGATATTCTGGCAGACACATCTAGTAACATACTGCTAAAACATGCATGTAAAAACTTCAAACAGGAGGCGAAGAAACAGCTGTTGAAGAGGCTTTATTAATCAGGGACCAGAAGAGGTGATGTTATGTTTGATATTTTCCAGCCTTTTTTCTTTCAACTGTTGCTGTCTTTCCTTTGATAGTTATGCCATCTTTATAAAATGGAGGTTGACCAAGAGCACATGTTCCTGCTCTTTTTTTTTTTCTGGCTTTCAATTTCTGTAGGAAATGTGACCTGTATACTGAAAAAGAGGAAAATCTCAGGGACCAGGAGGTACCACCAGCTCTGGCTGTTCCTAGTCAGCCACCCTGTGACTCTTCCAACTCTGCCCATGGCCCAGGACCCCATGTCAGCCCCCTGGGAACATCAGCTTCTGTCCCACTGACACTGTAGCAGAGCAGGTCTCCACTTCTTCACAGCCCTGCCCTGACCAGAGGGAAGCCATGTCAATCCAAAGGAAACCTCCAGGTTCTTCCTTCCCAATCGGCAGCCTGGTTAGGAACTGCAGAGATGACAANTCATGTTGCCGAAAAGCCGTTTGATCTTACTGCAGTTGCATATGTGTGAAATGATTTGGGGTGTAATGTAGTTACTTACCTAATTTTTCTGCTCTCTCCTGTTAGATAATGCTTTTAAACTGACTTTGCAAGCATGTAATTCCTTATAGGTGGATTATTCCAATAGGCTGGCTACTGCTTCTCCCATGATCCGTTTCAGAGGCAGCATGCTCTGAAAGAGCTTAAGTCAGCTGTCCAGCCATGCTGGGAAGGGCAGCCAAGGGCTGTTTCAAATGAGACAGGAATGGCTGTACATGGCATTATTATCCCATGACTCCTCAGGGATGCCAGTAAAAAAATTGGATTTACACAAGAAATGTGTCACTGAAAAGAGCAGGTCAGGAAATACTCAACATTTTGGACATTTTGTCTGTCTCACTCAAGAACTGATTACAACAAAAGAAACTAGAAAACTGAAAATGCTGCATGTGGGAATTATCTTTTATTCCCCTGTCTTTGATTGTTAGCGCCCATCTTCCCAGAGGAAATAACAGGAAAGGGAGAAAGAAAAGAGAACAGCTTCTGGTCAGAATGTTAGGTAGAGTAGCTATGCTGATGGTAGATTTCAAAGGCCTTCTGTCATTTGCCTTTAGCCCTACAGTGCAACAGTTTAAAACCTATTATTAATTTATTCTGAAACAAACTGAGTGGAAGTAAATCCCTATGGGATTCCAGACAAATACAAGAATGCCTATTATTGTCATTGTCCTGTGTGACTGCATATTTGTTGTGGTTGACCTATTGGAATTTCACCATGCTGAGATTATTTCAGGCCAGAACATTCCTATGTTTCTGAAATGTTTACTGTTTCCTTAGTGCTCTACCATTCTTTGGGAGCACATTGTCCTCAGACCATCATGTTAGTGGCAAAAGAAGTGGCACTTGAAGATGCTTGATCATGTTCTTGGCTGTAGAAATATGTGTCATGTCCAAGGTCAAAGCGTTATGAACCAGTACACAGAACTAGAATCACAACAGCTAAACAAAATTTCTAGCCTTTCTTTGCATTATTTACAGAGGTAGTTTTGAAGGAACAGAATTTTTATCCAGACTCAAAGGCTATTACACAGTATCTTGGTTTTGTCTGGAACAGACTTCATTTTTCACCCTGGTAGCTGGTACAGTGCTATGGGTTTGATTTAATACGAAAACAATGTTGATAACACACTGATGTTTTGGCTGCTGCTGAGCAGTGCTTGCCCTAAATCAAGGGCTTTTCAGTTCCTCGTGCTCTGCCAGGGAGGAGCTGCACAAAAAGCTGGGAGGAAGCATAGTCAGAAGAACTGACCCAAACTGCCCAAAAGAATATCCCATGCCACAGAATGTCATGCCCAGTATACGAACTGGGGAGAGCTTCCTGGAAGGGGACTGATCATAGCTCAGGGATGGGCTCGGCATTGGTCAGCAGGTGGTGTGAAATTGTATTGTACATTACTTGTTTTTCTGATTTTGCTACTCTCTCCCTAGTCAAAATATTTTTATTATTATTTTTATTATTATTGCTTTTGTTTTGATACTGTTATTTATTTATTCATTTATTTATTATTATGATTATATTTTGTTTGAATCAGTAAATTGTTCTTATCTAAAACCACAAGGTGTACCTTTTCTTTCCAATTCTCCTCCCCACTGAGACAAGGAGTGGGGAGTGTGGAGTGTGAGCAAGAGTCTGGCTGTGGTTAAACCATGTCATAAAGACATGTTGCTCTCACCAAGATATACAGAACTGGAGCCTTCTAATTTGCTTCCTAGACCTTGATCCCTAAATTCTTTCTTTCAATTTTATAGGAATTAAAGTTTAAAAATGCATTCACTTGTTAATAAAATGATAAATAAAACAGGTCATAAAAAACCCAAGGATTCCACCCTCTGGATAAAATTCAGAAGAAATATTGTCTTCCCCAATGACTTTTATCTCTTCTCTTTTTTTATCAGACAATGAGCATTTGGAAGTGAATGTTGTGCACCACTACATATGTGCTAGTCCATGAAAATCATTTCACTCTTTTAAAATAAGTAATTTCCTTAAAGCAGCAAATATTTATTAATGCCACCATTTACATTGCAATGAAGTAAAAGGAAATGGCATTTTGCTGTTTAAAACATAGCTGGGTGTGATTCAAGAAAGTAAATTTTGATAAAATACATGCCCCTGATGTATGTTTCAAAGAGATTCTGAATAAAACCTTCCAACTATTTTTTTCTACTTTATTTTCTTCACATTTAAGACTAAGGTATAAAACTGCTACCACATGAACTTTATGCACTGTATACCAGCTGTCATAATTATTCTTCACATGCTCCTCTATTGATATTTGTCACTAAAAAAGAGCAGCAAACTGTCAGGACACATCCTGTGAGCTTAGGCCACTGGGGATCCCCTGGGAGTTCCACATGGGGCAAGATCTGTCTGTGGGCAGCTGGAGACCACCCCTGCGGCAACATTGCTGGGACAAGGGCTAGTGGCCCATGGGGCTCAGTGGTGCTGGGCCCTGGGCAGGGTTGGGGGCAGCGCCAGGGGACTGGGCAGGCAGGGAGGGCTGCTGGGGATGCCCTGAGGGTCCCAACAAAAACCATACTAGCATATAAAAACATACCAAGGTGACAACCAACAGTGTCAGACATCACCAGAGAATGACAGCTTGTCCCAGCCACCAAATAATAAGGCAGAAAAAACCCAGAAAATTTGAACAACACAAGCACTGCCATCATGTTCAAGACAATTTCCTCATTCTCCTCATTCTTCTATCATAAATCTGAGTCCTTACATGTGTAAGAAGCCTTATAACGGTTCTTAAGCATTTTGGATGAAATTTACTCTCTCTTTGCTGTCTTTAAAATCCAAAGTCATGCTGAATTTATAGTGTTATGACTGAGAAAAGAAGTTTGCTTTTCTTGAAAAGCATTTTGTGCCACAGTGCATGAAGAGTGCTGTTAAAATAAATTACATTTTAGCTTCATAGAGCACTTCCTTCTTATGTGAGTGCTCCCATTAAACTAGTAAGGTTTGGATATTCAGCACTTCTGAGAACTGCATCCCTATATGTCAGTTTCTATACATAGTTTAAAATGAAAAAAATTTAGCTATTCACGTTTGAAGATCCTGGCCCATTTTTACAGATGTTATAGCAGCATTCTAATTCTCATCATGACCCAGGTTGAAAATACCTGCTAACCTGAAAAATCAAAATGGCTAATGAGCTTGTAAAGGGTTGTTCACCAATAAGTATGACCTCTTGAAAGTGAAATGGTTTCCAAATTTGGCCATTTTTTTCTTTCTCTCATGTCTATAAAGCAAACTCTAAAGAACTGACTAGCCAGCATTCGTTTCATTGTTCCCTTGGGTTTGGAAATTGGAGTGCGACCTTTTCAACACATCTAGCTTGAAACTTAACCTTTTATACCTAAAGATGATGTATTAGAAGGTCTGGAGGTGGGCAAAGGAAGAAGGAAATTTCTTCTTTTATTTTAGTATTGCTCTAAATACATTGGATATCTGAATGTGTTGCACACAGAAAATAACATATGGTGAACCTGCAAAACAGGGAATGTTTGCCTCCTAAACAGGTTGGGGATTTTTGATTGGATGGTTGGTTAGGTTAGTTTGGGTTTTGTTTGTTTCTTTGTTTTAGTTTGTTTTGGGAGGGTTGTTTCTGGCTTGGTTTTGTTTGGTTTCGTTTGGTTTTGTTTGGTTTGATTTTGGTTTATTTGTCTCAAACACTGGAATTGATTTGTTTAAGTTGTGAAGGTCCTACATATACTTTTCTAATTTTAAGAAATTTATTCCCTTTTCAAAACAGGAAAACTGTCTTTCTGTAATTATTACATAGCTACTTCTTCCTTTACTGAGGCTTTCTTTTGATCTTCTGAGGAAACTGAATTCTGTCTTTATACTTAATTCCTTCATACTGAAATAAATCTAGTTGAAATACTTACAGGCAAATTCCAATTGTCTTCAACACAGAAACAGACTGTGCAAGCTAGAGCTGCTGATTGTCTTTTTAATGCTGAATCTCGTGCATCAGGAGTTCATGAATTTAAGAAACATATAATGCAATAATCAAGAGACTCCTTACCACTACTTAGTAAGAGTCAGATGGCTTTTATATCTCTTAGTTTTATTGTCACTTAATATTGACAGTACTGAAAAATGGAAGACATTCTTGTGTTATTACTAAAGAAATTATTATATTGACTGGAAAGTCAGAAAATAATGCTGACATGGTTCAGACAGAACCAATCACAGACATTGCTGAGCTGCCATGAGTTGGGGAACAGCTGCCTTAGCAATCTACCTACCTCACTCTTAGTCATAAAAAAAATCCCTAATGAAAATTTTGCTTCTCTGTCAACACACATTAGAATCTAAATTTACAAGTTAAAATCTATGCTACAGTAAAAAAAGGGGAAAATAATTAAAGAAAAAACTCTCACAAAACAAATTTACAGATATTCCTTTTTTTAGAGCAGAAAAGTGGTTTTTTGTGCATGGTGTTATGTAAGTGGTTAGGTTTTGGGTCTGGGTGGGTTTGACAGATTCACACAATAAAATAAAAAATTACTCAACTGAAAAAAATCACTGTTCCATACAGTCTTAATATTAATATTTTAAACTGATTGAAAACAGAGACAATATCCAGTATAGGACACTGTTCAAAAGTTCACTGTTCAAAACACCCCCTAAGAAATTAAACATCCAGCTTTCAAAGAATGTCATAACTCTAAAATTAAAAAATGCTTTTAAAATTGCAGAGGATTAGAATGTGAGAAAACAGAAAAATGTAAATGAAAACTTCCTTCAAGACAAGGGAAACAGCCTCCAAAAGAGCTGTTGTAGAATATTGACAGGTGTGAATACTGGCAATTCTCAAAGTAAATAGAATAGCTTGCAACTAAGAGCTATTATTTCAGACTCTCTTTCAATTTTAATATATTTTCTCTGAAATCAGAACAAATGAGACACCTATACTTTTGCATGAGGAAACAGAAAGCAGAGATAACCCTTGTCTTTGCACTGCCTCTGCTTTTTCCTCATATCTCACCAGCAATATGCCTGGGCTTAGAGGAGCAATTCCTTTTTTTTTTCCCCCTAGTAATTAAATTAGAAACTGCACTATAAAATTGTGCTTTTATAACCTTTAGCCATTCTTTTCTCTTCCTTATTCTGGTCAGGTCTTTGAATGTGAATGAGGTGTTTAAATGCGAATGGATTAAAATCTGAAGCTGGTTCTTGGATCACATACTTATAAAGCTTTTCTCTCTGTTCGTGCTACATCAGAATTTTTGAAAGAAATTTTCTAACAAAGCTACATGTTCCACATCACTAGCAGCAACCTCCTGCAGTGTGGTTGCACTCAGGGAGTGAAGTAAAGAAAAGAAAAGAAAAGATCTCTCTGAAAAATGAATTAATTTGATGAGTGATAGAAAGATGACACCTAGCCTCTAAACCTGACTGTAGGTAAAAGCTCTTTACCCGAAACCAAATACACAATAATAGAATTTTCTACTCCATTTGGTGCTCAGTCATTTTGCCTGAACTCACTAAACTTCTGTTCAATGACTGCTCATAATTATACAGCTTCACATCTCTGGTGTGCACATCAAATGGAAGACCTGCTGCAGGTTTTAATGTCAGTGGAAAGATTAATTGAATTTATAAACTCCACAAAATAGTTTCATATTTATCAGAAGATGAGTAAAACAAGATTGCCAAAACTTTACTTCCCAATTCCCATTTATGTATATCTTGTATTTTCAGACTACTTTAACATCTTTTTCTTCCCCTTTCTTTGTTCTGGTAGTCCACTTGTGCTAACTGACTTTTCACAAAAAATTACCAAATAAGAGGCATTTTTTTGTAGAGCTATTTTTTGTCAACTGAATTTGTATAGTACTTCATTAACTCCCTAGAAATATGTTTTTTACAACACTCTTTAAAAGCTCATGGAAAGTAGGCTATTTCCAGTAAAAATGAGAAATCCTATTTTTACTGCTAAAAAAAAAAAGCCCACTTCCTTCTTCATGAAAATAACTCTTCTCCTTTTCTAAAGTTTAAAAATGACCCCCAGGTGCTGTGGACACAACTACATGCTAAGCAACAGTAGGATTTATAATAACAAAATAAGGATGAAAATTGACTTAATTTCTGGATTATTAATTAAATCTAATAATGGTCTAATAACAACTGAGCTTCTCATCATGGAACTGAAACCAAAAGTTCTGAAGTCCTAATTCATTCCTGATTCAGTCAGCTGTTGATTTCAAACCCCTGAAGTTTCATTTTGAATTTCAATCAGCTGCACTTGCCTGTTACATCTACCAGATCCAATAGGAGCAAGGACAGTATTGCAATAACTCTGGTGGGTTACAGTTAGATATAATACAAGGGTCTGAGGGAAAAGGAGTACCATTTATTAGACCAACTAAGGCTATGTTTAGTCTAGAGAAGCTGAGAAAGATAGTGAATTATGAAATGTGCACTTTGACACATCTTGATCCCATAAGAATGAGACCTACATACTTTGAAATTCTTGCTTCCATGTAGAGGAACAATTATTTTCTCATACATGGCCTTGTTGAAGTAGCCTCATTCTTCAGATGTCCATTCTAGATGATTGGAAAATCAAAGCCCAGGAGCACAGCCTGATGTAGTTTATAATATGAAGAAAGACTTGAAAGCATAGACCATATTTGTTTTTCAACGGATACCAGTTCTTCTGCTAAAGGTATTTTTTTTTCTCCTTTAGGAAGACAAGCAAACAAACAAAAACAAAACCAACAAAAAACCCCAACCAACCAACCAAAACAAAACAAAAAAACCCAGCCCACCAAAAAAACAAGAAAAACCAAACAGGAGAACTATTAGTTCAGCCTCTTTTTCATTACAAACTTCTGGATGAAACATAAGAATTGAGTTCTTGTTTTATCTCATGTAGCCAGCACAGCCAGTGGAGTCTGGGGATCTATTTATCTCCTTCTAAAGTAGATATCTGCTTTGGGAGAGCTAAATAGCTTTCTGTCTCTATTGACTGTATTGACTACATGGTTATTGACTCTAACAGGAGCTTAGATACCTGGCCCCATGTAATCATTTATGTTGTAGATAGCTGAATTTAGCAAGATGACTCAGCTGACTAAACACAGGTTCCTGATCCCACTACAGTGTTATCCTGCTCACATGCTTCTGGATAAATAGTTGTCAGGCTACACTATGTGGTGATAGAGAGACAGGCCCTGAAGGCCGGAGAGACAGAGCCTCTTTCTTGGGCCCGTGGGTGACCCTGGGACTGTATCCAGGTCACCGGGGATGGGCGGAGAGAGGATTGTGAGTTTGTGGACAGGGTTGGACCTGTGAGAGGTGATGATTGTAGTTTGTGACCTTATAGGGTATTGTTTACCTGTTACCATAACAGGCAAAATCTGGGCACTACCCCAGGTGATTGGGGGACACTGTGGTGAACATCTTTCCTGTTTATATGATGTTATATCCTGGGTGTGCTGGTATTTAAGGGAAATTCTGGCTGCACAATAAATGACTTTGCATCTCCATCTTGTGTGTGAAGTCCATGCCCATGCGTGATCACTGCAAATGGTTGTCAGCCACAGCGTAATACACAATAATGGCACTAGAAGTTTATGTTCAAGCAGCTTTGTGTGTATGACTCAGGACGTGAATCCAGCTGTGTGTTTTCTTAGTTGTTAGCGAAGTTCATGTGTGGACTGGCTTATGAGCAGAAGGACACCAGCACCTGCAGATGTCCCCAGTCTGGCATGGTGGCTGGGTACGGGCCTTGGTGTTCCATGGGATTAAAGCAGGGCAATTATCCCTGTGATACACAGTGTGGAGATACACGCTCTGCAGAGTGCAGGTGTCTGCATTCCTCACAGTAACCTCCTGCTGATCAGCCAGTGGTGAGGGATCCAGCTGGGTTTCTCTGTCAGAGGTAGCTCTGTAAGAATGGCTGCTGACTGGACCTGCAGAAATTAACTGCAGCAGCTGCATCCATCTGACCAAGGCAGAAGGAACCAGGAACTCCGAGTGCACTGGAGTCAGCTCTGAGCACACTGGGAAGTAGCACTCCTCTGGATGTTGAAATCCAATTGAGTTAGCTTCTCTTCTATATGGAGTAGCCACAAGAGGAAAATTAAATCTTTGGAAGACTCATAAATATATGAAATTTTATCCTTAAATGAAACAAAAATGAAGATGAATAAAATAATTATGTAAAGTGCTTTTATTTTTAATGTTTTGGGTTTTTTTAATTTTTGGTCATTCAAAACAATCCCAATATTACTTTTTATCTATCACAGTCAAATCACAGTGTTGGGCATGTTTAGGATTCACTGATAAAACGCCATGTTTTCTTAACTCTTTGACCCTTATATTTGTACTTCTTTTTCATAACCTGGTCTTCATTCATTACTCATTGTCCTTGGTCATAACTTCTTTCCCCTTGATGTGCTGCTAGAATCTGCCAAATTCAGCAGGGTAGAATTATAGACATATGTAATCATGGCAGTCTCCAGCAGTGGTGGCATTGTTGCTATCTCCTCCAGTTTTATGGCCCACCAGTTTATCTGTGATCATCATGGCAACCTGTCATGATGACTCTGCAACACAAACTTTCCTTCTGAAGTTTAATTCCCAAACAGTTTCCATAAATGAATATTTCCAATCTTTGATGCTATTTTAAATATTTGACTATTTCTTCAGTTGTGTTTTGTTGCTGTTTTTGCTCTGTATCTCCCTGTTTTCTATATAACTTATTGCAATAGTTCGGAGCCATGTCTGTTACAAAAACTGCTGTATCATACACAAACAGTGGAAAAGAGCCATCTCATAACAAATAAATGACAAACAGTTTAGGAGAGGTGCCGTTACTTTCCACGGAATATTATGCCTTCAGCAGAATGTGCTTTTTGATATTTAGCGTAGACTGCTAAACGAAGCAGGTCAGCTTCTGTGTATACAAGATTTTTCTCCCAATTCCTGGGCATATACTAACAACTTTAAGATGTTAAGTCCCTCCTGTGTTTTTGCTGTACATTGTTGTGCATTTTAGTGATAAAATCCATGAAATTATGCTGCTATTGAGCTTGGGAAGAAGCAACTTTCAGTCGTGTTCCAACTGTCTAATTTTCTAGCAGTAGCAGAGAGCTGGATCTTTCAACTAGAATTTGTATACAGCACCAGATCTAGCTAATAGCAGTCACCTCATTACAATGAGGCTGTTCAGGTGTTTCAGACTAAATGCCAAACATTACCAAACAAAACAAAACAAAACAAAACTACACAAAAAAAACCCCAAAACCACTGCCAAACAAACCTAGAATTGAACAAGTGCATAATAACCAGGTTTATAGAGCAAGGCTTTACTCAATTATTTGATTGAATTAATGCATTTAGCAGTAAAAGCTATGCTCTTCACCTCTCTAAAATGTTTATCTGCCTTTTAAGTGTCACCTTACTTTCGATTTCCCACACATCGTAATTTCTTATTTGTAGTGAGTTACAGCATTAAGTGCCTTTTCCAATAAGTCTTTGGTATCTAATATTCAGATTGTCCACTTCAGTTTAACCTACTTTCCTTCATTTAGGAAGACTGACTGCTTTCTCTTACCAGTACAACAGTAACATTTGTGTAACTTCAGTGATCTCCACTGGGTTACCTAAGCTCTGCACTGACGCTGTAGATGAGGAAGGAAATAACAGAGAAAATGAGATTGATACAATAAATAATTAGTATAAAATGTATTTATTTTTTTTCAGATTAAAAAAAAATTGTAAGATTCGTGAGATATGGATTTATGTAAGAATCAAAGTCATCCAACTATCTGTATGTGAAGGAAAGACAGAAACAGGAAAACCTCTGTGTCAGTATTTTCCATCACGTATGAGTGTCATATTCTATAGAATTTGAATGTGTGGGAGTTTACGCCAGAAGACCAAGTTAAATGAGACAAAATCCAATGCAAAAAACTGCAAAGTTATTGCAATTTAAAATAATTCAGGATTTTTTTTGTGTGTATGTTTTGGGGGAAAATACCTGGTCAAGGACTGTGGTGCTCAATGTCATGTCAGATTTAATTTTAAAGTTTCATAGAGCCAGAGATTCTAAAATTCATAGTCTTCTGTGCCTTCAGTTTTGTTCTGTAACATAGTTATAATATACTACCTCTTTTCCCAGCAATTTTTCTACATATTTACCATTAGAATAAATATTATGTTCCTGGGATCCTAAAAGCACAAATGACAGATTTGCACTCATTTAGAATGCTCTTGCCATCTGCTAATCTGTTAGAATTTGGACTGATCATGTGAAATTATTCCAACAGAGTATTTCAGATATTATCCTCTTCCTCTTTCATAAAATGAACTGTTTACTTTCTCCTTTATATCCCTTGACTCACTTGATCTTCTTAATTTTCATTGGATTGAGAAAATCAAAAGTAAATACTCAGGCAGGAAGGACCAGGGTAATCCACCCTTCTTATGAGAAGAGAGGAATACTTAGAAGAGTGGAAGGAGAATCAAAAGAAAAAAGAATTCTTACAGAGGGTGGGGAAGGTATTGGACAGACTGGTTCTTAGCAGCCAGTCAAAAAAGAGAGGCAGTTCCTAGAAGGATGTTGGGGGGCAGACACATATTTATTACCAAGCACAGTTCTGAGGTAGTAACCTCATCCATTCTCCGTAGGATGACTAGGAGCCCAAAGCTGAGTTCCCTGGAGGTAACAGCCTATGCGGAGATTGCAAGAAGATGGCACCAAGTGTGTCACCTATCAGCACTGCTTTCATAGAAAAAGGCACACTGGCAAAAGCAGAGAAAAATCCCAGAATTCAGCTTTTGCTCCAATACCATGGCTCCTACACTGACTGTAACCACTACTGCCTAAGTACAGCTTTGGAGCTACTCAGCTCTGAACTAAATTACTCGGAGTAGGAGTGTGTCCAGGGAAATGTCACGACACAATTTCTGTTTCTAATGTTCTTCCCAAGCATTCACTGAGGCCCCCTGGACTCACCACTGGACTCAATCGGCCTTTGATCTGGACTCCTGGAGGCATTCTTAAGTTCTTAGATATCTTGGCCTAGAAGCTGACATTGTGATGGCAATGGCATGATCTCGGATAATTGTCTGAGCCTGCTGCAACTCAAAACATCCAGAAACCGCCACCTGATATCTTCCTTCTTTGCTTCCTAGAGAACATGCCTGGGGAACTTTCAAGGAAGGGGAGTTGACATTCAAAGTGTGATGAACGTTGTAACTAATTGGTTTGTTTAGAGATTCTGTATATGCATTGAATGCTGTGGAAACGATGTAATTAAACAGCAGAGATTTTTCTTGTCCCAGTCCTAGCTGCTGTATTCTGATTTTAAGATATTATTTTACTGTAGCTGACTGGTTTAACCCCAGCCACCAACTAAGTACCATAATGTGTCTCACTATTTCATCCATCCCACTTCAGTGAAATGGGGAGAATAATCAGGGGGAAAAAAGGAAAAATCCTCATAGGTTGAGATAAGAGAAGTTTAAACATTGAAACCAAGGAAAAATATAATGCTGATGCTGATGCTGATACTAATACTACAACTAATACCACTACTAATTATAATACCTTGAATTCACAGGAAATATTGTGGATTTCCTCATAACTGAAAAGTCATGATATTGAATTTGAAAAATTCTGTGTCAGATCTATAGACATGGGCAATAACAGCAGTAATGGCATATTTGCAAATTAATTTTAATTTTAATTTTCTCACTCATGAGATCAAGGATTTGTCTTTGAATAAATCACTCTTTTATTTCCTGCTCTAATAATACTTACCTTAAGAGATCTGTTTCTTGATTTTTACCTGTACACTTCAAGAAAATGTGTAAACTATTCAGTTGTACAGCTCTTATCAACCCATTGTCTATCTCATGTAAGATACCACAGAGAGAGAAGAAGGCCTATGTGCAAAGGCTGCTTTGGGGAGTGTTCCCATCAGAGCCCTCTACTTTGAAAATCTCTGTTTGGCCTCACTCTTCTGTGGAGTCTCAGCTTTCTCTGGGCTTTGACCCTGGCCCAGGCTGAGACCTCTGCCTGAGATATGCCAGAGACCAAGGTGGAAAGATTGTTTGCAGAAGAGTACATAACAACAACCTGCTGGAAACCTCCCTGGGTTGAGGCTCTTTTTCAGTGCCCTGAGTGCACTAACGGGCCTTAACTGTTCTGAAAAACTTCATCTGGATCCTCCACCCCAGCACCCTTTACCCACTGGCCTGGGAGCTGCACTGAAGTTCCGAGCTGGGGCTTGCCCCTTGCCTAAGCTGCATTATCTGTTTGTACATTGTGTGTGCATGCATTTATTTTTAGGTGTATATAAGCTACAACACTGAACAAATAAAACAAATATCCTAATTCTTGGTGCTACCAGACAGTAAGCTACAAAAAGATATTCTAAATATATTCCTAATTTCACTTAATGACAACACTAAATCTCAAAGCCTAGAAGAGATTGTCCTGAACCTTTATAACATTTCAGAGTGACTTTTTTTCTTTTTTCCTTTTAAGGAAAAAAAGAGAAAATACTAAATAGACTAAAAGACTAAATAGACTAAGCAAAGGAAAAATGTCTTATAAAGTCCTTTATATTTGCTACTACAAGTAATGTTGCCATGGCAGGCTCTTTTTATTTTGCACAGAGACTACTGTGTAAACTAAAGAGGTAATCAAGGTGCAATTTTTGTTTTGTTAACAAATTTTCTACATTTTTATTTCTGTTTTTCTCACTGGAAACAAAGAAAACTTTGCTTTATTGCATAACTTGATTTCAGAAAACTTGATTGTTTTGAGACCACACAGAGCATGTTTCAAGAACTTTTGTACAGGGATTTGGCTACCCAGGTGGAAAGCTAGCCAGGAAGCCAGGCAATTGGAGCAGTCTGCCAGGTGGGAAGCAGGGCAGCTGGACAGCCATGACAACCATGAGGTCCAGCGAGATGGGCAGGCAGCCCTTTCACCCACCGTGGTGCCAGCTGGCATGCAAGAGGTGGAAGGGAAGCCTCTCTGTCTGCCTGGTTTCCATAAAAAATGCAGAAGAACCAGCTTGTTTCCAAGGAAAACAGCATTTTTGTGGAACCAGTATCCTCAAGTGGGAAATTGTTTTAGAAATTGCTCAGCCAGGAGCCCAGGCAAGGCCAGAGTCATCATACGGGGGGCAGATCTGGGGGTCCTTCGAGAAAGATCAGGGCAACAGGGTACAGGGCTGAGCAGAGGCACATCTATGGTGCAGCTCAGCCAGAACTGGATGTCTGCTCTAGGGCTTACACAGAGCTCCCAGAAAAAACTAACAGAGAATGCATGGGTAGGGCTTCCAGGTAAGGCTGGAAATGGCAGATAAAGTTAATGCACTCACAATCATTACATCTGGATAGAGGTAATTTGATATTTGCGAAGTTATACATGAATTCTGTAATGGGGGTGATTTGTTTGCATTTTTTTTAATCTTCTGTATCTATTATGCATTATTACGCATATCAAAGTCAAATAGGAAGAGAAGGATTTAGAAAACTAAAATATAAAGTGGAGGTCAGTAAATCCAATAGTAATAAATATATTATCTCTGCAACTAAAAATGCAAAGTGCAATGGTCATGTACATCCCATATTTTCTATCCACAAAATAATGTTACATAATGGTGTATTTTTCAGAATATAGACTGTAAAATTGAGTTTTAAAATCTATTAAAAAAAAAGTCTACTCTGTTGTTAAACGCAACTCTGAACTGTAGTACATCTTTCTGATAATGAACTAGTATCTCTCTAGGAGGGTACTCACTTTTATTCATAACATTAAGCCGCTGGAGGTGATGACTGTGCTCAGGCCATTCTGTTGAGTTCAGTTATTCTAAATATCATTAAAAATATGGGCTACATTTCCAAGTATTATAAACTGAAGAGATGAAGAGATTTCCATGAGTATTATGTGAGTCATCAAACTCAACAATTCCAATGCAAACTAACTTCTCACTGAAGTCAGCAGGGTTCAAGTGGATGCTTACACTGAGTTATCTTTAGCTCCATCTGTTTCACTGAACAAGAACTAATTTAAGTGTGTGCTTGAAAGTGGGTGTTTTATTGAATCAAAGTTGAAATGAAAGTTCCCTTGCCTTCAGTGCAAATAACAGGGATTTTGATTTGCAGTGAAATTTGTTTCACAAAAAAGGCTGTAAACACCTTATTACACAGATGCAGCAGGATTCCCTTCCTTCCTCCTTCCCTCTTCCTCCGTGTAACCCTCCTTTTTTTTTTTTTTTT
>VZRS01004575.1:18084-106569 GCA_013398055.1 Ifrita kowaldi
TTTTTTTCAGGTAAGGGTTCATTTTACTTTTTCAGATCTTTAGCCGGCTCTCACTTAAATCTGCTGTGTAACTTGTGGAAGAAAAACGTGGAAGCTCTACATATACAAACTTTACATTCACATATATGTAAGACTCAATTTGAATGTACTGCACTTGTTTCAGCTATGTAACATTATTCATACCAGAGTTTAAAATGAAAGAATGCAGCAGGGAAATGTTAAGGGAGAAGACACAGCCCCAGCATCCTGACACAATTCAAGGAGCTGCGCCACCACTCAAAACTTTGACTGCTGGGGCCTGAGTCCCTTCAGAGCAGGTGGCTCCAAATCGCCAAGAGCAGCCCCTTCTGACTCCAATCACACACACTCATGCTCAGATGGGAATCCTCTTTCTTCAGGCTCACCTCTGGATTTCTTGCAGCAGAGTCTCAGGTATCAGATTTTATAAAAAAGAAATAATTTAATAGAGTGGCACAGCAGTAGGTCAGCTTGAGCTGGGTGTCTCCAGAAAGGGACTCAGAACAAAGAACTCCCTGGGCAAATAGACCCTTGCAATGTATGCACCCATCCTTCACATGCTCTTCACACACCTTTTTAGTTCAATGGTGATTTTTGGTCTGGGGTCCTCTAACACTTTATTGGATTATTTTCTTCCTTCCATTCAGGTGGGACATTAACTGCTATCATCTTGGTGATTTACAGCTTCTGCTGACATTTGTAGCCTCCTTAGCTCTGGTTTGTGTTTCTTGTGCACCTGCTGTATGGCAGTGCCTGGGAAACTAAAGCACTAGATTTGGAATAATCATTACTTAGTAACAACTGAAACATCAGTGTGTTATCAACATTCTTTCCATACTAGAAACAAAGCACAGCACTATACCAGTTACTTGGAAAATTGCTAAGAAAATCTACTCTATTACAGCAGAAACCATATCTAGGTGAAGGTCCCCAGCTTATGGCCTGAGGCTTCAACAAATCTAGCTTCTCAGACTAAGCAAGCAGAGCTAAGCAATCAGCATACTAAACCACACAATATTATAACAATAAGTGACTCACTCTGTTTCAGAACGAGTTTCGGCTTATTTATTTAAGCCAAACAACTAATATCTCACAACAGGCACAGCACTGAAAAATATAGTTTTATTATAAAAGGATTTTTGAAATTTTTGTTTGTTTCCCATAATGATTAAGGAGTAGAAATAATTGTCTGTAAATGCCTGGCTGGTGGAGATCCCTGCAGAATGATTATTTAGACAATGCAGTGGTTTTTGTTGCCTTGTATTATTCATCCACGTCCTAAAGAACTTAGTGGCTGATTTACAAGGTTACGGAGGGACCTATAGATCCACATGTGTCTGTCTGGCTGATACTTCCTGAAATTCCACTGTCTATCTGAATCCCTTAGCATAAAATACTGCGCAGAAGAATCTAGCTGTTCCAGATTCTTCCAGTGATTTCCACTCTAAGCAGTATGATCAGTGACAGACTTGCCAGACCAGGTGGCCAGGTGGGATTCCTACAGCTACTGAGTCTGAATGTCAGTCCTGCGATGCTCCTGCCAACAGAACACCTGCATCCTGCCCTGTGTCTGCTTCAGTGCTTGGTTAAACAGAATTACCTCTGGACTGGGTGTAGGTGGCAAAGGTTTTTGCAGCAGAGGGACAGTGGGAAGAGGGAGGTGAAGGCCAGTTCCTATTGGCTGGATTGGGCCAACCACAGGACAGTTTTCCTGTTTCTTTGGAAAAACATATTTAAGAAAAAAATGCTGGGCAGGTGGAGGAGGAGGGGGAGAAAAGAGTGAGAAACTACATTGTGAACACCAAAATCAGAGAAGGAGGGAGAGGAGGAGGTGCCCTAGGCACTGGAGCTGGTATTCCCTGCAGCCTGTGAAGATGACCATGATGATGCAGGTATTTCCCTGCAGTGCAGGAAGGGACTCCATTCTGGAGCAGATGGATATTTCCTGAAGGAACTGCAACCTGTGGAGAGCCCCCACTGGAACAGATTTTTTTCCTGAAGGACTTCAGATGGTGGGAGAGACTATACTGGAAAAGGGGAAAGTGTGAGAAGGAAGGTGTGTTAGAGGAAAAATATTATGTGCTAACTCACCTCTTCACACATTCCTCCCTGTGCTGTTCAGGGGCAGGGTAGAGGATTCTGCAGTGAAGGACTGAAACTGCGTTTTAAGACACTGTTTTAATGTTTGTCTTCATTCTTTATTACTCAAATCATTTTAATTGTCTATAAATTGATGTATTGTTTCACCTACAACATAACTGCTAAGCAATCTCCCTGGTTGTGTCCCCTTGTCCCACTGAGGAGGGGACTGAGTGAGCATCTGGGTAGACATTTGGCCCTTAACCAGGACTAATCCTCCATTACCAGAAAAATCAGATTTAATTAATGTCCTCTTTCTAGGAGAAGGAAAAAGGCTCCTAGAGTGACTTGGTGGCAAAATTTAGATCCTCTTTATTTTCTGTTTTTTTAAATAGTATCTCTTCAGATTTTAGTGTTGAAAAATTAAATAGATCTCCTTACTTTTCAAGAAAAATGAAACCTTTGTGCAGTACAGCACTTGTAGTCCTACCTATAACATTTTCCAAAAATGTCACTTTCTACGATTCTGATGTAAAGCCCATTAGCATTTGATTCGGTAGGCTTTGAATAGAACTCGAAATTCCAGAACAATTTTAAGAAAATGCAATTTCTAAAGAGCACTGTTATAAGTAACTAGAGGAGTTATGGAAACAACTTATTAGTGAATATAACTTTATCTAAAAGATACTGCTACATAGGGAAATCAGTCACTTTTTCTGTATCTGTAGTTAATGTTTTGGAAACAAAAAATATCTGAGTTTCTATCAATGAAAATGTATTATCATTTTGCAAGTCTTGAACTTCTTGTGGCTAGCTAAATTTTGATTGCTGTATGGATTCCAAAAACTGTGAAACCACTGGTTTCAAAACTGGAGAGGTTTCCACTGCCACTGGGAGTATGTCCATATGAAAAAAATTCGTCTAATTTATTATTTCACATTTTTCTGCCACATTTTATTTTTGTGAACAGGGTAAATAACAATACCTATATCAAAGGTAGAAGGATAAGGTGGTTTTCAGTTGTGTACAAAGCTATCAAAAAAAGAGGAAATGCTTGTTTATCTCCTAGTCTTTTCAATCATATCTGACACTTTGCCTCGGAGAGTGTAGTTTCCAGATTTTGCTCATTACAAATATATATAGTTCTCCAAAAATTCATGTAAATACTTCAGGAATACAATGAAGATGGTTTATCCTTAACGTCTGCCTTAAGCAAAAAATCATAACTCACCATCCCTGTTGAGATGCCAAGATCTGTGAACAAGAAGAAAGCAGTGGATGCTGTATACCTTAACTTCTTCAAGGCTTTTGACATGTTCCCCCAGAGTAACCTTAGAGCTAAACTGGTAAAATAAGAACTCAGTAAATGGGCAGCTGAGTGGAGGTGAGTCAAAAATTGGCTTTCCCATTGGGATCAAAGGGCAATATCAGCAATACAAGCTCCAGCTGGCAACTGGTTACTGGTGATATCTCTCAGAAATCAAAACTGTGACTTTTTAAAATCTGGACAATAGGATCAGACAGATTTGCAGGGCAGAAGTTGATATGCTGGAGGACAAGGCTAATTTTCAGAGGGACCTGATAAATGGGATTGGACAAATAGGCTGATAGGAGCATCAAGAAGTTCAAAAAAGGTAAATGCAAATTTGTGGACCTGGGGAGGAATAGCTCCATGCAGCAGTACCTGCTGTCTGACTGGAAAGCAGCTTTGTGGAAAAGGTCCTTGATGTTTTTCCACAGGGGTGGGCATCCTGATGAGCAGAATGTGAAACAAGGACAATGTACCCTGATGGGAGTGGAACTAGCAGGCAGAGGGGTCATTCCTCTCCACTGAGCCCTGTTGAGAACACATCCCATCCAGATTTGGGCTCTGCAGTGGAAGATAACATTGAGTTCCCAGGGCTCTCCCTTGGTGCCATGGCCTTGCCAGTGATAATTGCTTATGTACTGACCCTTATAAACTTTGGCTGTAAAAAAGGGGAGATCTGTTGGTGGAAAGAAGTGAAAAATGTTTACATGTAGATTAGTAGCCACAGCGACCTAAAAGGAACATGAAGTAAACAGCATCAGTAGGTGAAAAGGCTGAATGAAATGATCGAAACTAGTACGTAGTTGGGTGACCCGTGTACTGCATTAGAGCCTTACAGGAGGAAGCACTGGAGTTGTTTTCCTATTGCTGGATCCACAAAAAAGCAAGCTACACTCTTTACCCAAATATGGAGTGCAGTCGTAGAATCATAGAATATCCTGAGTTGGAAGGGACCCACAAGGATCATGGAGTCCAACTCCTGTCTCTGCACAGGACAGATCCCACCTGTGTCTGAGACCATCATCCAAATGCTTCTTGAGCTCTGTCAGGCTTGTTGCTGTGACCATTTTCCCATTCCAGTGTCCAGTTACCCTCTGGATGAAGAATCTTTTCCTAATATCTAATATAAACCTCCCCTGACACGATTTCATGCAGGCAGCACAACCCCTCCCTTTTCACTGCTTTGAGCCAATGCAGGTGCCATTTCCGAAGTGTCTGTTGGGGCAGCTGCAGAGAAGCAGGACTGCCTGGGTGTAGCTATGGCAGGTACTGAAGGTAGGCTGAATCTGCAACAGAGCATGTGTGAATGGAATAGATGTGTTTCAAAAATTATTAGAGGTCACTGAATCTGGTGGTCGAGGTTAAATGATCAGTGAGGCTGAGAACAAATTTCCGATGGTTGCACAGGGAAACATATGGAAACACACACAGAGCAGGCACACTGACACCGTTTGTACACCAGAGAAAGATCACCAGGGTGGTCAGGACACCGGAGAATATGGCTTTGAAGAGAGGACTGGGGACCTTGGCTTGTTCAGCCTTGAGAAAAGAAAGATCAGGGCATTCTTCCTGTTGTCTGCACTGCTCTGCAACTGCAAGTTGATGATGGAAGGTGCAGAGCAGAGTAGGACGCTTTTCAGAAGGGTGCAGTGAAATGATGAGAGGGAGCAGACATATAAAAGTTTATAAAACAAACACAAAGTAAATGATACTAGTGTTCCACATGGCACTTTACTTTGTATGAAAATTGAGAAGCAGTAAAGGATCAGGTTATAGAGTACACTTTCAACTTCTCATTTCTTTTGAACAGGAAAGAACCAGTGCATCAGAAAAAGACCTTTTTTTATTTTATTAATAAAATAAATGGGATTTGTTTTATACACATCTTAGACGTCCATACATTTAAATTTATATTCAAGCAGTCAAATACAACCACTTTATGATTCTATGATTTTTGGGTAAAAGAAACTCTAATTTATGCCTTCTTCAAAACATTATTTTACTAAAATCAGGGTAAAGGTGATGGGGAAAATATGGCTTCTAAAATTATCTTTTCTCCAAAATACTGTGGAGACATTTCATTGTCCCATCAGCTCTAATGTTGAAGAATATGTAATTATATCTAAAAAACCATACAATTTTGTTATGTTTAGGTTTCATCATTGATAAAAAATTAACAACCCATTATCTGATTTGCATATTCTCAAAGGAAAATGAGCATTATATTGAGTGGGAAAGAAAGGAAAACTTGAGTGTTATTCATTGATCCCAGGGTTTATACCATTAGTTATGATTACCTAACTGTTATTTGACCTATAATGCCACTGCTAATATCTATAGCCTCAAAACATTTTTAGGAAAATGGCAATTTGATTTTTAAGATTATCTAATGAAGCTGTTTCCTTTTTCTCCTTATTCTTGTTGCCACATCTAAAATCCAGATGAGGTGATAAAAATATCAGACTACTTCAAGAACACAAGCAATTTTATGATTTTTTTCTCACCATATTTGTTTTAATTGGTAGATGATTGTTTTGAGTGGTATATATCAGCAGTCTTTGAAAAGCTTTCTCTCTAAAAAGTCAAAGCTGCTGTCAAACCCACTGCTGTGAGAGGGTCAACACCTGATCTCAAAGTTCTGCATGACAGCATTTGAATTTTCTTTGAGCAAAGACTTACAGTTTTATAGAGATATATGCATTTATTAAAAATAAAAAAGAAAGAAAACTGAATTAAAGATACAATATCAGGGGGTGAAATTGAGTTATTTTTATCTTAAAAAAATAACATTTACTACAGAAAGAATATGTGAAAATAACATTTGAGAGTTAATTTAGCAATGCTTAGGAAGAAAAGTTCATTGTTGTTCACATATCAACTCAAAGGTGTTTCCATACCTCCTAGTTTTGCAAAATACCCAATGGTACTGCTAGAAGTCATTCATCCTGGGAGTGTTCAAGATGATTACAGAACATCTGTGTGAATAAGTAGGGTTCTTATTGCAATCGATTTGAAAAACTTCTCGTGTTGCCAGGATTCCAAATGGGTCACAAGCTAGTCCTGATGTAGCTAGGACTACATACAAACTTACATTCTATGCCTTTCCACATCCTAAATATTGCATGTCTGATCAGATGTCTCTGGAAATTAAAATACAGGAGGCTGGTTTGTGTTGGAGTCTCTTCCGTGCATAGTCAGGCCATGCCTACTGTTGACTTTCAAGAGCAAAAATCCTGGGAGTGCTCCTGGGCCTAACGTTTACAGACTTGAATTGTAAAATAGCATCATGCCAATAGATGCATGAATAAAATACCAATTCAATTGCATATGCACAGAGTGTAATTTCAAAGTGATTGATAAGCCAGACAAATAATAAAAAACCCCAACTTTCTTGACATTTGTCACCAGTAAGTATCAGTTTCACAATCAAGTATTTGCCTGCTTCTTGCTGCCAACATCCTTTGAAAGGAGAGCATTGCTGCAGCAATAAGCTTTACTTCTTTGTCCTCTCTTGCAAATTATTGCTGAAGAAAACAGGATTCTTACATTGACTTCAATGGGTTGTAATGTGCCACTTGTTAAGTAATGACTGGCAATTTCTTAAGTTGTCAGAAAATCAATTTTCATATAGACAGTATTAAGTATAAAGTATGGCTACGTTATTCAGGTATTTGTTTGTTTGAAAGAAATTGAAATTTTGAGCATTACTTTTTTTGTTGTTCTTGTTTAAATCCTATAATCTGATGTTAAAAAAAAATAGAAAGAATGCACGTTCTTGTTGCTTGCGATTATATCAGTATATGTATTTGGTTTTAATATTTTCTGCTAAAAGACACTCTCTGCATTTCTGAAGTACTTGGACATATACTCCAACAGAACAGAAGGCAAAGGATCTTCACTATTAGTCAGTGGCAGACTAAACAGGATAGGGAAGTCTTGTATATAATAAGATACCATCTGGGATTGAGATAACTGGGCAGGGGGAAAATCTTTAAGATATGAACAAGATTTCATTGTACTGAGGCGTATAAGGGCTGCAGGATATAGGACAAAATTTATCTAATTTATCTTCCCTTATGAGAAAAGGATCAAAGAAAGATAAAGGTAGAGTAATGCTTTTTTTTCAGGCCCTAGAATCTGAACACAGGTGGGTTTTTTTTAACATTTATGACATGCTAGCCTAGATGAGGGATTGTGTGTGATCTCTAGGCAGCCAACTGCTAAGCAGCAGTAGGACCAACACTGCACGAGAGCACTCAGAATGTTCCATCTCAGTGCAGAAACCTGAACAGGTGGGACTGCAATCCAAAAGGACTGGTTCACTGCCAGCATAACTCACCACTCAAATCCTCAGTATCACAGAGGCACAGGAGACTTAAACTATGTGGACAGAAAAAAATGGCTGGGACCTTTACAGCAGGTGAGGCTGATGCAGGCTGGTACAGGCTACCAGCTTCTCCCTGTCTTTGTTGCTGCTCCTTCAGCCAGTGCTCCTGGGGATTTACTGACACAGACACTCCTCCTTGGGGCTGCAGCTGCCAACCATTGCCCAGCTCCTGTGGCTGCATCCCAGGAGGGAGGATGGAGGAGGCATAGGGAAGCAGAGGAGAGCTGCTGCTGCTCCACCAGCTGTTGGGAGAGTCACAAGGGCTGTTTGGAAAGTTTGAGAGTTGGACTGAGAGGTTCACACTGAAAGGAAAGACCAGCAAGGGGGAAGTGTGGTGACAGAGCACAAAGATAAATTTTACCTGGCATTTACCATTTCTACAGGAAAGTGAGGAGAAACAGCAATCTGCAGATTCACTATTAATTAAGCGCTGCTTTCTCTCAACAGCTCTGATATTTTTCCAGCTACAGTGGTAGTTGATACATAGAAACTGAAAACACCTGCTATTTTTCCGATCAGAGGATGCAGGCTAACACATTTTTTCTCACAGAGAAGTGTTTGTTTTCTTGTGAATCAAACAATTTAGATCTTTTACCCATGTCGGGCTGTTTTTTCCTCCACTTGTGGAAACACCGTCCTCCTTTTACCTCATGTGAAGTATTGTGATTGAGTTGTTTTTCTTGCGAGTGAGAATTATCGTTGTCTTTTACATGAGGCTTACATCATTATGTGGTTTCTTCAGTCACCTCACAAATTCTTGGTAGCAGGACCACAGCATCATCACAAACATCAAGGAAATGCTGCTATGTTTTATATCTTAAAAATAAAGCTCAAACAAAATTTAAAAACAAAATAAAAGGAATAAATGATGGCAGAAATCCTTGTCATAAAAAAAAACCCCAAACAACCAAACAAAAAACCCCACCACAAAATACATCCTGACATGACAATAAAAGAGATATTGTTTAAAAAAAACTTTTTGATGTTACAAATATATTCACTATGGATAGATGTTAGAAGTATTAAGAATCTCTTAATTTCCCCTTTGCTCTGGAGCTTAATGTTTCTTCTGACTTTTTAGAATCACTCCTTTTAAATGCTCTCCAAGAGAATGCATACTAGCAGGTCCCTACAGCCTTCAGCTTTCCTAAGACAGTTTATTTTTTATATCTGTATTTTCTCCTGGAAAGCTTTAAGACCTGACATTTCTGCATGGACAAAAATTTTATTTCCTTTGTCATAAATCCTATATCATACACGGGCTGTAAAGACACAATTTAATTAATTTCTGGTTTGCATTTCAACGTGCTAATAGAAAATGAATGCATTGTTAAATTGAATTCTATTTTTCTTCAAAAATCTGTAAGTTCTGTCATGATAACTATTTTTTGAGATTTGTTGATATTTAGGCCTAAATTATTGATCATTTAATGTGTTTTAACTTCTAGGGTTAAAATTAAATTTTAAAATTTAATGTATTAACTTCTAGGGTTTCTCTTCTTTCTTTAGCCTAAATTTCTCTTCTGCCTACTTCCTAGTTTGTTCCAGATACAGAACCCACTGGACAAAAATGTTCTTCCAAAAAATTTATTTGATTTTGGTTCAGGACCTTTTTTCCTTCAACCTCTTTACTCTTTCTTGCCTGACTTAAATTTCTCAAGGTCTTCATCCTCTCTTCTTCCCTTTAGCTGACAGTCTTCCTCTTTTCTGATATTCCCATGAAGGTAGTATTTTTTTCCTTCATCCGGTGATTTTATTACCCTCTACCTGATCTTCAAAATGTATCTTCATCACTGCTTCCTGCTTTAAAGACACTTCAAAACCTGACACTCTTCTTCTGGTTATGCTGTTCTCCTGCTCTTTATATTTCCT
Source organism: Ifrita kowaldi (assembly GCA_013398055.1). NCBI lineage: Eukaryota > Metazoa > Chordata > Aves > Passeriformes > Cinclosomatidae > Ifrita > Ifrita kowaldi. The sequence goes on from VZRS01004575.1 coordinate 27,750, forward strand.
ATTTGATCCACCATTCATCTTCAGATGCACAAGTGTAAAATTCTGAAGTTTACATAAATAATTGTGGCAAGACTTTTTTTGTCTGGTGGCTCTTCAGCTGAATGTTTAATTTAATGGACCCATCCCAAAGTTGTTGGCACTGGGTGGATCTCTTCAACTCCTGTGGCCTCTGTCCATTTTCTTCTTCTCAGTACCAGGAAGAACAGTTTCTGTCTTTTTAATATGGCTTCTAATATGGGAATAAACAGATGTAGGATTCTATCCCAGCGCAGTAATAGGGTTATCTAGAAATCTTAGAGTGATGAGAAGTTTGTGGCATTTTACACGTTTTGTATAGTTTTAGGTCAGCAACGTGGCACGCTTGCTGTCTTGTGTATTCACAGAGCAGAAGACTGCAAAGGACCTGCTGCTACACTCCAGAGGGTGCAAGCAATGGCTGCCCTTACCCAGGTTATTATTAATATCAAAGAGTTATTTCTAATTTGTGAAGAACCTCAGCACTATTATGAATTATCCAAAGCATGCACGGTGTGAAGATGACCCTATAAAAAGATGTACTTTAAGATTGTCTACAGCTTCTTCTTCCTTATGGATTTCACAAAGTATATGTTAAATTCAATATAGTTTGAGAAGCAGGGGCAATTTTACTTCCGAATTATTGAGACAAAGAAAATAAAACTGTGTATTATTTTCGGTTTTGTTCACCATTCTTTTCATAGTGCAAAGAAGGAAAATTTTGAAAATTCGAAATTTGATTCTGGAACTTTATGAAATTACAACTCATATAATTCTTGCTCCAGGCAACATTTTTCTATAACAGAAATTTCTAATCTGTTTAAAACATCTTTTTCTCTTCTCCAAGATATTTCTGCTGTTTCTTATTTCATCAAATCACATTGTAGAGACCCTTTTTTTTTGTTTTACAACTAATTTTAATTTTCATTTCACAAATGTAATTTGATAGCTTTAGAAGATGGAGATGGTTTTAGAAGGAGGAGGAAAAAGGAAGGCAGTAATTAAACACTTCCTCAGTAACTGTGATATATACTTATATGTTACCCATAGAGGTGGTTGAATTATTTTCTGCTTTGCTTTGCTCTAAAAATTTAAAGAAACTTTGGAAATTTACTTAGAAGCAACTTTTCCACAGGGAAATTTGTCGTTTTTGCTCTTCATAGATGTTGACACAGTAGGTTTGATGTTTAATGAAAAGCTATTTTTAGCCACATAGAAAGAAGAAAAGATAAGTCATCAAGATGTAGGCAATTTGTTGATTATTAAACCTTGGGGAGTCTTGGTGTACCAGACACTGACCATGTCTTCATGGTTTCAAATAAAACTACATTGTTAGCTGTGTCCACATGGCATTCACCCAGTGAATTAATGCAGAAGTTGATTAATACCATGATACTGATTTCCTGACCACTGGTTTATATTTGAAATTTATATGTATTGCAACTATACGTTTGTGTAGAAGAAGTTTATTAGAAAAGTATTTCTTAACTAAAAAAACCAGAACCAAAAACATGTTCCGCTGGGTCTCCAGTATGCTACTATTCAATATGTTAAGAAAAAGCAAAGAAGTCTTTATATGTGATCACTATAAGAAGATTCTATGGCTTCCAAGACACACAGAATAAATCATACAAATATGCTAGCATGTCAAATCGAAGTAGATTCCTTCAGTGAAGGGCTCTTTGTTCTGGAACTAAAGGAAGATGAAAAAAATGAATAATAATTGTGATATGTAGGTCATAACTCTGTTCCAGTGGTTTTCATAATAAAAGACTGCAAGATATATTTGGAAGCGTATTAGTAGCTATACCATAATGGAGTAAACCTTGTATGGGTCATAAAGGATTTATATAATTAATTTTAGAGAGCTTCAATAAAAAGTTTAGTATAGTTTTTTTAAAAAAACCTGTAACTTAATTCTGACTTCTTTCTCTTCTTGCCCTCTTGGGGTTTTGTTTGTTTGTTTGTTTGTGTTTTGGGGAAAAAAAAAAAAGACTGTAAGATCTCCACCAAGCATTTTTAACATTTGCTCATAATTCAGACAGAAAGCTCTGGAAAATAATACATTATTCTTACAATATATTAATACCAGGTGACTTTCACAATATGATATTAATAGAGAATTTTCAGTCTGTCCATGGATCCGTCTCTTCCCATGTAGAAAGGAATGATTCTCCATTATTGTCCTCATTCTTCCTTTTGAAGCTGGAGACCACATTGACTGGATGGCTGTGTACATCCAATACATACATGGATACCTACATACATGAATAACAGACTTTATCCTCTCCTCCAGTAGTGCTACACCAAAGAAAACACATTCTGCATTATGTATTTATTTTATGAGGTGTGTTTAAGTCCACCTGAAAGCTGAAAATGGATCATTAAAGAGAGAATTAGTACAACTGCACAAATCTATTTGATATGGACTCATGGTTTTCAACGATACAGCCTCATATCTGCCAAGTTTGGAGTGAATGAGTGAAAGGTGAGGGGGAAGGAGGATGTAAGAGATGGAAGCACTGTTCTGGGGAGGGTGTGGTGGTCGTATGGGTGTTTCCAACAGTAGAGGACTTTCCACATCACAGTCTGGGCAGTGCACTGAGATTCATGCTCCTATGGGGAGCTCATCAGACTGACAAAGGAAATGAAATGAATCCTTTGTAAGTGCTTAGTGTGGAAAGATCATTGAAAATATCAGGTAGTAAAAAAAGAATAAGGAGATACAGGACAAATTAAAGTTTTATTTGATCTGAATTGTTTTCTGAATATGGAAATCAACTGGAGGAAAACAGGACTTTTTACAGTATATCTGGTGGCAATGGATATTATTTATGAGGAAGCTAATCAGAAGGCAGCTCTATGATAAAGGTTCTGTAATACTTTCTGTGGGATTTTTTTTCACTAGATGCAAATAGAACTTGAATGTGAAACTGTACTTGATAAAATGTAGTGCACATTAGATAAGTCCAACAAGAGAGGTATGTTTTTAATCAAGGACCCTGAAAAAAGTAATTAAGCCTTAAGTAAGTAGACACATAATGGTTGTGTTTCTAGTTCTGCGAGGCACTTAAGAAAGAACCCACTATTAGGTGAGATCTCCTTCAAGGATGACAGTTTCATAGTTATTACAGAAAATTATAGTCATAAAAAGGACAGGTAAAGGTCTTCTAAAACAAGAGAGATGAAAATGCTTTATAGTGGCTTCAAATGTAAACAAACAGTGAGAAAGCTATTAAGACATTGCTTGCATCAATAGCATAGGCCAGATCAAATAGATGATTATGTATTGCTGGCATACACAATTTAGACTCCAGACAGATGTTTAAGACAATCTGGAAAAGGGGACTTTATTCTTCATTTTTATTTTTACTCCATCTGAAAGTATCTTCTGGAAGATCTTCTAGGTTATTGGGTATGTTTTGCTAGTCACAATATGCTCACTATAATAATTAACATTTAAAATGAAACTTGGTTTAGTCAGGATGTCTTTAAATAGTTGCCAGGGAAATAAAGGTTCATAAAGATTTGAATATAAAAATAAAAAAACTTGTAGAGCACAAAACCAATAGTTGACACTGATTTCTTTATAATGTTTGCTAATACAGCTTCAAAAGGTTCACAGTAAAATTTGAACAAGGCAAATCTAAATTTTCTTACTTCATTTTCATCATCTATTAGAGGGAAATCTACCATCCCTATAGAACAATGGTGGGATTTGGAGTGGGGTTTTTGTATGCTTTTATTTCCTCCCACTACGTAGGTCAACACTTATCAGCTGCGCTAATTGGAGAAAATAGATTCAGTCTCAAAGGAAACTTCACGTTGCATCTCAATAGCAATGAGCTGTTTTGTAAGGTAGAGACATCTTGACAAAACAGTTTTAGACACCTGGGGAAGATGGAGGAAGAAGTGCAAAAAAACTTCCAGAGACTGACAGTGCAATATTGCAATGCTAATTTCTTCATTTTTCTTCATATCATTATTCCAGGATCCCTCCAGCAACAGGGAAGATGGCTGCAATGTCACTCTGCCCTGCAATACTTCAATAACAGAAATGTGATGTGTATTACAAGTGTAACAAAGAAGTAGTGGAATCTGTGCTAATGTAATGTTTCAATAAAAAGTGAGTGAAATTTCAGAGTTTCTTTGTAATTCTTCTATCATATGCATATATGTAGGTATATTTTCCATATTAGGAAACTAAGGTGTCAGTTGAGGGAAAAAGTCATGTAGAAAAGAATAATAGCAAGTCAGATAGTTCAGTTTGTATATTAATGCGTAGGTATAAGATTGGATTGAAGCCTAAGATATTTTGTTATTGCTGTATCCCTAGATTAGTTTCTCTCTCTTCCCTCACACATATATACACACAGATGCAAAACTTCAAAGAAAGTTTCATTCTCTGTCAGAACACAGATATTTTCAATGTTCTTACAAAAGATGATTCACAAAACTGTGCCAAAGGGTTAGTTTTCACATTTTATAGTCGGTAGCAAACAGTTTTAAAACCATTTCCATAACTTGAATTTATGGTAGAGGAATTGTTATTAGAAGACTCAGGAGGTTATACTAAAGAGATTAGAGGGATCTTTTATTAAAATCAACAAGATGAAGACAGACGGTCTTACCTTATTTTTGGTGAATCCTGCAACACATTTTTATAAATCATCAAGGCAGTGGGGAGAACTGAAGAATGTAAAGCTAGATTAAAACTAAGGAAACGTTGAAAAACAAATATTGTGATCTGTGCTATACAAAAGTATAACAATTACTAAATTCCTGTTAATAAAAGTGGGGTACAATGCATATGAAGTTCTAGTGCAATAAAGGCCCACTGTGTGATCACTATATAAACATCTGGTAGGATGAAAATCTTGACCTTCTGCAAAGAGTAAAGCATAAAACAGCAACTGGGAGAAGACATTTTGGTTGCCCAAGTCTCCCCCTCTGCAGTCCTGTCACTGGACATACACCATCTTCCATAACAACTAATTAGGCTAAGGTGATGATGATTATCACATTTTTGGTCTTTGCATGTACATGGGTGACAGGATAAGGGTGACAGACTATCCTAATGTCTCCAGAATTAGAGTTGAAGGTCTGCCTATATTTTTACATGAGGTGAACCATAACTGAACCCAGGGCTGTGGTGACAACTGGGCAAGTGATCTCCAGCAAAAGTTGTGCTCTCCTTTGTCCTTGCACGAAATGATGGAGCTTGTGGGGTGCATTAGGGAGAAAGCTGCCAGGAGGCTGAGGGAGGTGATCCTGCCCCTCCACTCAGCTCTGGTGAGGCCAATCTGGAATGCTGTGTACAGTTCTGGGCTCCTCTGGACAGGAGAGTCTTGCAGCTCCTGAAGCAAGTCCAGCAGAGAGTGCAAAGATGATGAAGGAGCTGGAGCACCTCTCCTATGAGGAAAGGCTGGGGAGGCTGGGTCTCTTCAGTCTCAAGATGAGACTACTGAGAGGAGACCTCAACAACCTATCTCCAGAGATTTATAATTAAAGAAAAGTGAATTGAGTAAATATCTACTTAACTACTAAGTGCCAGTCACATAAATGCATGCAAAAGATGAATTGTTAAATTTTGTCAAAGCATTAAAAATTAAGTGAAGGAACAGTGAAATGGATGTTAGAAGAATTCTGGTTTCAGTAGCACAAGCATATGTTCTGTTACAGTGTTAAAATAACTCCTCCCATTATTAATATTTTTTAAAAACCCTTTTCAAAAATAATTAGGTGGTCTTACTTATCCATCAGTAAAGTTCATCTTGACAAATAATACAAATGCAAATATTTTGGTAGATGTGGAAATTGTACACCTATGTTTCTTTGACTTACATGTATCTGTAAACATAAAAGAGCTGATGTCTGCACTTCCCAGTTTTGATTGTGTTCTGAAATCAGCCAGTATGCCTTATAAACTTGTGGAACATGCTGATTTCGTAAGGAGAGTTTATTGAAAGAAGATCACAAAGAAACTGTTACAACTTCAAACCATACAGCTAAAACAACATTATTACTTCATAGTGGGCATTACTTTCGTTCTTGGTATCAATAAAGTTTGAAATACTCATTAGGAACTGTTCATCGAGTTAGGCTTGTCTTTTATTTATGAAGTGTTTGCAAACCAGTAACTTTGTTACAAATTAGATTTATCTTCATCACTTTTCCATTAATGACTATTGTAGACACATTGTATATTATGCTATAGATTGTTAATCTCAGGAAAGTGAATACTTCTTTGGTAGTCAATATTTGAAATCTGCTAATGGAACTCTGTGACAGATGACTTGCTACAGGCATGGTTTCTCTACCCTGATTAGATAGAAAATTAGGATCAGTGCCTGATGGTCAATATTTCAAGAACAGCATGCAGGAAGTGTTACTATTTAAGACTTACAGAGAAAACTAAGCTTTGTAAACTGCATCATTCAGCAGTATTTCTAGTCTTCATTTGCACAAGTAATATTATGGCTATTTATGTGATGTGTGATGTAGTCAAAAGGTATCTTTCAAGCCTGTGAAGACAAGATGGTCCACTGACATTTGCACTATCATTACCCCAGCACTTGGGGTTTCTTTGGTTGGTTTTTCTTCTGGCGAACAGGGACTCTGCAAATTGTAAGATCTGCAAGGACATCTTAAAAAAAAAACCCATGAGTATCTCTGGGCTCAGCAATTGCATCTTAGAGTACCTAAACCTAAAATTTTATGACAAAAAAGGAAGATCTTCCTCAAGTGTTTAAAATCTCTTCTTAATGTCTGATCAAGCCTTCTTGCATTCTAAAAAGATAGATCTCATATAGCAAATTGCTGACTCTTCCTTCAGCTTTTGTAAATTTTCTCCTGGGAATCTTACACAAATCTAGCAGGCATACCACTGGAGATTAATATTTATCCATTGCAAAAAACAATACAAACACGAGCACAAAATTAGAGCTTCCTTCTGAAACTGTAGGATTTACATGAATTGTGGTTTTTAGACAAGCACAACCTGAAAAATCCTAAATGGTAAAAATAGCAGCACACTATACAGTATTTCTATTATTTAGGTTGGAACATTATTTAGGATGTTACTGCTTGTATATAGGCTCCCTATTCCTCTGCCGATTTCAAACATAGTGTGACCTGCACGTGTGGATCTTTTCAAAGTATTGCTGAACAAGCATTCACACACAAAGTTTCTCACAAATTGCCTGCCTCTCCACTCAAGGTCATGCTCTATTAAAGACTTTGATACTAGAACAAGCTTCCCAGAAGGTTTGCTCTGAACCATTAACTGCACGTAGCCAGACCGCTGTAACATCAGCCTGTCTCCTGGCTGATTCCTTATGGAGGAAGTTTTTATTACAGAGTATTGTATGGATCTGTTGTAAGCACTGTTATTAAGCCAGGACTTGTTAAGATTGCACAGTGATCTCTTCCACAATAGATTAGAGAACTAGAATGTCATATGGCCTCATATGGTCTGAGGTTTCTGCTGTTTCTTTTTCAGCAATAGGTGATGTTTCATTGCCAATACATATTTTGCATTGACCTCATATAATAATAATGACCCCATGTCATTATTAAACTGATTTACAATTGCTCTAATAAAACATGTTTACAATAAATTCACAATATCCTTCAAAACATTCCTGGTTTCGGCTAAAGTTATTTGTCTATCTTTTGCCTGATAATTAGAATATTTTCAAGCCATAACTATTTGGGGTTTGTTGTATGGGTTGGTTTGGTTTTTTTTTTTTTTTCATTTTCAAATTACTGACCTAAGTCAGATTTTCCAGCAAAAGCTATAAAAGATAACTCAGTGCTCTCACTTCTTGGTCATGTACAATTGATTAGCATGTTCCAAAAATGTTCTGATAAGAAATTTACATTGCCACCCTGTGCATTTCTTCCAAAATTTTGAATCTACTACCTGGTCAAAATTTGTTATAAGAACAGAAGTCTTAAGAAACATCTTTTTGCTTTCTTATGAATGATGTCCACAAGGCAGGTTGCCGTTCATGTCAGAAAGACAGAGTTAGAAGAGCTACATACCTGCTGCCCTTTTACTCTTTTGTGAAAGTCCATGGAGATTTCTTTTCCTGAATTCACATTGAGAGTTTCCATGTTTTCTACTTTTAAATTAATGCTTCCATTAAATGTGTTTCTCTGTTTGTGGTTATGTTATATTGCTTATTGTATTTCATTTGCTCTGCTTTGCTTTTATTCTTTAAGCCCTGCCTTGCCAAGATGAACTGTTTAAAATAAGCATTGAAAGGATGGGGCTATGGGTAAGCTGCTCACATACATTTTCTGCTAGGAAATGATGTGCTACACTGAAGTTTGAAATTGTTCTGTTTCATATTATGTTCATATCTTAACTGTATGATATGTTTTAAACAAGAATACCTTGCATTTTAGGAGCTGTTTATAGAACATTTGCATTATTAGTGTCCCATCTGTCACATAGCCGAGAGAGAAGGAAGAACCTATGCAAATGACAAATAAACCCAGCAAGTTCATTTTCTACAACCAAGTCTTGTTAATAATTAATCATGCTGAATTCCTAACCTATTATGATTTAAATAGAATGCAGATTTGACTCTTAATTGAGATGAGAGAACGGATTAGGAAGAGGTTTAGAGAAATGGAAAAAAAAAAGAAGGCCATATCTTGAATTCATCAGTGATCCTTTATTAGAAGGGATGAGCAGACAAAGATGCTTATGCATCACAGAAAGTGGTACTTTTAAAGAACAGCAAAAGAGGGCATATTGAAGAATAAGTCCAATAAATTGCTGCCTATTAAAACTGTCTCCCATGCCCTCAAAGCAAGAGCACTTTAGGTGCTGTGTTACTATCTACTTTAATAGTAGTGTCACTAAAAGACATGGGATGTGTGCTGAAACGTGTGATTTGCTGAATATGTATTTAGTGATCCACTGCTAAGATTTCTGTCCATCTTGCAGCTGTAGATATGGCAGTAATGAGAAGGTCATCGCTCAGGCATAATTGAGGTCAGTAGATTATTGCTCAAACCAACAATATAGTGTGACAAGGGAAAGAACTAGCAGATTTAGTTCAATTCCTTGTCAGCAAAGATATTGCTTTTTGTCTGTTTAAGGTGGGACAGAAAAATCTTTACAGAACAAATGTATGTGTGAATGAGGCTGTAAGACCATCCATTTCTTTGTTGTGCAAACCCCATCATTAATATACCAATCTCCAAATTTAACTTATGATATAGAGAATGCTGCAATATAGTCATAATTACCTAGAGAGCTTTTTTTCATCATCATCTAGGTGCTACAGAAGAAAAACAATACTGCTGCTTCATAGAGATTTCAATAGGTAAGCACTATGCTTACAGCAGCTGTTTAGCTCTTTTGAAGATATTATAATAAAAGCAAAGAGAAATATTTCCCCTGCCTGTGATCTATTTTCAGTTACTGACCTACTCAAAGTGCAGCATGCCTATAGAAATTATGCATCCTTTCAATTCTGAAGAGGGAAACTTAAGGTTTACTTTTAATTTTACCTCTCTTTTTCACTTGGAGTGCAATTCTTTCTGCTCGACAAATTCAGTCCATTATGTAAATAAAACACCAAACACAGCCTAAGAACTACATTAGATTAAAATCCTAAATGACTTGGTGAATGTCCAGAAGCTCTTGAAGGAAATACAGGAAAATTGTGGTCAGAGCTATGTTGCATTGAGCATCAGTCTTAAAGCTGAAGATCAGGATCATGAAGTCTTCCTTAAAGATACTCTAAGACTATTCAGCTCTAGCCCAGACGCAATCTTAATCAGTTACATTTTCTAGCAGCTTGACAGGAAATCCTCTCACTCCTTATCTCCATTTCTCCATTGAAAGAAATATCCCATCTGATCTGGAAAGTTAAGCCTCTTCTGTTGAGTAAAGCGAATTGGTCTGACCTATGTGAAATCAGTTGCACTTGTACTGAAAAAATTACCTCATTTCTACAAAGACAGCTAATCACTGCAAAATCTGCTCTTTGGGGGTTACAGAAATACTCCATACAGACCCTTAGTTATGCTAGTACTCTGGGATTTCTAAGCACTTCCCAGTTTGTATCACCTGGATACGCATTCTGGGCATATGCAGAGCTCAGTAGAAGCTGAAGCCTTAGAAACCTCTCTGTCCCCCTCACCGCCTTGTTTCTGATATGTGAGCCTTGTTGCAGAGGTTGGTGTGGGAGGAATCCCTCTGTCTGGGGAGAGGACAAGCCAGCACACTGTGAGAGCCATCAGCAACAAAACTACCAGGCAGCAAAGCTCTTTGGAGCCCCAGGTGTGACTATGAAACAGGAATGTTTACTTGTAAGTGCAGTGATGAAGATGCCGGACTGAAAATTTCAGCTTTTTAGGTAAATGGTAATTTCCATATTTGTGGGAACCCAAAGTGCAGAGAATATTTCTCTGCCTGTTTTGAAGGGTTCTACCCCCCCTGAACAACACTGGTTTTGACCTTTGTCCATGGAGAAAATTACCTACACTCTGGGAAGAATTAGAATCAACACTGGTGTAAACTAGATGATAGAGTAGTTTGTAAGATTGTCACAGGGTGAAAAATTTAGAGGTTTTGGGTTAGTGTAGTAAATAGATAAAAGCTAAAAACTTCAAAATGGAGGCTTGTTGTTGTTCTCCAGGCCTTCTTCTTCTTCTACTACTCCATATTTTGCAGTAAAAGTAAATTAGGGTGATTGGATGAAAAATTCCACGGTTCCTGTACACGCAAGAGGGTGATTTATTGAACATTGGTAGAAAAGTAAAAATATCTTTCATTTTAAGCTTCCATTGGGTGATTTACCTTTAAAAGGGCTGCGTAATCTTGACAACGGGGGCTTTCTTCTGCATTCTTTACTGGGTGCTGTGCCTAGCACTCTGTTCCTCTGATAAGACTTAATAAAACAACTATCTAGAAGCAAAGAATCTGAAGACTCCTCTAGTCTTTTCAACTTTCTGGCCAGGACTCTATAAGACTCCCTCATCAGGGGAGATTCCATAAATCACGGTAAAGTGATACGTGTTAAATATTCTACTGACTGAATGACTCAATGGCCTTTTCCTTTTGCTCTTTCACCATTTCATTGTCTATCATTCTAGGTTTAAACTCGTCAGTTCTCCGCACTGCACCCATTTTTCCTAAAAACCTGTGTTTCAGAATTTCATCACCGCTAAGGTCTGGGTACCCATTTCAGTCTGGCGACATTTCACGTTGTACTCTTACAAATGTAAATATATTATTCAGGAATAGTCCTCCTATGCGACTGCATTCCAGGTCACAGTGAATCCCACTAAGCAGAGGTTGACTAATAAATCATTAAGTTCTTCATGCAATGAATTCATCTCAAAGGGAAAAGGTTACTTATGGCTCAAATTTAACAGGCTAAGAAAACAATAAACAAAGTATGCAGTACAAAAACTGTCAAAACTTTGATTTTTTTTTTTTTTTTAGCAATCAATTTTAAAATTATTTAGCTATACTGCTGCAAGCTCTGTGCTTGCTATTAAAGCAAATTGGCTATACCTCATCAGTATAAGATAATTTAGGAGGAAACTTTCAGAAAGGCCTTTAAGAGTTTGTTATTCCCAGAAACACAGAATGAGCCATGTTGGAAGGGACCGCAGTGAGTCGTCTGGTCCAGACTCCCTGTCAAGCAGGGCTATCCCAGAGCATGGCACAGGATTGTGTCCAGAAGGTTCTTGAATATCTACAGTGAGGGAGATTCCACAGCCTCTTTGGGCTGTCTGTTCCAGTGACCAGTCACCTGCACAGGAAAGTTCTTCATCATGTTCTGGTGGAACTTCCTGTGTTCCAGTTTCTGCCCATTGCCCCTTGTCCTATTGCTCAGCACTACTGAGAAATGTCTGGCTTCATTTTCTTGACACCCTGGTCACACTGTGTTTTAAATCTGCAGAGGGATAGGGTATACAAGCAGTAACATCCTTTTGTTCCAACCCAAATAATAGAAATACTGTATAGTGTGCTGCTATTTTTACCATTTAGGATTTTTCAGGTTGTTCTTGTCTAAAACCTGCAATTCATATGAATCCTACCGTTTCATAAGGAAGCCCTAATTTTGTGCTCGTGATTGTATTGTTTTCTGTAATGGATAAACATTAGTAGTATGGCCCTTGTGACTTCTGTACTAAACACATCCCAGCAAATAGATATTTAAAGGAGTTAATTTTTTGTTTAATTGTTATCCAGACAAAGTTCTCAGTTTAATATATTACTGAATATAAACAATGTTAAAAAAATTAGAACCTGTTTTTCATACTCAAGAATGGAAATTATGTTGTATCTCAGGAGTCACAAACCAATTAAATAAAGGGAGACGAAAACAAATAAGGATTCCATGTAACAAAGGACAGAAATAAAATCTCTATCAGGAGAAAGTAATGAGCAGAATCACGATTTACTTATACCCATCTCTACCAAGTGAAAGTTGCCTACTGAGAATATAAATAAGACAAATCAAATACCTCAGGATGTATCTGAAGAAGTTTTATTCTTATCAGATAATGAACTTGGGTTTTGTGATGAGAATGCTAATTAATTAATTTGTAATGTAGATAGCAATAATAAAGATAAAGTGACTCTCTTGGAAAGATAGATCCAATTCTTTGTTAATCAGAAATTAAAGTGACAGAAAAAACCATAATAAACTCTGATATCTGACTTAATAACAGAAACCTATAACTTTGAAAACAAACTTTGATAACATCAATATTGAGATGCTAAGAGACAAATATAAGGAGTTAGTATTTTGAATTTTAACTTATTTCTTCAAATCAAAGGTAGTATCATGCATTTAGATTATGATCCTGAGAAGTTTTGCAAGAGTGACTTTTTGCACAAGTACATTTTCAACCTCAGAATTTGTTTTTACAAGACAAATTTATATAGCTACATCTTCTGTCCAAAACCTCTGCTTGTTCCTCTGAAACCCATTGTGGATAATTAGTCATCAGATAAAAATCAGTGAGACTAAAAAGCATATCTTGGCCTTCTGTTCTGAAACCCTCAGGTCCCTTCTGTATCACTGAGGACAGCACCATCAAATCTTGTATCCTATTTGACTTTTATCTTTCTAACTTGTCACGTTGATTCTCTCCTCATTTAATACATCTATGACACATCCTTTTCTGTCTATGTAATTATAAATTTTACCAAGCTCATATCATTTTACTTTTCACTACAGCAACATCTTTCAATGTGTTCCCCACAAGTTGTCCTTCTAACAGCCATTCAGAATACTGCTAAAAATATTGTTTATAGGTCAAAATGATGTTATTTCTCCTCTGTCTTTCTTTCTAATGAGTGATATTCTCCATCAAATAAACAATTGTTTTGGGGTAGCATATCCTAAGGGTCAAAATGCCACGTAGGTGTTCTCTTACCATCCTCAACAGGACAGGGTGAGAAAATCTGATGAGAAAGCTTGTTGGTGGACATAAAAAGAGATCACTTACTTGTTGCCATCATGGGCAAAAAATACTCATCTTAGGAACAATTGATTTATTTATTGTAAACTGAAATAGATTTGAATGGTAAGGAACAGACACAAACAGTACCTTTCCCCATCCCTCCTTACCCAGGCTTACTTTTACTCCTTCTCTCCCAAATCCTCTACATTCCACCTCCTCCCACCCTGTGCAGCACAGAGAGAACGAGGAATGGGGGGTTATGGTAGACCATTATAATTCCTCTCCTCATTTTTTTCCTCAGTAGCCTTACATTCATTAAAACAACTTCCATTTCTAACTGGATTAATTTTTCATGCATTTTTAACACCTTTTGGGGAGATAATATGTTAAGAGGGATCACAGCATTTTTTCAGTAAAATGGCAGCTGCCTGGCATAAAGGAGTAGTTTTTCTTTCAGTGTAGGATAGAGGAAAAAAAAAGTAATACCAATAGGATCAATTTTAGGGAAAAAAAACAAAAAAATCATAAAAGGTCTTGTAATTAGTGCACTGGGATGTAAAAAAAAAATTTATTTCATTTAAGCTCTATAATATTCAGTGGTACTTACAAATTATACATGTCCTGTTAAATGAAAATTAATTGTTCAGTCTATGAAAAAATCTATAAGAAAATATAGCTGTGCCATCTCACTTGATATTGACTATCTGTAAAAAAATCCTAATAGAGAATCCTGATACTTGATATTAGTGTGTGCCTGAATTGCTCTATTTTGTCAAAGAAATGTTTCTTATTAGTATTGGAAGGAACATATTCACTGATTTCCTTTTTTTATGGGGCATTCTTTTTAGTTTATTGTATTTACAGTCTTTAAAGTCAACTAAGACAAAATGAGTGTCTTCAAAACCACTTATGAAACAAGGACAAGGAGTTATTCCTGGGTCATGAGTGTATTCGGCAAAAAGCATTGTTGTGTAACAAGCCAAGGGAAAGGGGAAGGAAAAGAAAGGGAAAAGGAAAGAAGGGAAAACTGTAAGTCACTGTCCAATAAAATAACTGGTGAGGATTGCCCCAGCTCATCCTCATCTGTGCTGAAGGTGTTCCTCTGAATAATTTTTACACAGTAACAGTATGATTTCACCAGGACTGATGCATTGCAGTATGAGACTGTTTTTATCAGGCACAGATGTTGCACTCATCGATTGGCTGTTTAGCTTTCTGCATGTGCATTATCAGCAAATGCTTACTGGCCACCTATATCACTATTTTCTACTAGAGTTATCTATTGAGATTTATGTGTTCCCTAGCATGAGGTTATCGACTAAAAACTCTGAAGCAATGTCTGGAAAAGGAAAATTCACGTTTCTGTGGCAATCATTTCCTACACATCCCAGCTTTACAGATGAGATAATATTTCCTGAATCCTCCAGCATGAGGCTGTGAGGCTAACAGGACTTTGGGATAAAAAAGTAAAAGGTACTGCTACAGCAGTCTGGGGTTGTGTGTGTGTCAGGCTGAATACAAAATGAAAGGCAGACTTTAGTGCTAGAAGTGAAAGACAGCCGACTTAAAAATGAAAGCTTTCTACAGAGCAAAGCACTGTGCAACACCAACACTGGTGTGTGCTGGATACAAGAGTCCCCCACAGTTTCCCTCAAAGCCCACTGATCTAGTCCTGAACAAAACAAGTCAGAGTCTGGCAGCCAACCCACCCACCAGATCCCACAAAAGGGATCTCTTTCATCATCTTTTATTCCCTGAGTAGGTGCCTGCTATGGAACTGTACACACTTTTGCAACCAACCACAGCCCACAGCCAGAACTTTCACTGGCGCAAAGTCAGTAACTCAAATGTGCCAGGTCATTTGCAGCAGGAACAGATAACTTCAAATGCTTCAGGGATTAATTTGCAGATATAGAAGACAAACTGGGTGCATGTTGCTGGCTGTCTAGACAGGAATTCATTTTCTTCCTCAGAGTATTGCTGATGCTTTCCTTGATACACCTCTGAAGGGGATTCTCTAGGTGCATAATTTTTAGGCCTAAAAATTGGTTGAAGTAAGCATGTATCTAAAGTAAATGAGCTCAGAATTAACCCTAAAATGCATATAGCCCTAAAATTAAACTTGGTTTTATTAGAGTAGCCACAATGCACCCTGATAATTCAGCTGTTATTCTATCCCTATGATTCTTTTTTTTTTTAGCCATATTTATTTAGGTCTTTTAATTGTATATGTCTGAGTCTCTCTCATTCTTTCGTAGTGAATACTGGGAGAACTGGTCTGTCTTTTGGAGGTACCTACAGGAAACTGTAAAACGTCCTGGAGAGTTTATCTGCATTTTTATAGACACATAATAAAAATGTCACATCCAAAGAAGTTCTTAGAAATCTCAAAGTCCCTGTGATAAACAGTGGCATTAAAATGAGGCATTAAAACATGAGTAAGAAATCAAAATGTCTTTGTAGGCTTTGTTGTTAGAAGCAGATAAATTATATTGAGTCCTTTCCTATGCATACCACAAGAAAGATAAGAATTTCTGACCATGTTTGACCTAAAATGAAGTGAAATAACTGTGTTTTACCATAAATTAATTTTAAAACTAAAGATTTTTCTTCATATTAGGTATGGCTTTACCTAATAATATTTAATCTTAACATAATAATAAAGTTTAAAAAATAATAATAATATGTAGTCTTAAGAGTTAATAAGTAGGTATAAAGCAATTTAATAATGTAATCTAATCTTTAAGTCTTCATGAGCATGTGTAAGGCTTTCATAAATCTAGGTCTGCACATGCTTTAGTATTTTTTGATTGCTCAGAAATGTCAAATAGTCAAAAGAAATAGGTGATTCTCTGCAGTTCAACAAGTGGGAATCCACACAATGGGAGACCTTGTCCCCTACTTTCAATGCAGTCAGGGGCTACTTCATGCCTACAGCCTTGTTTGCCTACCACTGCAATGAAATCTGCTGCCTTGTAAAGACCATCCCTACCTACTGGCAGAGGAAAACACGAGAAGAGCTGGATGCAATTATACAGCATCTGCCCATGGCTGCCAAAGGCCCTTCACCCATCAGCTTGGGGGCAGCTGCTTTCAGCCCAAGCACAGAGTTTCTACACTGTTTCTTTTCTGAGGGCTGAAAAAAAAATAAAATTCTCTGGCTAGAGGAATGACAGTTTTACAATATTGGAGTGACAGTTTTACAAGATTGAAATAAACAATTTTAAACATAATGATGATTATCCTTCGAGCCAGACAATGTGCTCTGATCAATACAGTAATTGGACTACAGCCCAAATAACAAAAGTGTATTCATGCTTTTGCAAAAGAAGGCAACAGTTCAGGCCATCTCAGATAAGAATGCCATGTTTTATGTATCCACCCCTTCTTTCTTTTCAGTGACATTCTACCGGAACGTGTTCCTTCCTTAGCACAGCCTGGCCTGTTATCAACAAACAGTGTGTAATACACATGTTCATGCATTGGTACTGATTGAGGTTAATTAGTGGTTCTTCTTACATAGATGTCTGGAATTATAACAAAAGGTTCAAAACCTACAATTAACAGTGGCAAGTAACCTATAATTTTTTTCCAACTCCTCTACTAATTCTGATTATTATCCACTGCACATTTGATTTCTTGCCATTTTCTTTGACCTCTTCACAGAAGAGATGAAAATTTCATTGTTTAGGTAAGAGAAGTGCCATGTTGTTTCTTTACTGCCAGGGATACAGCATGTTAACCTCTCACAGTCAGTCTGTGGGTACTGCCCCACCAAGACATAGGCTATTAGTCATAACTCTTCGTCAGTTATGTTGCAAAAAATGTGTTTGAATTTAGTGGCCTTGATATTCATGACTGTCAAATTAAAAAGGTATTTTAATCACAAAGCTAGGACTGCAGAATTCAGTTTAAGACTAGTATACACATCTCATCTCACAATTTCTATATGAACCATTCTGAAAGAAAAATGATGAAGCAGAAAATTATTTATGTTGCATTTGCTGAAATATTGTCACCATGGACAGCATCCTGAGGAGCTATTCTCTTGTGAGCATATGCAGGTATAAATTTTCCTGAAATTTGAACTAGAGACCTCTAAGGTAAATCTGAACTATGACTGGCTTTGGAAGCTTGGGATTGACGACCGGGCTGGTGTGCTGGATTCAGTGTGTCATTTCAGGGCCCTTTTGAACTCCTTCTGTTAATGCTTGAAATCTGCAAAATATTCAGAGGACATTGAGATATTAAAGTTACATCTAGTTAAAACAGAAGTAAAAGGGATCAACGGATCCTTTCAAGCTCATGCTGTCAGGTAGTCTGCACGTCACTCTCCAAAATACATTACACTTAAAAAAATGGAAGGTTACACTACTTCTCACCTCTGAAGGGAGATGAAACAGTACATGGCACTGACATTTGTCCACTAAAGCCCATTCAGTCTCTTTCAATCTTTTCAATAAGGGTCAGGGAGTCAGAATTCCTTCCTGTCAATCACAAAATAATGTTCTGTTGTGCTGTACCAAAACCTGCTCACAGCAGGTTAGAGTTGACAGAAGATGTCTCAGAATTCTGCCCATGGTCCTGAGCTTGCCAGAAACATATACAAATACACATATAAACCGAATTATACCAGCATAGTTTCTCCTTTCTTGGCTAAAGTCTGTAGTCTGCATCACTACTTATTGATCAGGAGAATTATCATAATGTTTCAGACACAAAACACAGTGGATCCACAACAAAGATCCTCAGACCCTTCTCACAGTGACAGAGAAATGGCTTAGATCAAATTGCTGTGTTTCTTCCTAACTGAAGTAGCTTTGTGGATGAAAGAAACCCCTTGCCTGGTGTGGCTGTGCAGTGGGTATCCCTTGGGAGCCTCTGTGCTTCCTCCCCTTCCTGTGTGACTTTCAGCCATTCAGCTTGACCTCATGATGAGCTGGACTCCTGAGGCAGAGTACAACCCAGGCTCTTGGTTTGCTGGTTAAATTGTGTACCATATGCAGAACCACTGATGCAGTTCTGTGAGTATTCTGTGATTTGCTGACAAGTTGTCACATGCATAGACACTCAGGAGCCAGTAGTTTATTTCAGGCTGCCTATACACGAGGGAAGTTATTGACAGTATGTTCCTCAGGCATTACTGACAGGGAACCTTCATCTTCAAATAGTAATGAAATGTGAGTCATTCTGATTCAGAAATAGGAAATCAGAGTCATTTGCCTAAGAAAAATGTCTCTGAGTTCTTGGGACAACAGCTATTATAAACAGAACTTTAAAAATTGCAGGTGTAAATTTCTTTTTTTTTTAAATAAACATGAATATTTTCATTTCCAAATGATTAACTGCCTATACATGTCCTAAATTAAGCACATAAACACTGTTATGTCAGCCATATGGTAGTTCTTAACACGTAATCCTTCTTGTCTCTAAGACAACTTTGTGTACATTTATTTGGAAGCCCAATAAAGCACTCAGTTTTTGCCAGTTAATGTATGGAGAACAACTAAACAGTCTAACACTCTCACACTTCCAGCTTCTAACATGTTTAAAGGATTTTTTGGTATTTAACTTGGCCTAGTTTCCACCTTACATCTTACTTGACATCGTGGAAATGGCAATTTTTGACATTAATGTCCTTTAAAAGTTTCCAAATTTCTGAGAAAAATATATACAAAATTAAAAATAAAGTTATACAAACATGAGTGTAATATATACAATCTGAAACGCATATGCATAAATTAAAGTGTGATTTAAAGGTTTTGGAAGCTAGACTTTACCATTTCAAAAGGTCTTACGAAAATTTTTAAAACTAGTATATTCAATATTGTACTTACCATACTGTGAAAAAATACCATGAACTCTATGAAGTGCTGTGAGAGATATTTGTATGCCCCTGGATAAAGCCAGATATTTAGTAATGTACCACTAACAGTTAACAGTCATTGGTGATAGTGTGGTGGATTTATAATACCTGAGATATTAATAAAGTAGACTATAATTTATATACTAAATGCATCATTAAACAAAGCAGAAACTAGCTTGACAACATGGGAACACTAACCTGTCTGGTTATTTGGGAGTTCCAGCAGTTTGTTTCTTGATAGCAAGCATGCATATTGGAAACAGAACACTTTCTATTTCAAATTGTCCACAAACATCATCTATCACTTGGTCTTTCAGAGAAAAGGCAGTAATTTATAGAAGATGAAAAAGGTTTTCTTCTACTCTCCTTTCAGACTTTGTCTTGAATCATAATCATACACTGCAGAATCTGATGTGCCTTCTCTACAGCATTAGTGTTCTAGCCCATCACAATGTATATGTATATATACACATATAATATATTCACACATGAATTCTAGAGGCAATATAGATGCACAGTTCAAAAACATTAGCTACAAATTTTTTAAATAACTGTCTAGAATTTTAGAGAAGTCTGAATAAACTGGGTAGGCTACATAATTTATTTTGAATAAATTATTTTGAATAATTTATCTCTGTGGTTTGTCAGTAGCTGAACATCAAGAAATTTCCTTTCCTGCTCCCAGTGTTGCTAAGGGGTGTCTAGAACTGAGGCTCAAGAAAATTCTGCAATTTACATTGATTTTCAGACAATCTGAACTTGTGTTCCAATTCCTTGCTTAAAAATTTCTTACAGAAATAAATATACTTGTGAAATATATATAATCATGAAAAGCTTATATTCAATGTCTTTGGAGATTTAGACTCTCTCTTATGTTTCTATTAAACATTCCTCTGTCCTCTCCCTCTGCTACAAAAACCAAACCCCTGTCTTACAGAAAATCTTCGCCATTCTTAAGTTGAACATCTCTTAAATTAGGGCAGAAACACAAATGTAGAAACAATCTTCTCAGTATGATTACCTGCCTTAACAAAATTTTTGGAACGAGTATTTTGGTTTAGTTTTACACTAGAAGAATCCATTATGTGTGCTCTGATGCTGCTCTGTTATTAAAAAAAAAAAATAAAAAATATATATATAATAAATGTAATGGGTTTTTTTTTAAAGTGCATTCCTTTTCCAAACCACTATATTGATGTAAAAGTAACCATAGATGCACACTGGTACAAATAGGTACTTTTTCAGTTCTTCAAATACTGGGCAATAAATTTGTCTGCTAAAACATACGTTAATGTGACAAAATAGATCAAAGCAATACTTCAAACTGTTAAGAAAAATTTTTAACTGCATTTTGAAAGAAATACATCTTCACAGAGATGTTTACATGCTCTAGTTCGTTCCCACATAAGCAGATGGAGTTTCAAAAGATAAATTTTACTTGCTCTAATGCCAGCTATATATATATATACACCTGTTGCTAAGTGGAAGTGGGAGGGAATTCCTCTAGGATTACTCTGCAAATAAGTGATCAACTAAAAGGATCCTTGAAAGTGTAGACATATAAATAAAAACTAGTCACTACCAGTTGTACATGAGGAAAGTGAATTCAAATATATAGGACAGGATGTTTTCAATCAGTAACATTATGCAAAACCAGGAAGTTTTTTTAACAAATCTTCATGAAATAATCAAGCCACAATATTATGCTAGTCATTAAAAAAACAAACAAGCTCACCAAATTCTAGAGAAAACTACATGGATTAAAAGAGATTCTTGTTATGAGAGCAGACAAGAGATTTTGAAGTAACCAGCTCCACCCACAACGGTGTTGGTAGTGGATCCTCAGCCTCACCTGTTTCACTCAATACATTCATTCCATTTTGGTCTGTGCTGTATCCTGATGCAGGCACACATTTTCTCTTTGTTCTCCCTTCCTCTTCCTTCTGCATTAATAAAATCGGAAATTAATCTGAGAAACAGCTTTCTCCCTATGGAGGTAGCAGCAGCTTTGACAAAGCTAGATATATATTCAAGTTTGTTTAGTTAAGATAGATTTCCTTAGAAAACAATTTAAACTGTTTTATTTTAAAGGGCATGACTGGACAGGGAGGGTTTTGCCTTCCCCACTGCCCTTTGCAAAGCTTTGGTGGGCAGGGGTGCATGTGCAGTTCAGATGGGTGTTGCATTGCAGTGCAGCCCTTCCTCTATCAGGTAGGCAAAAGAAAAGCTGCTGCTTCGGTCCTTGCCAGAATGTTCACAGCGTTCTTACTCCTCCCGCTTCCCCCAGTAATTTTTGTTCATGAGCTAGAAATATCTCAGATCCCAACATAATTGTTGATGCACAGATAAAAAGAGACGCCAGACACTCAAATGGAAGTGCAGAAGTGGTATCAAGTGCCTCAGAAGGCATGTGTGATATCTGACAAAGTCAGTGTAGGGTTACTACACTTACCAAAGACACACTGGAGACTGAGGAGCTCTCTGCCTAATTTAACAGAGAGATTGTTGTTTCCGTGTTTGGGTGTCTACTCTGTGATTGCACATGTACCTTTGATTAGGCAAGAGATTTCTGTTTTATTTAGACTGATTGCTACAAGTCATGGTGGCCTTAAATATCTTGCCATACTTGACTGAGCACAAATCATTGTACAAATTTATGGAGTGAAGCTTGATTTAACTCATCTGTCTTTTCTAGGTTTGGATACTATGAGGAAATTTGATGTCCTGAATTTTTGCAGAAGTAACTTTCATATAAAGTGTAACATTTAATCTTTCGATAAATCACATGAAGAGCAATTCACCCGCTTTGAGGAAAAACAACAAACCCTCCAACTTTGCAATAAAAGGTAAAATTTCAGGACAAAACTTATCTTCCTGTTCATGAACTTGAGTGTAATTTTCAATCTGTCTTAGAACAAATACACCTAGCTGAATCCAGTCTCTCGAGACTCTCCCCAAATTTCACTTCTCTCTGCCCTATTACCATGGCCTCTTGCCTTCTACTCCACCTTCCCCATGGGACATAGGGCCCGTTTGTACTACAACTCCCACAATATACCCATCTCTACTGCTAATTCATACATTCATTGTATTTAGAGCTTTTAATGGGGTGGCAGGGGGAAGGGAACACCTTCATACTATTTATTAAAAAAAAGGAAAAGTTCACACAGTAGTACCATGTCTCCCGACACATGATAAAATAGCTTTCCATGATTAGTAAGATTATGTGTCCACTGAGCATATTTTTTAATTGCAAATTCAAGATAAAATTCACATTAAAAATGTTCTGTGTTCAATAAAATGCAGCCTAGTGTGTCTCTAGCCTGTCTGTGGAACATACTGCACTTTAATAAACATTTCTGTCTACAGAAACAAATTCAGTTTGCATTGTCCAGGCCGTAGTGGATGCAGTAAAATATATTTACAAGGCAGATTTGTTATTTAAATTATGCATCGGTGCCTCAGAGTGTGCACATAGTAAATCATTTCAGTAAAGAGGTGCTGTCTTTGGGCAGTACTCTAGAGTTCTGTTTGCACTGAATATCACATAATAACAATATGCAGACTGTTCTTTTTGCTTTCTCCTTTTTTCCTCTACTCTGCAACAAAGGTATTTCTTCAGCTCACTGTCATCTGCCTCCAATCTTTGAAAAAAAAAGTGAAACTTTACACAAGATAAAAAATGAAAGGTGGATGGAGGTAGAAACAGGATTTTACATTGCTCTCTCTTTTAAAGAATTTTTATTAATAAAAGAGGACTGGATTATCAGGGCATAATTATATCCCTTTTGTTATGTTTTGTTCTTGTCATTCATTTCGGATGGCTAATTCTTAATACAAACAAGTGTTATTTTCTTGAATGCTATTATTTATCTCCCTTTTCTTCACTAGACACATTAAAAAGAGAAGCAGATACTGTGGAATTATCTGTAAAGGTGCCTTGACAAGCTCATTCAGATCAATGCAACAGCTTTAAAAGGACTCTTGTCATATAACTGCTGTAGCTACAAGACTTTGTGTGGAGATGATTTTGAAGTTTATGGATTTGAAAAAGAAAGACAATCATATTCAAGCCTTCCCAAATTGTTGAAGTGTGTCTATGACTTTGCAATGCAATGGGTAACAGTAAAAATTCTGAGAAATTAACTTTAAACCAGGTCTTTTGCTATTACCCAGAAATACTCAATACTGTTCCTATATACAGATGCCCAGGCAAGATCATTTTGGTTTGAGGTCCAACTAATACAATCACTATGTCCATTGTGATTAGTATCATAAAACTACCTCAGAATGGCAAAGCACCATTATGTATATACCTTAAATAAAGCTTCAAATTACTTCAAAGAAGCAATTAATCTATTTCTTCCCACTGACAAAAATGAAGGTCCAGATAGCTGCTTCCAGTATAAAATGACTACATTCAGTCAGATGAATGGCATTTCAGCTGTTCAGACATGGATCCTTTATGACATGTGTTTGAGGTCAGGATCCTGGGATCTGACACATCAGCTTCTGTGGCCTGACAACCCTCTTTTCAAAAAATAGTAGCTGGCATTCATTCACCTTGTTCAAACAGAAAAAGTAAAAGCACGTAGCAAATCCTTGTGTATATTATTAATCTTTTGCAAGTCCATGATTAATGCTGTTTATATGTCACCAAAAAAAAGGAACACATCTACCACCTTTGCCTCCTGGTGCTTCAACTAATTGCTCTGTTAGCAGACTGCTTCTGACTTCAAAGACTGATGATTATGCAGCTACTGTCGGCGAGTCTCAGCAGAAGGAAGGAGGATCGTGGGAGTACAGGCAATTAGCAAATGTTTTCACAGTCACCAAGGAGGGTGAGAGCGGTATCTGGAGTTTACACTGCATTATATTACATTACATTGATGTTTAAATGAATGCCACCAGTGCTGTTCTTACAGTGCTTTTGTGGGTTGTTTTTCTGGGGTTGTTGGGATTTTTTGTTTGTTCTTTGGGTTTTGTTTAAGCAGCCAGTAAAATGTTAATTCTCATTGTATTTTGGCAAAATCACAGGCAGATGTGATAAAAGTTGCATTTCAGCTGCCTGTTAACATTTGATAAATAACTTAAAACTTTACATCATTTTTGCATTTTTTTAAACTGATCAGCTTGTGATTTGGCAACTGGTGAAGCAGGAAAAAACCACAGTAAATCTAAGAAATCCATATGACCAAAATTTAATAAGCCTAAAAGCAAAAATTATTTGGAAAAGAAAAACCTATAAAAGGCTTTCAATAACTAGGAAAGACCTTAGACCTTGTCTGATTACACTGAATATTTAGCTAAGGTTGTCATAAATTTCAAAATTTGAGAAGAGAGAAAGCACAGATTTAGGAAGTTGACAATCAGATTCCTTTCAGAAAGACAGGATTTAAACACTAGGTTTGGACATAGTATCCCAACATCTGGACATAGAACCTTGTAAACATAAGTCTACACCAAACAAGTGCTTCAGCTTTTCTCACCTGAGCCTCTCTTGACTGGAAACACAGTGTTGCTCACACTATCAAACTGAAACCAACTATTTAATCAAGTCCCTATTTAAATAACTGTTTTCTAACATATCATACCCTTCCTATAGTAACTTACATTCCAGCTGTATGATATGCATATTTTATTTTGCACTTCAGGAAACCACAGCTGTCTTTGCCCTTGATCACAGAATCACAGAATCACAGAATCACAGAATATGCTGAGTTGGGACCCACAGGGATCATTGAACCCAGCTCCTGGCCCTGCACAGGACCAATCCTCTTCCTCTGAAGGACAACTGCCTAAATTTTGAGGTTTGAGTCTCAAGCATTTTCTTAATTCAGACTCCACTGAAGTGGAAGCAAACTGTGAATATATAATGATAAGCGGTGACAGGAATAAAGCAAAAACCAGGATACAAATAGAGCTTTTATTGGTTTTTCTTAATAGAAAAGCAAGAGCTATAATGGCAATGCTATCATGTATTCTGTTTTCCTCTCTCCTCTGACTGTAATAACTTTTAGGTCCCTGGAAAAAAACCAAATTATAATAGGAACACTTCAGTGGGAAAGATTGTGGAAAAATACTGAAAGACAAAACTCAGCAAGGAGAAGTGCTACGTTGGCAATAGTTAACCAGAAACAAACTGTCTGCAAACCTTAGGAGCAGAGACTTTGAGGGAACTTGGTGTCCTGCCCTAGAAGAGGCAGGAAACAAAGGATGGAGTGGTACTGAGGGGTTGTGACCATGTTCTGTTTAAATCAGTGCAAATAATGGGAACTAAGCCAAAGGAATGACCCAAACAGCAACCGAAAGATGAGCCATGTTTCATGAACTTGAAAATACATTTGACTTTTCATGCCCCTGGATATGTTAATGAAGTAAAAATCTGCACATGCTTTACATGTATGACTAAAGCCACTCAAACTCCACCTAATGATGAAATCATATCAAATGAAAATTTCTCTCCACTCTCAAAGAAAACAATATAAATGTAATTCAAGGGGAGAGGGAAGTCAGAGGAGAGTCTAGTTCTGCATCCTGGAGGTCAAAAGGCTGTATCCATCTCCTCTCCCACAGGAACACTTATTTGATAAGCTTTATTCTGCAGTAATATTATTGCTTATGATTTCTGTATCAGTGTATTTATCAACAGCGATTTCTGAAACTAATTCTGCCACACCAATCAATAAATTGCAGTATTTGTGAATCTGGAATCTTAATGAATGTGCCCAGATTTATTGTGTAACTCATGCTATTTGTGCATCTGGGATTGCAAATGTGCCCAGAATTATTGTGTCTGTACCACCCTATTTGTGCATTTGCGATAGTGAGAGACCTAATGTACTGGATTTAGAGTGCCAAACTCGTTACTCTGCAATATTATCTGTGAATTCTCCTGGGCTCTTGGACAGACAGAAAATACACCATGTAAGAAGGGGGAGGCTCAGCCATCCCTGGGCTGGCTGTATCTGCAGCTAACCAAGAAAACAATGGGGACTCCCTTTCCTAAATTTTTACAAGACAGAGGTGCAGGCAGTGGTAACAGTATGGTGCAACAATCGAATTCTTCTCCACATGAGCAATAATGTGTTCAATAAGTTCTTATCCAGTTAAAATTGTTTTGCTAGAACAACTGCAGACATTCTCATTTTTCAGAAGATTTTTGTGTGTTAGGAAAAGTTCCTATTCTACTAATTCTATTCATATACAATTGCATTTGCTGTTGAAATACTTTCAATGAAAAAACTTTTGAAATAGAGTTTCTATTTCTCATCACCAGAGATACCTTCAGGATTTCAATTCATCAAAAGCAGAGCAGAACACAAGACCTTGTAGCCTCACCAAACAAGGAAGAGAAGGGAAAAAAGTAGAGAAAAATTGATCAAGAATAAAGAGTTTCAGGACAAATTCGCATTTTGCAAATAAAAAGTTTTGTCACTTTTGGGGGAAAATGAACCTTGTTTTTTCAAACAAATGTAATTCAGATGCAGCATCCATAGGAGAAATGTGTGAGATAATGAGAGAATTAAAGAAATATTTTCTTTTTTTTGCTGCATCTTATGATAAAAACAGTTGAACAGGAAATGCAGAGATGTGTAAGCTGGTTTTGAGACAGTATTTTAAATGAAAGGACTATAGGGTTTATTTCCAGTGTTGTCAGGTTATAAAGCTGATTTCAAGAAACATGCTTTTTATTGCCAGACTTGAAACAATAAAAGTCTCAACGGTTAATTAAAGTGTCTAAATAATGTGGCTCAGTATAAATTTGCTGTACAAAATCAAAGGCAGAATAATCAGTTAATACTGAATGTTAAGGGAGCTATGATTCTATTGGGCTCATGTTCTTCAAAAAAAGAAAAAATGCAAATTTGAGGAATAATTGATTATTTCTTTCTACTTAGTCTTGACCTTGTATTCTGATGTTAAAGCATAATAGTGCAGCAAGGCTCTTTTCACTTTCCTTTTCTTGGAAACGAAACATTAGGGCAATAAAGATTTGTGCAAAGGCTCTTCCTTTAGGATCATCTTTGGCTTCAGTCACAGAATCACAGAATGGTTGAGATTGAATGGTATCTCTGGGGATCATCTGGTCTTAACTCCCTGCTCAGGAAGGGGCTCCTGAAGTCAGTTGCCCCAGATCCTGTCCAGAGTGTTTTTGAATGTCCTCAAGGATGGAGACAACAACCCTGGGCAATTTGTGTCAGTGCTCTGTCACGCACACAGTGCAAAAAAGTTTCCTTATATTCAAAAAGAGCCTCATATGTTTCATTTTGTGCTTATTGTCTTTTTTAAACTTCTTTAAAAATTTAAATACAATAATTTGGGATGGAGTCAAAGGAAGAAAAAATCCTCAAAATTACAGTAACTCACAAAGATCCTGTTTTCAAACAATTATCAGTTAATTAGCTTTTTATATATAATATTTGTGCTCTTGTTGCCATCTCTTTAAGGTTTTGGTTCCATATTATCCACTGAAATGAAATTCTGAACCCTGCCAGACTAGATAATCTTTGCAGGACTTTATATTTTATATTCAGGTGGCATCAAAAGACATTGAATTCCCAGCATTTTCCAAGCATATTTCCCTGATGCTTGGTGAGATAAACATGTTTAATGCGTCCCTAATGTGACTTCGGTGACATCTGTAGAGTTACAGAAAGAATCAGTTTAATCCACTTAATAATATTGCTTAAATTAAAAGAGAAATGAACCAAAAAAGATTTAGCTTAGCAACTCATAAAAACTCTATGCAAAGTAGACATTTAAAAACAATGTCCCTGAAATAAATGCATATCTGATAAATCTGAACTTTTGCTAAAATCTTTATCTAATATTTATGGCAAGAGTACTAGAGCACCAGAGGAAGACAAGCACTGGTAAAACCAGGTGTAGATGGCTTTTCTGGGATTTGAGATAAATTGTAAATCAAATCTGAAGCATTCTCTCTAAGGTGGCTGCTTTTGCAGCTATGCTTGGATTTGACCACAAAAGTAACATTAAAAATTATGTGAGTTCCTTGAGCCCGCCATTTTGAGTGTATGTATTTTCAAGAGAATAGGTCTAACATAATATTTTATTCCCATGATTACCTGAGGTAAAAGCTGATGGGAAGGGCCTGATAAATATATTTTTATAGTAATATCATGCATCCCTTCAGCTGACACCAGAAGTTAAGCAATATTGCTTTCATGAATTATAGATGACAGTACAAAACCTGAGCTATATATTTAAATTAAGTAGAGCTTTTTCCTAGAGTTTTCAGTAAAAAATAGCAAGCACTCAACTGAACAAGGGGACAGAGAAGAGAATGGAGTTTGAGAAGTAAAAAAGGGCAATTGATCTTTCTTTCTAATGCTTCATTGAACTGCACAGTTCCTGTCAAGATACCTCATTTGCAAATACTTCTCAATGCTATGGTAAATATCCACATAACAGGAGCAAGTTTTCAGAATTATTTACATATACATTGAAATGTATGTGTAAATTTACATTTATTATTTAAATGCAAATTATCTTTATTTGTTTGAAAAAATTGCAGAATATTCTTGGGTTCCAGAGCAGCTGGAGTAGTGACAAACAGGAAAGACAAAATGTCCTTTTAGGTCTTCTCCAGGAGAGTACAATTCTCAGCTCTTGGAAACAACCACAAAATATAGCACAAACAAAGGTAAAGTGAAAATATCACAAACACTTAAAAATAGTGCCTTGCTTATGAATTTTTCATCAAATTAGAAGCTCTGGTCATTCACTGTCCCTAAAACACCTAGTCTTGGTAAGTATTCAGAATCTTTACTATAGATTACGTGCACACAACAGGCAGCCAAAATCCTGCCCTCAGATAAATGAGCACATTTTATCTGGCAGAGGCTGGGACTGGAGGCTCCATGCAGTTCTTTGCTGTTGCTGCAGTGCCATGGGTGACACAAGCACCATAACAGGAAGGAGTTTATGTCCTTTTTTCAATTACTTTAGAGGCATCTGATATCATTTTATGTCCCTCAGTAAACCTGCTGCATTGTAGATACGTTTTACCTGGTGCGGAACCCTTCCTCCTTTTTCTTTTTTCTGAAAAAGATGAAAATATGTACATATATATTCTCACCCTTTTCTCCTTTCCCCCTTGCAAAAAAGGATAGAAATATTGATCATATTCTTCAAGTAGGGTAACTGATCTCTCCCGAGGCAGAACACAGAGCCCAGAGTACATCAAAAGGTTAATCAGTGCCAGTCAGGAGCAGAGCTGAGCCTTGCAGAGCCCGGTCAGCAGTGCTCTGCCATTTCCTTGCACACTGTACTAGACAGTCTCCAGCTGCCTAGACCAGATCGTGCTTGCAATCACACATAACAATTTCAACACCTACTCCTCCATCAGAATTGTAAATACCTTCTCTCTTTTTAATTCTCTCTCAGCGTTTGGCACAACCAGATAATAGCAAGCAAGAAAACACTTATTTTTCTCCTGAAAAGGGTAACTTGCTTTTCGTAGAACTTTTTTCAAACTTCCAGATAACAAGAATTGTTTATCCTGTGTTTTATATATTACTTCATGGGATGAAATAATATTTAATTCATTTCTGCTTCTAGTCCCTTTCTCAGTATTTTCCCATGCTGTTTTTGACTAAGGAGACAGAAACTTTTACAGATGCATTGGAAGTTAAAATTAGGAGGAAATAGTGATAGCTGAAAACACACAAGAATTTCACCAAATCCTACACAGAGAATAGATAAAAAGACAGAACTTTCCAAGAAGGTTAGTGACAGTTTTTCCAAATCTAGAAGGTGCAGTGCAAATTTCAGGGGCCTTGTAAACAAATATTCCTAGATCCCTCCAGAAGAAGCCCATGAAGCCTTTTGCTGCCCTCATCACGCCATTCTGCTTGATGTTCTCACTCTATGGGGTCAGTGGGAACACACACCGGGGGAGCATCCTGCAGAGTGCCCTGGAGTGGGAGATTCATCCCTTACAGTCTCCAAAGTACCATGCGTAATGAGGAGTCCTTCCTTGAGGAAGGAATAGAAAACTTGCCATGTATAAAAAACTGCTGTGACACACTGCAGGATAACGTTAGCCATGGGAGGAGTGAAGTTGCATGTCAGCAAGAGCTGTAAATTTGTTTGTCATCTATAGGGATCAGTCCCATGGAGGCACGGCCTCCTTCCATCACATGTATTGCTCAGATGTTATAGATAATGCTGTTAAGCACCAGAATCTGGCCTATTTTGTGTCCTTGTGATGCTTGTGTCTCCAGAGTCCTCAAAGAATTAAATGAGTAGGCACTTTCCAGCCAAAATCCTTACATGACCTTTGGTTTGGAATTTGAACAGAAAATTCATGAGTCTGGGTTCATAGCTATAAGAGGCTGTAGTTTCCATGCATATAGATCTTCCCCAGAGAAATCTTTCTTCATGGTGTGTAATTGGATATTTTATTTTTCTGGGAAAACTAAAATCTTTAACTTATAAAAAGGCTTTGCAGAACTTTCACTCTTCAAGCAAGAACACTGACTGACTGGCAAACTGCATCAATTTCTTAAGATGATATTGGGTAGAGCCTTTACCTGGCTTTAAATGTGATAATAAATTTCAGGTTTCTTACTGCAGTTATGGCAACATGCTTTCATAAGAAAGGAG
Organism: Ifrita kowaldi; assembly: GCA_013398055.1. Taxonomy (NCBI): domain Eukaryota; kingdom Metazoa; phylum Chordata; class Aves; order Passeriformes; family Cinclosomatidae; genus Ifrita; species Ifrita kowaldi. The sequence goes on from VZRS01004575.1 coordinate 58,708, forward strand.
TTAGACTTAGCTAAGCAAGTGTGCTGAAACAGCTTCTTTGTGTGATGCTGCTCTGTGTGCTTTGAGTAAGAAACGTCATTGCATTTAACAGCTTTGTCTGCTTGATACACTCGATACATAAATCTCAGGTTTTCTGTAAAGAAAGGCCATTATTTTTTTACCCTGCTAGATATTGGGCCATTTAGAAGAAGCTGGCTGCAAAAGAGGCTAAGAGATGTCTCTGGTCAGGAAATGAAAAGTTGCAGACTCAAAGAAGAAAATTATTTCTTTCCTGTAAAATACATAATATATGTCCCAAAGCAGTCTGTGATGGCAATAACTTATCTTACTGCCTATCCATTAAAGCGGCTTTGGTCTGTTTTAAGTTACCTATTTTCAGTTTAAAGTGTGTATGCAATTGAAGAGTGTTATAAAGCATTTAGGCAAACAGAAATCTGCTGTATAATTCACTGTGCAGCTTTAATAAAAAGAAGCCTAGGCAGTTTAAAACAAGGAAAGACTGGCTCGTGGATTTTACAAGTACTAGAGTTCTCAAAGGAAGCACTAAGGTTCAGGGCGTCAAGGCATTTCAAAATGAAGTGCCTTATGGAAAATGAATAGCATGGCACCAATACTGATCTGCATAAAGAAACATCTTTGGTGCAGCTTTACACAGTCTCCTCAGTCTCTCAATGATGCAAAAAGGAGTTCACTTTGTTCTCACAGAGAGGCTGAAAAGAAGCACTGGGTTGAAGAAGCCCACAATAAAAATGTTGATGGCATGGCACAGCAGTTTATTTATATTACTGATATTGCTGCTCTCATCTTTGTAAGAGTTCAGGAAAACTACTCTGGATGAAGCATAGGTTCACAATGTCCCATTTGGGGTTGTAATGATTTTTTAATGATAGTTTGAAATTTGGCTGCACAGTCAAAGGTGATACCTACTACCAAAACAAATGAGAACACCGGCAATTCTGCTGCTGGGGTGCCTGCCTTTAGTGGTGATGAATGGCAGAAATGACCTGTGCTGTGCTGTCATGACAAGGCACTGTATAATCCCTGAATTATTTTGTTAGCCGTGGAGAGGTAGCCTGCTGTCTTTCATCCAGCATTGATCCCTGTGATGCTAAAGAATGAACCTGCTGATAACAAAATACAACGCCTCAAAAAACACAGCTTGGGAAAATAATGAAGATCCAGCAACACAAAACTGCTTGAAGGTCTGGAAGAGGGAGGCCGTAGGACAGGAATGCTTGGTCATTATAGTCATAGGAAGAGGATGAATTTTGACGGTAGCTAGCAAAAATGTTCTCTGTGATGCTTTTTTTCTTGATTCTGTTCGTAAGGTTGAAGGGCTACATCCCACCCTGTTTCTGTGTAGTTTGAACAGCGAAAGACAAAAAAAATAGAGCCTTTTTGTGGCTTACCTAATACTAACAAAACAAGTTTTGAGGACACTCAAACCTCAGATCAGTTTTCTGGTGTATTTAGACTTCATAGTAGACCCTCTGTAAAGTCTGTTTCAAAATAAACCTTTTAATTCTTATAAATGGGGAACGCATGCTAAGGTCTTAAGCAAGGAATTTGCTAGTTAGGGTACAAAATAGAAACATGTTTCAAGAAACTTAGAAAGAGAAGAGAGAAGATTATCTGAACATTGTTTCACTGTGGGATGTCACACAGTCCAAGAACAAGAAACAAGAAAACAAGTCTTTTAAAAGGCAAACAAATGATGTTTATTCTGCCTTAAGATAGAAAAGAGGAATATATAGAGAGTTAATGATAGAGGAATATGGTTTATAAATATTTCTTTTCTTATATATAATATGTTAGAATATTTTACCCTTATATGTTTGAAGTGATAAAATTGACTCTAAATATTCTGACACATAAGCACTCATACCACACTTCCAGGCACTGCAAAATCATTTTCCAGTGGCAAATTCCTTGAATGTCTGTCACCATGTAGGTGGTTGGGCTTCCAAGAATATACAGAATGGTCTACCACTAAATTGCAAATGTTTCATTGCAAATAGAGTCATAAATTTTCATGTTATAGAAAGATACATTTCTTGTCAAGGGAGATGCCAAATGTCTTTGGCAAGGAGCGTGGTAGCAAGCAGGAAGTAGCTGGGACACTGCTTTAAAGGCGCACTGAGCATCACTCTAGACTCCCATTAGATGGAGAAAATGTGGGTGTCTTTTCTCTTCCTTATGTAGACACACCTGGACATCTTACAGGACACTCATTAGGGTGGGTGAGGCTTATTTTCAAGTCAATACTGCAGTGAGCATTTCAGTCACTTGCATTTTGAAAGACTACCACCACTTGGCTATTGGCTATTCTGCGCTTTAAGCAGTGGGATGTTCTCTCTCATTTTGACCAGGATATTCCACTAAGGAGGTAAAATCCTAGTCAGTGGAATTGGCATATTCTTGCAAACTTATCAAATAGTGTCTAAAAAATTGCAACTTTTACCCCCAAAAATGCCTAACTGGAAATATATCATCGCTTCTCATGGAGGATTTCAACCTCATTTTCTCTCAGTGTCTCAGCTATTCTTTTGAAGAGAGTCACACCATGAATTTGGTTAGAATCTATGTTTTCCACACTGATGTAAATAAATTATAGCAATAATAATGCTATTATCCTGCCCTCAAATCAAAATGTGTTATGGTTGCTTGAGAAGCAGGCTGTTCCTTCCACTCTCTGTGCAATATGAAGATTTCCCAGGATTTCTAAGATGATGAAATTAGTCATAAACTCAGAGGAACTTGAGATAACACAGCCAGGATTGCTAGTGCTCAGAGAGAAAGAAAAGCTAACCCCAGCAAAACAGCGGAGGTTCAAAAAGAGAAATAACTCACAGAGCTGGAGAAGAGCAAGGACCCAGTGAAAGCCATCCAAAGGTGAGAAGTAACCACTGCAGAATGAACCAAAGCTGAGGTCTGTAGGGCAGCCAGCACTTCTATCACAAAAGATAGTAATAATAAAAATATGTAATAATAATAATAAAAAATGCTAACTAGATCAATACCATAGTTCCATGAATCAACCCCCCATCTAACTCTCCTACCCCAAACCCACCCATCATCACCTCAGTGCCTTCTCCCCAGTCATGACACATTACTGAACAGTCACATAATCAAAGGAGTGTTGACTCAGCCCTGGGGTAAAACCTTGCCGAGGACACCTAAATCAAATGCTACATTCCCCAGACTGTGCTTCTGCGTTCAAAGTCATTGAATGTGTTATCAAAGAGGCTCAGGCTGCAATTCCATTTCATGTTTTTGTATTGATGGAGTTCTGGCTCAGGCACCTATATTCATTTGGGTAGGCAGCATAATATTAGAAAATGGAATTTCCTCTTCTATGTCCTCCATTTTACAGGTAAACCCCTCACCCTTTCCAAGAACCAACCAAAGACAAATCAGACAGAGATCCCTGAAGAGCCAAAAGTTTTAGCTGCATAAGTCAGTATCTTACTGATTTCCACAGGTATTACAAGGAGGTATTTGAGTAGTTTAAATCAATAGAATCATTTTTGTCACTGTAAGTTCATAAATCCCTACTAAACTACCTAAAATGCATGACTGCTGAACAAAATCTTAGCAGGTGTTCCACTTTTGTCTGTTGCTATAGACCGTATTGCAGACAGTATTCACGTTGCACTCCAGAGATAATTTTGCAGCAGGCTTCCTTTTCACTAAATAAACTCACTGGTTCAGATGGTTAAGTACAGCAACTGTGTGTGGTGTCCTTGGAGGGACCTGCTGTCATAGAGAGAAAAATCGTTGCCTCCTCTGTCCACAGATCAATAGAAATTCTAAATGGAAAACAATAACTAAGGTTCTTCTGTAAGTGCTTGCTGTTTTATTTCATTTAAGGGAGAAAAAAATAGATTTCAGTTTTCTTTCGTGTGCTAATTATGAGTTGCTTTTAATTTGTGGGCTTCACCAGAAAAATACAGATTGTGTAGATGTGTGTCAAGAAGCTAAGAGCAGGTAAAACTTCTTTCTCAATCTGATTTTTCCTTTGCGGGATTTTAGGGGTTTTGTTCGTCCTTCTAATAACCTACACAGAAAAGTATGACTTTCTGTACATTAGTAGATGCTTTCTTTCCTGTTTGGATATATTAAAATAAAATTTGGAGTTGCTTATATTTAAGCAGTTTTACAAATCAAATTTGCTTTGTGCTTGGTAGCAAATGCACACTAACTTCCTTCCATCTTGTAGCTGTTTTGTACAGACCTCATAACTTTCCTCTTTGGAGCAATCTTAAAATTTTCTAAAAATAAATTCCCTGGAGTTAACAGTATTTCACTGTGGTTTTCACTCTAACCTTGAAGCAGTTGTATTTTAACATTTCAAAAATATATGATGAATAAATGTTCAGTTTATCCCATACCTTCTGTATGATAGAACATCCAGTAAATTTTCCACTGCGTAAAAATAAACCCCGAACTATTAAGTCTGGTTTTCATCTTAAGGTAAATCAAAATGCTCCATATTTAGAACTGAAATGGTTTTATTTATTTGCTTATAAGCCTTCTCTCCAATTCCTGAATCAACATGACATGCATGAGGGCTTAACCAGGTGCCAAAAGCAAAGTTGTGTGTGTGTGTCTGCTCGTGTGCAGCTGGCAAGTAAAGATTAATAATGATCATGGTGATTACAGTCCTTGGTATTTTGGGGATTCTCACCTCCCTCTCAGATCTAGAATAGATAATAAATGAAGTACACAGCTGCACACTGCAATTTGTATGTCTTCTGCCTGCAGTTCTGTGATCTGATTATCAAAGGCAGTTGTCTCTAACTCCTGCAGAATTCTATGTGAAACTTAGATGTTCAGAAAGTATTTTATATGACACATTCCTTTTTTTGTGTTTTTTCCACACTGGACACTTACACTATTGTAATTGTATTTGTTTACAGCTATGAATTAGTCTAGATTATCACTTGATTAGACAAATTATATAGGGCAGGATCAAATTGATCTGCTAAAATTGTCTGCAATTTTACTGATAGGGCTCTGGGTCCTGTGATGGCTGAAAATGTCAGATGAAAAAAGTGAGCTCAGACACTATCAGGTAAATAAGAAAATGAAACCTATCTCCCATGCCCATTAAAGCATTATGCAGTAGATAAAAAATGGATGCAACTTCCTTCTTTAGAGCAATTTTGAGTTATTTCCCAAATAGAAAATTCCGTAGAAACTCTATTGAGCTAAATTATTTACCAAGTGTCATGGGAAAATTGTTCCAGGATAACAAACGAGAGGAGAAATAATTTTGGTTTTTTTCCTCAAATTTCCTATTACTGAAAATTACTTCAGTAGATCTGAGTTTCAGAGACCTGACATCTCAGTGTTGGCCATACCTTGTATTAGGCAAAACAATGGTCACCTGAGGGCTGACTGCTCTCCACTAAAATGACTCCTGCAGATATGGGTTGAAGTAACTGACTCATCTTCAGCCTCTCGCTGGTAGTTCAAAACATTTTAGTCTTCCTCTATATGAACACACCATGCTCCCACATATATAGAAGCAAAAGGCAAAGTAAGGTTTTTGAGTCCTTTTTAACACTTCAGTTAGAAAGATAATGACTTGTTCTCTTACTGCTGATTACTGCTTTTTTTTTTCCCCCTCATCAATTTATTTCAGCTATAACAGATATAAGGAAATCTGCAACCTGACTTTCCAAGAGATGATCTTTGGAGGTACATCGCCTATTTCTACACAAAATATATTTTGTACGTATTTGTATATATTTGCTCTGTGGTCCAGGAGCAGTGTACTAGTCCTGCCTTCCAGAAAGCTTTCTCACACTCAGCAAAACACAGAAGCCCAAGTTTCAGAAGCCACTAGACCCCAAAATTTGCCTCACACTACTGGTGTGAAGAGAGGACAGATTCTGCTGCCTCAGTTCCCCTCGACTGGAAGCAGAAAGTTGAGTATTTAGAACCTTAGTGATTAAAACAACACTGAACTTTCTCACCACTCTGTGACAACAGAAGATCAGCATCATCACCTTCTCTGAAAGCTTGGTGTGAGAATGAACCCTCTCAGGAGAGGTGTTCATTAACTATCTGCACATCATTATCTTGATTCAGCAAAGTCTGACACTGATTGCTGAAAGGTGCATCACTGATGCTTGGAGGTAACTGCTGTGTGCCTGTTGCCACAACGGATAAATCTGCTGTTTCACCATTAATTTTGATATGATGAAAGATAAACCACTTTGAACACTTTGAAATACTTCAACTCACATATTAATAAAATGAAATAATATAAAGGCTTTAATATCCAGAGCATTATTTTTCTTATTGTATCATCCCATACTCTTTGGAAAAAAACCCCTAAATTAATTTTAAAGATTAGTAAATCTCAGTGTTACGCAGTTTTGGTGATTTCTATCCAAATTAGTGAAACACATCAAATTAAATAGTGTCCTTTTCTATAGGACACTACAGAACTGCTGTACTGGTGTCAATTTCCTTCACCTTTTATTTTACTTGTAAAACCCTATTTGCCACTTAGGTTTCAAGGGATCAGAGAACCTTGGATTTAGTACTTGGTAGCCCTTTATAAGACTCCTAGAGTTGACACGTCGTATCTTCAGCTCTGAAAGAAATGTTCTCACTCTGCTAAAAGACTCTGCTGGCTGCTTGGATCAGCCGAAATAAAGTGTCCTGTAATAACTTACATGAAATGAAATTTGCTCATTCATTCAGAGAGACAGAAGTTCCAGAGAATGAAAGATAATTAATTTTCAGGAGATTAAAAATTAATTAAATTGATGCTTTTATTGTATATGTGAACAGACTCTTTTACTAAAATGGAAATTAATGAGCGAGCAATATACATATTTTCAAGAAGGAAGTCATAGGAATAAAAGCCTGCTTTTCTATCAGGGCATATTAAACACAATGATTAAGAGCCTATGGTCTGTGGGAACACAGGTGAAAAGGATAGACAAAAGGCCTGTATGCAGAGAGAAAAAAACAAGTTTCAAGTTTTCTTTTAGCTGTTACTTCACCTTAAGTATTTTTAGAAATTATTCTGATACTCGTAAATATGGCAGCTTTCCTTGAAGTGATTAAAATTTTGAAATACTATTTGCATCTTTTCTTCTTTCTTATTTCTGCAAACTGGTAATACCCTTAAGCATTTATTTGTGCTTTTAGACAATAACATTATTCAAAACCATGTCCCTTCCGCCTAGTGTATCTCATGGAAATGTTGAGTATTACAGCTGTACACAACTGTGAAATAATATGAAACATTTACTCATCTACCGTAGGAAACACTACTCTGAGCAGGTGAAACTTAGCACTGCATAATATATAACCACAATCAAAGGCTAAATTATCTGTAGATCCATGGAAAGCTATAAATCCTTCAGAGATGCTTTAGGTACTGTAGGATACAGTAAGAGTACTACACTAAGGACAAGAGTTCCCTTATAAACAGTACTGCAGAAATGGCAAATGCAACTAAAAAAACTTAAGAAATGGGGAAATAAAGAAAAAGAAGATGGTAGAGTTCAAATCTAATACTTACAGAGGAAATCAAACACAGTAAAAGCCAGAAGATCTTATTCCCTCCAGAGTGTTTTCAGTGTGATATTTGCTCTGAGTAACAATCAATTATGAAAGGCATAAACTATGAATAAATTTCCTCTTATGAACATACAGGCATTATTTATCAGTGCATTTTATCAGTTTTTCTCCATTATAATTCCACTCCTATCAGTGAAATCACAGTGACGTATGAGGGGTGGATCACAGTAGGATATAGGAAAGCATTGGCTTTGTCCTAACTTAGGGTATGGTGAATTATTTCTCCTTTCCCAAAACAGACTAAATTTTGAGTGTCTGTCGCACTTGGACATGAAAAGAACCATGCAGACTGAGCTCCATTAGGACAGGACGCCAGGGCCAAAAAGCCCAAGCTTGTTTATTTTAGTCATTTATATATGTTCTTAGAAACCACCGTGGATTGGAGGATGAGGTTACCACCCCTCAATCACACTGGTCAAAGGAAAAACCTATCAAACTTCTCTGCCTTAGGAGAAAGAATGAAAACAATAAGGAACAGTTAGCAAAATATGGCTATGTTTACAGAAAGTGAGTGAGAATTCTATTACAGGAATGAAAAACATCAAAGGACTGCAAAACTCAGGGTGACAAGTGTCCATTTATTATTTTGTCTTATTTGATCAACTACTTGTGTAGACAGAAATGTGTGGGTGGGGAGAAGGTGTGTCAAGTGTTATTATTCTTTTATTTCTATTGATTCCAATCTACATTTGCCTAACCATAGAAGAGTTGAGGTTGGAAGAGACCTCTGGTCATTACCTGCTCCAGCTTCCCCTGCTCAAGCATTTTCACCTAGAGCTGGTTGTTCAGGGCCGTGTCCAGAGAGCATTTGAACAACTCCAATGATGGAGACTCCACAACCTCCCTGAAAATTCTATTCACAGAAATATTCTATTTTACACAGAAAGGTATTAACGAATCTCACACTGAACACATGGGCAACCTGTGTTAGGTATCTGATATTTCTGATGGAGTTTTGATTGTAGGAAGACAAGTTGAAAAAAAAGGAGATTCATTAGTATTAAATTCATCATTTGCAACTAATTAGGCACAAAATTCCTCAAGTTTAGTTTTCCAGTGAGAAAGCACAGATAAAACAGACAGATGAAAGTGCTATTGAATATCATTTCAAAGGGACTCAAATCAGATATTTCATCTATTTTTTTCCCAAACTTAATGAATTCTAGTAAGAGTCAGAATAGTGCATGAGATGATGTGAAGTAGAAAATAATCCTCAATCAACTCTTTGCTTTACTTTTAAAGTTCAAAAAGGACAACTAGTCATGTACCACTGTGTGAAAGCAAAAGAAAAGAATTTCTACTGTAAATTTGAAAACAAATTGTGATTTCTCTGAGTTATCATTCTTTAATATAGCAAAATATCTTTAATAATATTTTTAAATGTTAAAAATATATGATTTGTTTTGTAATTTTGTTCTCATTCATCTCTTTTTTCCTTCTTTCATTTGTTTTTTCTCATAGAGTAGCATCCAAACAGACAAGATCCTGAAAATAGCAAATTCTTTTCATTTCTGTTCAACACAGTGTGAAGGTTAGGAAAATGCTATAACTATGCACAGAAAAGAAAAAAGTTTTGTTTTCCATTTAAAAGGTCATCCAATTTCTTCAGGAACAAGCTAGGTAAGCTGTTAGGCTAATCTAACCAAACCACACTCATTTCTGTTGTTGGGCCACTACCTGCAACTGTGTAATTGCTGATTCTAACTCCCCAGGTTACTTGACTGCTCTTAAATTTGACACAAGCCTAGATCAAGATTCACACTTACAGGAGGCCATTACTGGGCTCCTGAGAAATAAATTCTTCCCGTTACAAACTCAGCTTGCCTACTTATCCATTAAAAGAGCTGGCACTGAACAGTTCTCATGGATAATCACCTCCAGTAGACTACATTACTTGGAGCAAAGTGACTATAGGTTTGCAAGACTCCTGTGTGTTTGGGAAGGGGCAGGACACCTTCCCTCCTGCACATGGCCTGCTAGGTGTGTTTTATAGGTGAGTTGTCAGATTTGAGATTCCCAGAAAGGAATGATCCTTGTTATCACACTGTCTATGGCAGTCAGAATTAAGAATTTCTTTCTTTAGACCAACTCACACAGTGTACAATCTGGTCTTTATGTCTATACCAGTATTCCAACTTCCTTTTTTCTGGCTACTTGAATGAACCTTTTATCTCCATGTTCTTATTTCCTGAATTACATGTTATTATTATCAAGAACAGTGATAAGTATTTTTAGTGCCTGGAGTAGGAAAGGACAGGCTGAGGGCTCTTCCCAGCTTTGGAGCTAGACTATTGCTGAATTTAGCAAGAGGTGTGAGCCAGCAGCAGATGCCTTTCTACAGAAGGATCTTTTTGCCATTGGGAGGGACAGGAGCTCAGTTCACCCTTCCTTCTCACTTCTGAGCATTGAGGAGGCAGGGGGTTCATGCTCTTTACGGGACATGCATGCCCCAGCTCTGACACTGCCCAGGGGGTTGCCCTCTCATATTTTACCAGGATTTCCATGAGGTTAGGACCGTAGCTGGATATTTCAATGAATCCAGAAACATGTACCACAGATAAATACAATAAACTACACAATACTGAAAATTTTCTACCCAGGTTTTCAGCCCTTTAAACACTTGTAACAGTACAGTTTAATAACAGAGACTTTTACAAAAACACATACACAGACATAATATTTTTTCTACTTTGTTTAGTGATTATGTTTGGTGTCTGGAAAAACAAAATAAAAAGAAAAACAGCCTTACAGTCCTCTGAAATTAACAGAATGTTAGCTAACTAATGTTTTAAATTTTCTAGCAGGGATCTATAAAATGAACCTCTGATGCCACATAGACTCAAATTTAACAGTTACAATAGCTGACAACAGAAAATCCTGTATAAACATTGGAATGTAAATGGTTTTAAGACTCAAGCTAAAGAAGCAATATTCCTCAGATGCACATCCCTGATTAAGTCTTCCAAGCCTCTAAAATATGATCACCACCCTCCTTTCTCTCACTGAATAAACATTTGAAGAACAACAAGCTCTTGGCAGCTAATAGGCTGCAAAGTGCAGCTAATAGGTACTACAGAAGAATAAATTGCATTCTTCATTCCTTGCTACCACTTTTTAGACCACTCTATGTATTGTGGCCTACAGACTCTTTAAATCTATGCAAGAGCAGCACGTACTTCTGACCACATACCAACCCAGAGGAGTAATACATCCATATATTTATCTCCTATGCACAGTGTGTTTACAGTTACCCAGACCCTGTGCTTGAACCCATTGTGTTTGTTCATGACGCTCCCTAGAGGTGGCTGTAAATTACTGGTGTGAGAAACTGCCAAGCTAACAGAGTTTTGTTTAATTTACTACAGCCATGAGTCAAAGCAAAGGAAAGCATTTGTGTAGGGTCCAGATTCTGCAGTCAACTCATACGAGCCTCTCCTGTGTACTCAGCAAAGAGCAAAGTGCCTTCTTTCAGTAAGAGAGACAAATGCACAGAGGGATTTGCTGCCATGTGCTGCCAATTCATTGGCCATGACTGTGTTATAATCACAGAATCATCAAGGTTGGGAGACCTTGAAAATCATCCAGTCCACTCCTCCACTTAGTAACACCATAATTACCCTAAACCATACCCCCAGTGCCACATCCAGGTAGCTCTTGAACACTTCCAGGGACAATATTCCATCTCCTTGCTGGACAGCATGTTCTAGTGCCTGATCACTCTTCCAAAGAAAAATAAAAATTCTAATATCTCATCTGAGCCTCCTTTGACACAATTGGAGGCCATTCCCTCTTGTCCTTTCACTTGAGACACAGCAGAATATACCAGCCCCACCTCACTACAATCTCCTTTCAGGTAGTTGTAGAGAACATTGAGGTCCCTCCTAAGTCTCCTTTTCTCCAGACTAAACAACCCCAGTTGCCTCAGCTTCTTCTCTCAGGACATGTTTTCACCAGCTTTGGTGCCCTTCTCTGGACAAAGTCCAGCACCTCAGTGTCCTTTGAAATATATTTGGAAAGCAAGAGCTTTTTGGCTACAGTCCAAATGGGAAGATCTGGTAAATAAATTTTATTTCTTATATCACTTAGAGTCTCTTTTAGTCAGCTGACTAACCCCTATTGCAAGAGTTCATTATAAATTTAGCAATCAGTGTCCAGAAGACAAATAGAATTTAGGAGAGGCCAAGGTAACAAAATCTATAAAAAGATGCAGATCATTTTCATGCATTGCTGTGAATACCATATGAAAGTTAAGTCTTACTATAACATCTGCAAAATATTCTCCACTTGATTTATAGCAGCTGCTGTTTGCTGTACAATAAATTAGCCTAAACTTTTCTATATGATAGCCATATCACTTTCTAGAAGAGGACTGAAGAGACCAGCATGTGGATCAACCGGGCAAATATTTCATAAACAGAAACATCAAATGTTATCCAGAGCATCATTTATGATGATGTTACAAGACAGGCCAACATCAGTTCCCTCACTGGAAGATTTTTAAAATATTGACTGTTGACAGTAGGGTTTCTAATCCATATATGTTAGAGTTAAGGTTGTTTTCCTATAGAAAACCATTGCCAAACATGAGGATCTTCAAAGGCTTGTGACTCTCATGTTTTAAATGGCAAATGGTTGATACCAGAGATTGTAGAAGGAGGCTTGGAGATGGGGCCACAGATTTAATGGTGACGTATGATAACAAATTTCTGGTCATTGTCAAATATCAATGTAGGGTGAAATAACTGTAAACTATTAAATACAAAACTTGCTTGCAGCTTCCCTACCAATATTCAGTCACCCACCAAACTACAGGTAATACATGCTTTATACTAATCTACTGATAAAATCATGTTACTAATATCTGATCTAACTTTTGAGATGAATTTTCTCAACACACAAAAGAAGAAATCTTTAATACTACACACCTGCTGTGGATGAACCCCTGCATAGAGACTGTGCTATACTAAGTCAGCCAAGTTAAATAAATCATATTATGTGAAAAAGTATGAAATTATGTATCAAGTCATAAGACTGGTGCAGCAGAATCACTCTAATTATTACTGTGGCTCATTCTTAGTTTTTAATTTGGTCATGAAACGTGTATTTGAGCTAAAAACAAAGGAAAAAAAATGGACAAAATCCAAAATCCAAACCACCACTGAGGATAACTAAGCATTGGCACAATCTGCCCCAAGAGTTTGTACAGTTGTCTTTAGCAGCTTTTGAGACCCTAGTGGATACACCCTTGATCAGACCTTCTGATCAGGAGGTTGGACTAAAGATCTCCTGAGGTCCTTTTCGACCTGAAATACTTGGGTATCACATACGCAAAATTTAAGACTGTGATTGAAATACTTTCAATGGGTCAGAAAGGAAAAGCTCTCTACTGCTTTGGGATTTTTTTAAAAAAGATGTAAAATACTTTTGACATGTAGGAATTCTAAAAAATCATATGTAAAAGAAAATGGGCTGAAACAATGACTTGGCTAACTTTTATTCTTTTATATTTTCTAACAAATAAGTTCAAAAAGGTACTACTGAAGTATAGTTTTGACGTCAGAGAATAGAAGCAGAATCTAGACCTGAGCATCTGACTGCCTGAGCATTTTCTGATGCAGGCTTTCCATTTATTTAACATATTTTATGTATTCATGGTTAAAGATTCAGATCAAGATATCATCAGATTTCAGAGATATTTCTTGATCCCAGGAAAGAATTAAAAATTAAATATTGACCAAAAAAACTCAGAAAAAGTTACTTTTTAGTTTGGAATTTTAGCAATTAACATATTTTCTGAAGCATTGCAGTTTATTGCTATTCCAGGAAGGTAAGGAAAATGATAAATTTAAATTTTAATGAAAAGAAGCAGTGGGATATTTTCTACTTACTAAGCAAAGACCAAAAAAGGAAAATGTTAATAGTTAATACACTGAAAATCCAAATGAAACAACCCTTTCTGAACTAGTAGTAACACATTTTAAATGACCCCGTAAACACCACAATATACACATGGAATACAGGAGCATGAAATTTTTATTTTTTCTGTTCTGAAGCCTACTTATCTAAGATGATGTTATTGAATTAAAAAATGCAGCATTTGATATCAGCAAATTACAACAGCAACTCATTTTTATTCTATTCAGAACTCACCTTACATTTGGCTGGGGAGAATAATGAGATTTGAACTCCCATAATAACATTCAGAAACAACCTCTTCAAGTTCTTTCAGGCAGCACTAGCAAATAGAAGTTGTTCAAGTGTGTCACAAAGCTGCAAGCATATGAGTCTGGCTCTGAGAATGCTTTCAGGAGTTGCTTGGTATGTGTGCAGGATATTTTGAGACCTGATTCAGTTTTAAATGAAGTACCTAGAAAACTTCCCTCCGATTTCAATAAAAGATGACTGTCTTTATAAGATTCCACTTGTGGATGAAAACAGTCTCTGGTTTCTTGTTTGATTAAAAAATGTGTTTAATGTTGTTAGTCTTCAGCAAGATGAATCCTAAGGCAGGGCTCCTACAGCTGTGTAAATCAACTCCATTAAGCCTACTACCAGCTTCTGTGCAGACAGAGTTGACATGGAGTGTTCTGGAACTGAATTCTTATTTCCTAGCTGAAGAATTTTCAAGACACAATTACAAATGCAGCCATGTAATAAATGCAGAAAATGATGGCTCAGAGCATGTACAAACCAGATCAGATACTAACTGCTTAATAAAATTCTATTTATATGAAAAAATGTTAAAAATATTAGACATTTTTCATTGAGGTATGGATGTGAATTCTAGTGATAAAAATATTTTTAAACAATCAAAGAAAATAATTATTTAGTCTGATGGATCATAAATATGGATAGTTCTGCTGCTGGATGTCATTATGTTTCTGGAATTAATTAAGCTCTTAATTGACATTCCTTATGCACAAAACAACTTAGGCATGTGGTGATTTTAAAGTGTGTCCATAAACCCCATTGAATTCAATGGCATTTAGGGATATGTGTAATGTTAAAAACACACTGAGTTGTTTTCCTCAGCACACGTTTGCTAGTAATGAAGTCTAAGATGATTTTAAAAGCTTTGAGTTTATTGATTTGAATGGAAAACAACTATAATTTTGTCTGATTATAAATAGTAGCTGAGTTTAAAGGGCCATAAAAGAAACCATAAATTTAAGGCACCACAAAGAATTACTTAAAACAAAACAAAACAAAACAAAACAAATCCCACAAGCCCTTTTCAAAACTGACTTCTACTCAAGGGAATCTTCCTACTGTTTGTAAAAAGAAATGGTTTGTATTTTATTAGGTAATTAAAAGTCAAAAGAATTCTATGCAATTCATTCAAATAACAGTCAAATATTTTAAATATTAAAAGACTGTGGGAAATTCTATGCAGAATTGTGAGAAAAAATAAAGCATGTGTTTTTCACTGTTTCAAAAGAAACCATTTAATTACAGTAAGAGAGGATGTATGTGTGCTGTTACATTATCTCTTTCTCCTTAAACCAGTTTGTGGGTGTATTCATTATGTTTGTGGTACTGACCTAGAGAAACTTTATAATTGCATTTAAAACTACAGCAAAATTATCCCGGGACAGAAAATTCTGAGAGCTTTAGCTCTCTCTTGTTCATTTTTATGCATACATTTATGTTATTTTCTACAGATCAGAACAGCTGTCAAGATATGGTAGTGCAGAAATGTATTGAGGAGTACTCAATATTCTACATTTATCTGAAAAACGTCCCTACCTCCAATTTTAATCATCTTGATAAGATTTAGAAACCATTGACTTGATTTAGGTGACCTATGCCATATACAAAATGAAAAGGTTTCAGAATGGTTCATTATAGGAAGCAAATTTGTGAAATATTACTAACTAGCAAAAACAATCAATGCATTCATAGAAACAAATCTTTTTGATGGATGATTTTAATAGAAATAAAATATTTGTAAATTATTTTTAATCAGGATCACTTCATTGTTTTGATTTACTAGGTAGATTACCTCGACCCTTATATCAACAGAGCAGTGTAGGTAATAACATTTAATAATGGAATAGGAATTACATGCCAATGCTGATTACTTCTTCAATCAATTTTGTACTGAGAAAAAGATGAATATCACTGTATCCTGAGGAGACATTCAAATACTAGTTAACTTAAAGCTTGTCTTTCTTGAACAAAAATAACTTGTATTTCCCAAGAACAGTCAAGTGCTTTATAGTTATATACATTGTTCTTTTGTGGAAGACAAAGGAACATAGATATGAAATCAAAATGTTCTTTTAACAGTTTTTATTATTTACCAGTATAAAATTACTACCCTAATTTCAATTTTGTAGATGTTCTGTGGTATTGTGAATATATAGACTATTAAATATCACTTAATTTGATAAAAATATGGTTTCATTTTTAATTACATAAACTTTATACTAATAAGTTACATTTTTATTGTTTGAAGTGAGAAAACAAATGACCACATCCAGGCTTAATAGATATTTTCAGAAGTTCAAATGCATAGTATTTCTCAGGCATCCTATTTTGCATCTTGTTCTGACTGAAAAATCTCTTGTTGGTTGTGTTTTCCTGTTTTTACCTACATGTCTAGGTTTCATGAATTATCAAAATCTAAGTTTTGGTTAGTTGAGTTGCACTGAAGTGTCAGAGGAACAAGCAGGGAGAGAGCCCCTAATTCAGTTCATTCATGGAGAAGACACATCTTCACATGTCATTTGACTGTTGAGTTTGTCTAGTGCAAGATTTGTGCATCTTTTTGCACTGGGCATAGCTAAATAAGCCAAGTTGAGGTTGTTTCACAGCTCATTAACTCCTCTTCCTGGCATCTGGCAGACACTGGATGGAGCACCTGTTATTTGTCTTAAAGGATTAAAAGCACAAGAGACAATTCAGTCTCAGCAAGCCTCGAGTTACTTAGCTTATCTCTTCCTCTTTCAGTGCACACACAGAGTGACAGAAGATGCTGTTATTCTTGGTAATTATATGATTCTTTTGCCCTTCCCATGATGCCATTCCTCTTTTTAAACATTACAGGCATTTAACTAATGTATTATTGCTCTTCTGTAAAAATATTAAGCACAGTATTTTGTGGTTCAGGGAAGATGTCAGTTATTGGTAATGCTGGGTAATGGAAAGGAGTTGATGAATCAAAACACATGTGGTGTAATCACGAACGCGGCAACAGCTTAAAATGAGTTTAAGATAAACTGACAGTTTGTGACAGTTAAACAGCCACAAACTATGTAGATATGAAAGTTGTGTTCCAGTTGTTTCCCCTTGTAAAGGCAATCATGAAAAGTATTTTCATAGACAGTAAAATTTCATAACCCCTGGGACCTGAGTATGCAGCTAGAAGCTTTGATCTCCAATTTAATATGGAGAGATCATCATGAACAATTATATGCCACATTTGCTCCAGTTTGCTTTGAAACACCAGTTCGTAAGTTTGCATCCTGCATTTGCACCGGTGTTTTAGAACCAAGATTTCTAAAGCTGAAATTATTTGTGGCTCTAAGTAAAGTCCACTGTAAACTTGGACAAGGAGCCAGCCAGGTATTTTAATCTGAAGTATCTGTGACAAATTTTTTTTCCATCTTCAAATGTAATTGAAACTTTCAAATTACTGTGAGACTTTGCAACATTATAATCATTCTTCTTCATTTTCAAAGAAAAGTGTGTTTACTATTTTAGAGGCTATTGCCCTCTCTTTAATCTGTCTTCCATTACCAATGCTCTTGAATTCATTTTTTATTTAACAAGCCTGTCCAGACCAGAGAAACAGTGCATCTGAATGCAGGCATAGGAAATATATATTTGAAAAATTCACAGTGACATTAAATTATGGCAACTTTTTCTTTTAAGAACCACACTAAGGTGACGAAAAGTGAATGAGTTTTAATCTAATCAATGAGAGTGGCAGCTCTATAAGTAAGCTAAGCAATGCATGAGATTTGCATAAATTTTTACTAAAAGAATTTCATGTCCCTGATGGCTTGTGTTTTACTCTACGCAGTACTTTTGTCTGATGCAGTTTTCCCAACACATTTTGGATCTAGGAAAAAAAGCTGTCAAAAGCAGAAATATCTGCTTATTTGAGCAACATTGTGTTAGTCAAGTAATAGTTTTAACTGTACTTGCAATGATACTAATTACAAACCCTCCTTGCGTAGATGTCACTACACACAGGTCTGAACACACGGGAAGCCTGCTCAAACCAGTGGGACTATTTGTTTAAAGTTATGGCCCTTTGTAAGAGATAATTATATCTATTCTGAAATAATTTTTTCCTGGTTTAATAGTAAGGAAGAGTTTTGGACAAATCTTTCTCTAATAGTTGATGTGCTTCCTGATAGGAGAGACACAGAACAAAACTGGTAACATGAGTATTCTCCTCCTTGAAGTAAAATGAAAACATGCACTGAAATTCTCAACGTGCAATCATATAGCAGATCACAGAGAATCAGAAGCTTTTCTAGTTGAAGAATTCCTGTTGGCCTCCACAAGAGGCAGGGAGTTTTTCAGGCAGAAAAGTTATGATGAGCAGCTTAAATCAGCACTTTGGATTCCACTCAAAACCATCAGTTAGATTGGAGATCAGGGAACTATTTAAATGTGATAAAACACCTTTCCATAAAGAGCACAAGATAGAATAGCCTGAATTTAACCAGTTCTGCGAGGGTGCAAGAAGCAACAGTTTCAATAAGAATAGACAAGCTACATTTTTAATTACAAAAGTCATTTTATCTTAAGAGCATTTAAAGGCATAAAAATGAGCAAAACCTTCTCTGTTGTCCTCACCTAAAAAGCAGAAAAAATATTATGATTAAGATCTCAAACCACTAAACTCACTATTTTTGCAACAAAAAAATTCTAACATCCACATTGGGACAATCCAGATCTGTTTTACACATGACCAACAGATTGCTACAAGTTAATTGGTTGATTGCTACATGAATGCATTAGCATAACAAATAAGGGGTTTATAGGTAATAACACATATCTAATTATAATGAAAATATGTGTGTGACCACCAAAGCTGACACAAATACCAGATACATTGTTCTTGTCAGTTTTATAATAATGTAGAAATCCGCATTTTTTAAGAATAAGTAGGCATATATATTTCTTTCTGACTCTATATCAGTCATTAAGCTCAATTTTATGATTGCCAGTTTAGTTTACATCCCTTCAGATCAGGAGCAATTCACTAATAATTTGGATGTTACTTATAGCTAAGAATGCCATCATGATCTATGAGTTATGTGAGTTATTAATGAAAGAGCCCATTGCCTCAAATAGGAACAAACTAGTTAAGTCATGTTGAAAGTAGCAATATCTGTCTCACTTACTGAGAAAGAGAACAATATTTAAGAAAATGACACAGAATACTGCCAGCAGGAATTAATATCTTTATAATTTCATTTATACCAACAGTGAAATTCTCCTGCCCTGATAGCAGCCTTTTCATGACAACATTTTCATCACAGATTTGGAGATGGATGAAGGCAGTTATGAGACAAATTGTTATCCAATACTGAAGTTAAGCCTTTGTTCCAACTCCTTCAGAGCTTTATAAGACACTCAGCTCACTAGGTTCTTTCATACCTTTCTGTGTCTCTTCTTCTGTAGGATCAGAGCTTGGTAAGTATAGATAAATAAGCCCCCAACTCATCTTCTCAGAGATTTCATTTTCCTGAGTCCATCAAACTGAAATATCTTTTAAAATTTCTAGCAGGACACTCGGGAATCTCCCATTATCACACCAATTCTGGAAATACCAAGGTATTGAATGATTTTTTCTTAAAGGCTTTCACACATGAGAAATTCTTTGAAATTCTGTTCTGCAAAAGAGCATTCAGTTGTCTTATTTTTTTCATTTAAATTTAGGGCTCAGTTTCAGTGTGCTACTTCTTCTTTGCCAAGGAGACAGTTCTGAGACCCCTCTCTTTTGTATGTGCACTTTTTTGAGAGGAATAGAAAACTCATTTAACCTGAAAAGATAGAATCCTTTTTCACTTGACGGCATGCATTTGTGCATGTAGCAGAGGAATTTTTTCGCATTATTAAGAAGAAATTAATCTTTGGTACATTTGAAAAATATGTCTCTCTCCTTCTTGTTTCAGCAGCATACAAGGCAGCCTTTTTCTTCCTCGCTGCCTATTGGAACACCCAATGGGCAAAAGACAAGTTTAAAAAAGTTTGTGCACAGAGATAATATGTCCAGACTCATCTGTTATTCAGAGTAGGAAAAAAATAAATAGGAATAAGAATATATCTGCTGATGACAATGAGGTTACAGTGCATCACGTGTGTTGAAGCCTCTGTTGAAATTTGTGATGTCAGATAACAGATAGTTCTCCATACGTGTCTCAAGCTGCCATGCTCAGCAAGGCTGTAGTTTGTGGCCGGCAGAACAGAAAAAAGCTGATTTGCTTCTTGGCAGTTTTAATTAAGGTTCTGAAAGTTTTAACCCCACATTAGCTGTGCTGCTGTTCTGCAGCAAACAGCACATTCTGACAGTGATGCATTTTATTCACATTATTTTCTGAGATTATCTTCTGCATTTGGCATCTACATTTTTAGTTAATCAGATTTTTTCCCCCTTGGGAAAACCACTCTAAAAAATTGCATTGAGGGATCAAATAGAAGTATTTAGTAGGAAACTGTTCTAATTGCTGCAGATTATTAATGTTGAAGATATAGGCTTTTTACCAGATCTTCATGCTTTAATCTCAATTATTATTATGAGTTTGGGCATATACAACTTGTCCTTAACTTTCTACAACAATTTTTCCATTCTGTTTTCCTAAAGGGGTGTTTCCTTTTTCATGGTATAGTCAGAGAATTGAGATCAAATGGAATCCTCTGCTTGATAGTTCAAAGCTTTGCCCTTCTCGATATTGAACAGTTTCCTTGGAGGACCCTGAACAAACACTTTTTATTTTCCTAGCTAATATTCCACCCAAACTTTCACTAACAGTCTTACAGATCAGAAAAGATTTTGTGTGGGTATGGCTGGCCTAAATACACTGTAAATATAAAACAAATTCTACATATCTGTATCTCCATATTCACGCACATTTCATCCAGTAATTGTAACTATTGAAATAAAAAGTGTGGTGTTGCTTTTATGCACACAGGTTATTTCTAACATTTTATTTACAAACACCCATGTAACAATGAAGTATTTACATAAAAGCAGAATATGATTAATGAAATTAAGCATGTGAAATGACTGATTTATTTAAAATAAGAAAGGCTGTTTGAGATCTGTAGTAGATTAACCTTCACTGAAAAACACCCACCCAGGCAGTCAGTCATTCCCACTTGGTGTATTCTTGAATGCAAAATAATAGGTGGGATCAATGACCAGAAAAAATTTAAACAGTTCTCCCCTACCTGTTAAAAAGAAGCTCACCTAGCATGTCTAATACATATGTTCACTTTTCTTTGCTACATTTAGCAAATTGTCAAAAAGTCAGACAAGTAATTTCTTACAGCCATTTTTTGCATCAAGGATTTAGATCCAAATTTTAAAGGGCCTAAACTGTTCCTTTTGTTATATTCAGTATGGGACTATTTTACCATTTCTACAGTGTCCTAAGGGGAAGAGTATTATCACTTGTCACACCATAATCAAGAGTTTCAGAACAGTTGGTAGAGATAATAGCTTTTATTTTTCTCTGGGAAAAAATCTTGTGAATATACATACCCTTCTGAAAAAGAAGCTGCAATCTTCAGATTGTCCAGGTGGTGTGCATGGAGCAGAGGGCTGGAGCAGCTTTCCCATGAAGACAGGCTGAGGGTTGTTCAGTCTGGAGAAGAGAAGGCTCAGGGAATACCTTCTAGCAGCCTTCCAGTATCTAAATGCTGACTACAGGAGAGTTGAAGAGGGACGGTGTGCAAGTGCACGTAGTGATAGAACAAGGGACAATGGCTTTAAACTAAAAGATTTAGATTAGATGTGAGGAAAAAAATATGACTGTGAGGGTGGTGAGACACTGGAACAGGTTGCCCAAAGAAGCTGTGGATGCCTCATCCCTGGCGATGTACAAGACCAGGTTAGATGTGGCTCTGGCTGACAGATTGCTGTCAGTGCACTGTATCCATTATGCACTAAATTCAATGGTTTTTGACTGCTGCCCTATTTTATGCCCTTAAGTCCTTAACTTTATACATTTTGACTCCTCCAGACTCTGGTAGGCTGAACACCAAAGCACAATAGCACACGCAGCAGGCAGATCTCACAGAACTCTTGGTCCAGCATTGTTATAACGTCTATTCATCACTGGTTTTTGTTTCATAAATTTACAAGTTTCAAAAAATTATTTTTATGAAAATGAAGTGTGAGCAGTGGGGAAAAATAAAAGAGGTTAATTGATACCACAAAAAAACTCCAATAAAATAAAACCAAACCCCCCCAGCATTTTCAAGGGGCCCAAGTATCACTTTTACTGTGATATGTGTGACTCCCCCGATGGGGGAGGATTACAGAGTCCTGGCCAGAAAGTTGAAAAGACGAGAGGAGTCTTCGGATTCTTTGCTTCAGATAGTTGTTTTAATTAGCATTATCAGAGAAATAGAGTGCTGAACACAGCACCCTGCAGTGAGTTCAAAAGATGGGCGCCGAAAGAGGGCTTATCACAAATTCTTGGAACTTTCAAAGGTAATTGACCCAATAGAAGTTTGAAACGAAACATATTTTCCCTTTTCTGCCAATGCCCAACAAACCCAGCTCCTGCGTGGACAGGAACTGCGGAATTTTTCATCCAATCACTCTAAATCACTTTTGCCACAAGACATGGAGGTATAGAAGAAGAAGAAGAAACCCTGGAGAACAACAACTGTCCTCCATCTTGGCATTTTTAGCTTTTATCTATTTACTACATAAACAACCCCAAAACCTCTAAATTCTTCACCTTGTGACACCACTACAAACTATTCTATCATCTGGTTCAATCCCTTCTAGATTCAAACTCTTCCCAAAGTGTTGGCAATTTTTTCCATGGACAGAGGTCAAAATAAGTGTTGTCCAGGGGGGATAAATCTTTGAAAACTGGCAGAGGAATGTCTCCTGCACATTGGATACCAACACCAAGCATCACTGAAAATGGTAAAAAGAGGTCAGTTTATATAAATTTCCCATGGTTAGTCAAAGTTCTGTATTATATATTGAATTTTAATCTTAATTTAAAACTACAACAAAGCCATCAGGGAGCCAGTGGTCAGATATTAACATCCTAATTGTCAGTGGTGTTGCTGATCTCAGTGACAAAGCTTCTACTGCAGAATAACAGTTAGCAGATGAATGGACATGTCTTGTTCAAATATGTATTCCCACTCAGTGACCCAGAACATGCTGGAGATGCCACAGTCATGTGGTGGTCCATAATTAAGTCAGGCATCCAGATGAAATTCAACTCCATAATATGCTTTCAGCATACAAATTTCTCTCTTAAGAGATTAAACATTTTATCCTTTTCCCAAGTGCAAGTCTTTGAAATGCTACTATATTAATGACTTCATAACTGAAACTATTGTATTAAATAAAATATCTTTTCACTAGCAGAATATGAAGAGAAGATAATATTTTGCTCTAAAGACTTCTGGAATAAAACACTGACTGAAGAAGAAATAATGCAAACATTAAACCAAGAAAGGGTTTCCAGGAGGATTATGATGAAGTTAGAGTAACATGTAAAATATTCATTCTGAGAGTCTGCTTGATAGGGTCTTTTATCTTAAGTGTATCTTTAAGGCAGCTTTTGAAACTAAAATTTATACCTTTTATAACAAAGGCAGCTGATTAAAAAACCCCAAATAAAAAAACAAAAGAAAACCCTTTCAGAACTGACAACTCAGTATAGCACAGAAACCCAAAACCTTCCAAGACATTTCTTAGCAACTGAGAGATATAGGAATTTGTTTCAATACTTGCTTGGAAAAAACTTCCGACAAATTTATGGGTTAAGAGGGAATAATCAGGCACTGAGTAAAGTTTAATAAAAATGTCCATGAGCCATGCATGTTTTGAACAAAAACAAGTTATTTTGGGTACTTTTATGATTGCATGACACACGAGTTTTAAAAAGGGACAGAGGATTCAAAGACTGTCAAGAAATGAAACTTCAAAATATATGTTGTTAATGCTTCTTCAGTATCATAACTAAAATAACACATAGATAATTCCTCACAGATGCAGAGCATTTGCTCCAACAGGTGACTGCAGAAAATGTTTAGAAGAAATGCCTAGCAATGTTTGCCATGTTCAACCTACATTGGTGTATTTACACACCAAGAATTGTGGTCTTGTTGTTCTATTAAAACAGTTCCCTCTGAAACATTGTATAAGGCTCTGTGGACCCCTGCTGAAATATAAAGCTTACAGAACTCTAAAACAATTAAGTACAAGCAAAAAAACCCATCTTTGCTTAAGGTGATGTGACAGAAATGTGATTTTTTTTTTTTACTGTAGACCTAAGTGCATATCGCCTTGTAGTCTTTCTAAAGCACTGGCTGCTCACTTTGATTACCCTTCCTCATAGTGTTCACATTTATGATAATATCTTTACAGATGACTGAGTAATGAAAAGTAGATGTAAAACTTTTAAGAATCCATGTTATCAGAGTGGCATAGATTATGATGGCCTCTTTGCTTTATTTTATTTGGGTTTAACCAGCATTATAGTTACTGTGTATCAGATCATAAGCAAGAACTAGATTTTTTTTTCCTGGTAAATTAATAATTATCTGAAAAAGTTAATAACCTCATTAATTCTTCAGGAAAAGAACCACACTAAAGTTACTCGTGGTTCCACCACTTTTTGCAACCTCTTTGTCTTTTTCTTACCTTTCACTGTCAACCTTGCAGGCTACATTGAAGTAGAGGTCATGTCCATGATCAGGTATTGCTGCTGCAGCTTGGGAATTAAAGCATTATTAAAGTAGTAAACTGCAATTTTTGGTTGAGTCTACAATATTTTGTCATGGTTGTAATTAGTAAATTACAACAGGACTCCTGAGGGAATCATGTATTACAGCTATGTGATTACTCAATTTGTTCACTCATGATTAATATTATTGCACTAAACATAAAAGGAAATGATTAATGACTTATCCACAAATTACTTAATACTGCTGGTGATGGTGCCAGATAGAAGGTAAATGTGCTTGAAAACTAGTTTACATAATCAGGGAAACTAAACTAGTGCTGATAAATTTTCTGGGAAAATGATACAAAAATAATTGTCCTTCTAGAAATAATAAATACAGATGACTTTTATGTCATATTATTTCAAGTATATTTGTCAAAATACTTGCATATAAGAAAAAAAATATTAATGTTTCCTCTTGGACTTTGCAGCCTCCTAAGACACTTCATACACTAAATTTCTGGCTTGCAGCAGAAACCAGCAGCAAATTATAATAAGGTTTAGAAATAGGCCTGTTTACATATTAAATTACATAACCTAGCTTTTTTCCCAGTACAGAATTGACTTTCAAGTGTGGACATATTAGAAAATAAGGTGGGTATATTTGTAACTTTGTTCCTAGTTAAATGGCTATGATTTTAAAAGGCCTTAACACAAGATGGTAAAAGTCATTACACCAAGTGTGCATATTTTTTCTCATGAAAAAAGCAATGTTCTCTTTCATTTTTCTGCTGAAGGCTCTTTTAAGGATGAATTAGAGACCAGAGGAAAATTTAGTTTTCATCCTGATCAAGATGTGGAGCTGACAGTAGAAGGTAGCCAGACCTGGTAGACTTTGTGACTCAGGGAATTCTCCCTCGTGGCCAGGTAGAGGTGATCTTGGTCCTTCTCAGACCTTGTGGTGCCCACCATCCAATACTCATGGATGTAGAAGTTCCCTGTCGCCAGGTCCCATCAGCAGTGAGGTGGAGAACATATTTGTGACGCACACACACACAGGGTGTGTGCTCACCAGTGGTTCCATATGGACACCCTCCCTCTCCAGACCTACAGGCACACCACATTTATACTCTCCTTGTACATTATCCCAGACTCCAAGTGCCTGTGACATCTTTGCTCAGATCCCAGGTGCCTCACACAGTTCCTGCATCAGATCCTGAGGCCTTGAGTCTTTCCGGGTGCTGGCATCCTGTTACTACATGCTAGTCCAGTCTGAAGGCTACTAGTGCATCTCCTCCACATCCTCACACACAGTGCTTTCCATCAGTGGCTGGCACTCAGATCTCTCATCCTACTTACTGACTAATCCCTCTTGAAGGTCATGAGTGGTTCGCATACTCATACCCAGGGTGAAGTGTGCTCATACACAAACTGGAACAGAATTTAATAAAGACAGGGCTTGACCAGAGAAGTATTCCAGGTAGCATTTTACTTGCACTCAATTAACCTCTCTTGTTCCAGCTCCTCCTCTCCATTTCCCATGCTTGTTTTCCCCATCCATCTGGACCCCTCCCTTTGTCCTGAAACCTGTGTTTCATCCCAAATAAACGTCCCATTGTTAATTACATTTTCCCCGCTGGACTCACTTTTGTTACACCTGTACCCAGTTTGGTATCTCACAGATTATGATTGTTGAGAGTTTGCCGAGGTTGCTATATCTCATTTTTCAAAGGTCCCCAGTTGATCCCTCAATTATTTATGAGATTTGGCCATCTCTCACCTCACTGCCCTGTAACTATATGTGAAATCTGGCCATTATTCACAGTGTAACCCATAACACTTGTCAACTTCTCCCTCTGTTATCTGTGGTATCCAGCGATTTCTCATGCCATGTCCAGCAGTTTCCCACAGCAAGTTTAGTTAGTTAAACCCCAGGCTCTGTCCTAACATGTGCCTTTGTACATTTATTGTGCCCACTCTTCACAAGACTTTCACCTCATGTTTGCCTGCTGGAATGAGTTAAGAATGTACCTTTTTGCTGCAGGTAAGACATCCAGACTGGATTAATCATTTTTAACACTTACTGCTCAGCATCAGAGCACATAAGAAATGAATTATTAAATAGTACAGCTTCTCAAAAGACCTTCATATTCTCATTTTAAAAGGATGTTTTAATTTGGAAATTAGATTTAGAATAGGAAAGTGATGCTGTTTGTAGGCAGAAAGAGAAGCAGATCAAAATTTTTGTATGACTAGGCATCCAAATTTCCAGAACAGATGAATAGTCTTCTGAAATATCAGCATATAAATGGAAATCAAACAATGCAAATGTATTAGATAATGCACAGGAGAAAATGAAGAAATAATATCAACATACTAAATGTATGCCTTATGTTTGAAAATAAGAGATATTTCATGCTTTGCTTATATTATAGCAGTAGAAACATGACAACAAGTTATTTTATTGAAAAAAAAACCCAATCAAACTAACAAAAACCAAGACAAAACCAATGCTAGATAATTACAAATTTATACAATCGTTTCACGTTTTGAGGTTAAGATAAGTTTGGAACACAATTAAAGAAGCTAATTTCTTTTTTTGCTAACAGTGTCATTTAGCAAGGATTTTCACTGAAAAGGTATTGATGCCTTGGCTAACCTTCCTAATTGCTAACTTGAAATGCCACCTATGATTTAATTATGTGCATATACAAATTTAATGATCTTAAAGTAAGATTTTTTGGCTTTAGTCTAAGAATAAAATAGGATCTCCATTTCATCTAAATCACAATATTTTGAAGAACTTTATACTTTTCTCAGCGTTCTTGATCTATGTTTCATTAATAGTATCGACATTTGAGATTCTACTAGTGAAAAAAAATAATCAAAGTGCTATTTTTATATGCTAAAACCTCTGATAATGTAGAGTGTCACTAAAGCACTGATGTGACATTAAAACCAAAGAAAAATTATTATGGAAATCACTAGACAATAAAATCAAAAGTTTTCCTCGTTAGACACATAAATAATATCAACTAGAATATATTTTACACATGAAAATTTCACCAGTGAGTGCTAGTTAGCCTTACTGATCCTGAAATCACTGTGTGTATAAAAACAAGGGAAAAACAATATTTTCCTAACTACTACCATAATTTCACCCAATAGCAGTATTTTCCGAAGAAGATGTTGGGTGAAAGTACCATTTGCCTGACAATGATGACAGTGCTTTCACTGATGACAGGTCCAGGAACAGAATTTATTTCAACGAGGGTGCACTTGTTACGTGTATAATTATTTATATAGACAATGGTGTTATTTTAATTCTCTTTTCCTAAAACCCCATTGATAGGTCCAAATTAAGGGGAGGAGAATATGCAGAAAGCAGAGGAGTTTGTAGGACGCGTTTGGTCCACTAAAGCAATAGAAACATGGAAAAAAAGAGAAAAAACTGAAATTTGAGCAGATGCAGCAATGTGTAAGGTTTGGAGAGTTGACTGGCCTGATCTCCTGTCCTGTACTTACCTGCCAACTGCACCACTTCAGCATTTTGGTTGGTGTCTACAGCTACTAGACAACAGCATCATGTTTCTAAGGCAATCAGTACTGTAGAATAGTCTATCAACTCCAAGGCACAAGTCTTCCACAAGCTATCTGGATTTTTTTTCCCTACATTTTACAATTTAGCCTTATATATTTCTCATTATTCCTACACATTTTAAATTTGCAAGCAACTCCATGTGCTGTTTTGTCTGAACAAACCATGTTCAGAGAAATGTAAAAAAAAGCAAATAAAAACGTGCATATTTTTAGAAATGAATGCTGGTGGGGGTTTTTAATTACGCTGAAAATTCTTCTTAGTTGCTTAGCAATTTTTTCGTCTCTCTCTGAACTCCATGCTTGGAGCTGTGATGCTGACCCTGCACCTGTCTGCAGAACTGCAGATGGCTGGTGTAACACAGGCTATTGACTTCAAAACAGGAAGGAGGAGGAGAACCAGATTGCTTGTGAGATGCACACACAATTCCAAAATGCTAATTATTGGTTCCCTAAAATATTATGAAGGCTTGTGCATTGACAACTGGGATTCGTCTTCATGCATCATTAAAGTCCTAATGTATACCTTTGGTGGAGGAAGGAAATCTGGTCAGAAATTACATATTTTAATTGTGGACAAAGTGACTTACTGTGTTATTTAATAGTATATTCAGCTTGTTTCAGTGAAAGAGTCAGATGCAGGAGGGAAAAAAGCATATAGAGTAGCTTAAATAAAGACTCAAGAATGCATCTATTCTTTATAGTAATGAAACAGATCCCCAAAGTAAACATAAATCAAATAAACTCACCATCTTTAGCTTTTAAAAAAACCCCAGGAACTTAGCTGAAGCTAAAGGCTATGTCACTGTCCTTATGCAGTTAACAAGAGAATATTTATTTAAGAATAGTATAGTTTTTAAGGCCTAGAAATAGAACAAAACTTGTCATCTTTCCAGAGATATAGAATGGCAGAGCAATAATGGCCCTACCAAGCAAAATAATGACCATTTTTAGGATAGAGGTTCACATTCTGAATACAAAGACACACTCACACATATGTATAATAAAAATTTGAAAAACAGTGCCTTTGAACCTTGTTCATACTCTATTTTAGTACAGAAAATATTGTTAGTCTCTGTTACCTATAAAGGAAAAAAGCTTAAAAATATGATTGTAACATCCTGTAGAACTTCCCATTTCTAAGTGTAGAATTTAAGGCCAGTTGACAAAATATTATTAGGAGTTTGAAATCATCCTCATGAATCTGAAGGTACTTAATTTTTTTAAACTTAAAGTCTACCTTGAAATGTGAGACTCATTCATGGAAACTATGTGTTCAGTTTCTTTCACTACCCTTACAGTAAATTGGAAACAATGGAGAGCAGCTCAGGTCTAGGGACATTAAATCAGCAATTTTCATCTTGCTTGAAGCAAAAAAATGTGTCACCTGCTGGATTTTAAGTGCATGATCCATTGAGGCATGCAATGCCTCATCCTATTTCAAAGACAACATCTAAATTAGAGGAAATAGATGGCTCATGTACATGCTGTGCCCCACACTAAGATAAGAAACACAGCCATCACTTCCCATTGAGGAAAGGAAATCCAAGTGTGCAAACTGTAAATGACCTCTAAACGACCTGTTGAACTGCCTAATCCAAAAAACTTGTCATGGAGTTCATGTTGCCCTAATTGGTCTAAATGCAGTCTGTGAAATGAACATTGAAACAGAAAATTTTAAACCTGCACTTTTTTTTTTTTAATGTAGTTATTGTACCTCAGGCCCTAGGATGCGGAACTTCAAAGGCCAGCTTGTATAACTACAGAGTCCTTTCACCATTAGATTTAGGACACTTGAACCTGACTGAGCTGTCCCCTTTTATCCCATGGAGTATCATGGTGGAAGTGACATCCACTCTGCAATTTGATATCTACCCGTATTACAGAGGAATTGTGCAATCACCCATTTTTAACACATTTTTTTCGTAAATTTTCATTCAGGCCTTTAATTACTTATATTTGAAAATACACCATATTTTCATTTGATACAATCAGGTATTTAGGTCACACAAGCCACTTTAGCTCCATCTTTCAGTGGCAATAGAAGGGAAAAAATATTTATCTTAAAGCATCTTGAATTTAACAGGAAATAATAAATGAAAAATGCAGAACAGAAGTAATTTGTATAAATTTAATATATTTATTGATCTTAAATTTATTTTGACAAACTAATTCTGTTTACAAAATATTCTTGAATATTATAAAAATAATTAGTGTAAACATAAAATTAACACAAACTTTGACAATCCTTAATTCCAGTCTAATTATGCTTTTTTCTTTAAACTGTACTAGGAACTAGTACTACTAGGGAACAAATGCAAGATTTGTATCTTAAAAATATTTTTTAACTCTCCTTTTACTCATATTCATACTTTCTCATATACACAGTGCCATGGTTCAGGGAATATCATAAAGACTACACAGAGCACTACAGGCCCTGAGAAAAAGTATTTCTTGATGTTTCTTAAGCCCCTTTAGGTACTGAAAGGCCACAATAAGATCTTCCTGGAGCTTTCTCTTTTTCAGACTAAACATCAACTAAACATCAACTCCCTCATACTTTCTTTGCAGGAAAAGTGTTTCAGACCTCTGGCCATCTCCAAGGCCCTCATCTGGACCTGATCTAACACTCATTACTGGTTTCCAGTTGGACATTGAGGACATTTAAATGCCTATATGCTATTATATGTGTTCATATACAGATAATAAACTTCTGGGGCTTGTCAGCTTGCACACATACATACATTAAAAAATACATACTTTGTGTGCCGGAGCTCGCAGTCTTCTGAGTCTTGGATTATGATTTCTCAGAGCAGAGCTCCAGCAGCACACAACAACCAGGAACAACCACCCCAACCTTGGCTCCTCCCAGGGCCAGATTTATAGGGCTTGTGCCCACCCTGCGGCTACAGCTGTTTGTAGGAGGTTAATGAGCACTTTAGGTTGAGGTAGTCCCAATTGGATTCAGGTGTAGAATCCTGGTCCTTAGTGAGAGTTTGGCTAGTGCACACCAGCAGGGTTTAAATATCTGTCGCTACATACTTTGCTTCAAGAGATATTTTTCTAGAGGTTTTTTTGTAAACTTCTGCTAGGTACCTTCTCCCATTATTTTGGGGAACAGTCTTCAAACCACAACTTCAAACCACACAAAGACAGCTACTCCAGCAAATATCACTCTACTGTTTGCAGCACAGTACAATCTTATTTTTCTTGTATGTATCAGACAGAATGGAGGCTAATAAAAGACACAGAAATAAGCAGAGTTCTGACACCCCATGAGTAAGATACCAAAGTCAGCTTCATTTGTCAAATCACTGATGTAGCAGCTAAACAAAAACCTCTTAGTGAAACCTGAAACATCCAGTTTCTTTATACATGCAGGCCAGACTCTGCTCCTTTGTTTTCGCCCCCTGTCTCTTCAGGATGCTTACAGCTCTCAGTAATGTCTACTGACATAAAGTCTTAGGGTCAGCATCAGATCCCATTAACATAATCTGAAAGGCTCCTTCTGAGTTGAATGGGTTTTAAATCAGACTCTTATTAGACTCACCTAGCAGAGTAATAAATATTCATAGGTGGATGAAAGAAGAGAAAATCTCTCCAGTTTTGAGTCCAGCAGGAAGATCATTTGATTGGTGAAAGATAAACTACTTGTTGACAAAGAAAGACTCATGGAAATTTAGGGTACGTGCAGGACATGGGCAGGTAAATAAGGCATTAGAAAAACAAAAACACAGTAGTATGTGCCACAGTGTCCAAAGCAATCTCTGCAAGATACTTAGATTTCTTATTCTTTCTTTAAGCTAAGTATAATTGGAATTCTATTGAATATTAATTAACTGTTTTTAACAAGCTATCTGGCTACTAAAGATCATAATTTGGCACAGTTTCAGTAACCAAAAATAAAGCAAAGGCATTTCCAATTTTTCTAGGTTTTCTCACTATTCACAGCAATTCCATTTATAATATGCAGCTGTCAATGATACAATCTATTTCATCCTCATGTCATACAATAAAGTCTTACTGACAGCAGGGAAATCAATATTCTCTTTTTTACATAATAGGATTGAAAGACTGGTTAGTTTGAGTGGAAACTTGGCTAGAAAGCCTCAGCATGCATTCTTAATACAGGGACTTTTCATTATGCAGAGTGATTGAGATAGGAAAAGGCAGAAAATTTGAGAAGTGGAGATTAAAACATCATATGCTATCAAGAAAACAGGAAATTGGTGGGGGAGACTCTTTACTTCTGTCCCAACACAGGCAAAAGGTGTCAGGGTACAGAAGTTGCACAGGTCTCAGAATAGTTTCATATTAGCATTTAAACCACTTTTAAAAATGTGGTGCTGTGTTTCTGAAGTGCTAGCTTGGACAGCATGCTACAGACAGCATGCCATAATGGCATCCTCTGTGTAAGCAGAGACTCCTTTCTTCCACCACTCTGATCACAGAGTCATCTGCAGGTATGGAAAGAAAGAATCTCTTCAACAGGCT
The DNA here is from genome assembly GCA_013398055.1 of Ifrita kowaldi. Lineage (NCBI taxonomy): Eukaryota > Metazoa > Chordata > Aves > Passeriformes > Cinclosomatidae > Ifrita > Ifrita kowaldi. The sequence continues at coordinate 91,290 of VZRS01004575.1, forward strand.
TAATGCAGGCCTGAGTACCCACCTTTGAGGATTAGCATGATGAAAAAAGACCTTGCATATAATTTTCTGTTGTGGTTTAACCCCAATACGTACCTCTGCCCCACACAGCCCTCATCACTCCAGCACGTGCTGCTCCCTGCAGCTGATGGGGAAGAGAGCAAGGAGGGTAAAGCGAGACAACTCATGGGATGAGATAAAGGCAATTTAGTAGGTAAAGCCAAAGCTACACGTGCAAGCAAAACAAAACAAGGAGTTGATTCACTGCTTCCCATGGCTATGAAGCTGTTTGGACCTGTCTGCAGGAAAGCCAGGCTCCATCCTGCATAATAGCGACTTTGAAACAGAAACACCATAACTCCAGACATCCCCCTTTCCTCCTTCTTTATCACATGAAATACCTCTTTGGTTACTTCTGGTCATCTGCCTGATCCTGGCCCCTCCTAACCTATGGCACATCCCTCAATGTCCTCTTTGGCTGTACGGGACGAGAAGCAGCAAAGACCTTGATTGACACCAATTGGCACTGCTCAGCCATGGCTAAAACATCCCTGCCTTAGCAACACTGCTTTGGTCACACAATCTAAACATAGCACCATACTAGACACTTTGAAGAAAATTAGCTCAATCCCTGCCAAAACAATTAAGATTCTCAGAGGGAAGGACTATGGTGTCCTCAGCTTCAAAAATGGCTGAGGTTTTTTGGCACAGCCTTGTAATAAAAAAGTACTGATTGCATAGCAGTGCATTTTGCATCATAGGCACTGTGTTATTGCTTTTGTCACTTAATGCTCTTCCCTCAATTTAAATGCTGTATGTTTATATGAGAATATCTTCTGAGTACATTAAAAAACTAGGTGAAAAATTACGCTGTGACATGCCTAAGGAGCTACAAAATATAATGCACAGTATAACTGTAGGCCTGTCTAGGTACAGAAGTAAATGCACATTTTATTTTCTTCTTGTCATCGCTATTCACCCTTCAGTGGATTCCAGCTGTAAATGCAGCATCAAAATACGGTATAAGTGACTATTTAAATGCAGTCATAAACATCTGTACCAACAGAAAGGGAAACTTAAATGACACCAATTGTTACCTTATCTGCTAGTCTTAGCAGAAAGAGAAAGCAACAACTGAGTCTGTCTCAGCTAGTCTATCAGCTATTGTCATCCTCCCCTATTAACAGATAGTAATTTTATTGGTAGGATGAGGATATTACACTAACGCTATAGCTGCATGTGCTATGGACTAGAAAACAGTTTTTCTCTTGTCATGTCTATCAGTTCAGTGTCTGTCTAAGGAGAATATTTATTTAAAAATTGTTAATATCCATTTGAAAATTGTATCACAAAGTAAAGCCCAAATTCCAAGAGTGTTTTCAACAGTAGCCAGTAATCTCAAGCTATCTTTTTCACTATTGTTATTAGATTTAACATTCAAATTTGTTTTCATTGAAAATCAAAAATTGTTTTTCATTGAATATCTAGATTAAATGCTCACAAAGCATTAATAAACATCCATCCTAGTTTTCAGACAGATTTAATCAGTATTATCTTACCTAATTTAAAAAAGAAACAACACAATATTCTCTTTCAGATAAGGCCCTTGAGTATCCACAGAAAATAACATGTGATAAAGCCAATAAATTGAGAGCTTAATTAATTAAACTTGGGCTGACTTCTCATTGAGAATGTTCAGGATTTTACAGTAATATGTTCTACACTTTGATGTAAGACATTTCTATTTTAACTATTTTTCAGTGCTGAAGGTTAAATATAGTGGCCATGTTGCCTTTCTGGTGACGAGTAAGAAATAAACTCATCTTTGCAATAAAAGAAAGTTACAAATAGGCCTTTTGAGAAAAGGTCCTAATGAACAGAAGCCAGCAGATATTTCTGCTACAAAGACCAGATCCTATCCCTGTGAAGTCAAAGAAGTGCTCTATTGACTACTCAGGATATGTAGGTGAATAAGTATATTAGAAATTATGAGGAGTGTTAACACTACTAGAATAAATGGAAGCATAAAGATATGAAGAACAGCTAGACCATGTGCTAAAATTCTATACTGAGGTAAGAAATTTTCCTGAAATCCAAGTGAGGTGAGGGATAAATGCAGTGATCAAGTTTGAAAATTTTTATTGATAAAAATTCTGACCATGGGAATTTCATGAAGGAGTTAATCCTATCAGAGAGCTTATATTTTCTTATCCAGGATAATTTTATATGATACACTGTGTCTTTGCCAATAAACTTAAAGGAGTAAGAAAATACAAATAAACTGAAACTTCATATGGGAAAAAAACATTGGATTTAATAGAGAAAAAGCTCTATGTATTCTGGAAAGTCACCCTTTGGACTACCCTCAAGAAAAAACAATAAAGAATTCTTGATGATTTGGGGGAAAACAATAAAGAAGCCAAGTATACAAAATAATCTATAACATTTAAATTTCATGTGGAATTCCTTAACTAAGTTGTGGTTATTTTGAAACTGAATAATAAGTATATTCTGTCCAGTGAATATGTGTGTATCAAACCTAAACATAATATAAACCTCTGACAACTACTTTTTTCAGAAAATAATCTATAATTCCCAGTGTATAAGGTCTCATGGAAAAAGTACTGAGAAAGCACTTTTTCTAACTTGGCTTGAGTCTCTAACCATGACTTTCAATGATTTTCAAGGTCATCTTTTATTTTTCTTTGGCATTTGCACAAAAGCTGAAACAGAAATTCATTTAAAATTATCTCTCATACGATGAATTAATAGAATGATAAGGTGACACTGGTAAAGAATTATGCAGTATGATTTGGTGCTTAATCTTCTGTGGCCACATTGCTGAATGTAAAGTGATGCTGGAACCAGCTCAGTGACCTCATTTCTGTATCTAACATTTTTTTCCTCTTGTTCTAGAATTGGTTTTATGTTGCTTCTGCACCTGAAGATGGGAAATTTGCTGCTTCCTTTGAAGAGGTCTCTTCAACAAGAGCCACAGCTTGTTAAATCACAGACAGTGAGGATCCACAGGATACAACCTACCTGAATCATGTCTATTAGAAAATGAGAGAGTTTCAGTCAAATTTCTTTTCTTTTCCCCTGTTGGTCTAATTACAATAGCTTTATTCCTGTTGGGTTAAAGGCTGTTCCTCACATATTCACAGGTCATCCATTTCAAAACATTAATTCATAGAAGAGGAAGGATCCTTGCAGAATTAAAGAGCTAAAAATTTTTAAATCAAGCAAATATACTAATCGTTATACGGGAATAATATTTATAGACATGATTTCATCTTTCTCTTTATTTTTAGATTTTATATGAGCTCAACACATTACAAAGAAGGCAGACCCCATCAGCAATTACAAATTCTATGAACCTTGTTAAAGAAAATAGAAGGATGAAGCTACATCGATGCAAAATTCTAAAGCAATCAGCACACAGAATTGAGTTGTCACAGATGGCAACCATAAGTCTAACCAAGCCTGAAGCAGATGGAACCACCTCGTTATTGAATGCAGCTTACCAGTTAATAAATATATTTAGCTTTTATTCACCTTTTAGAGGAAATAAATGTTGTTCTAAACATCTGACAAATAATTTGCATAATGATTAATAAGGATGACAAATATAGTCCTTGTAACCCAATATACAAATTAAAATGAAAGAAATACTCCAAAAATGAAAAGCAACTTTAAAGAAATGCTGCTAATGTGACAAAAACGTATTTCAGTTAGAAAACAATTGGTTGTTGAAGGTGTGAAGGAAACCATCTTCTCATGAGTTTACTTTTGGAGATACGAATATTTGTAGTTTTTACTGTTTTGTTCAAAATGCTGTCCTTTTTCCAACCCTTCAAAAAGTGCTAGGACAGTCACCTCTAAAAAATGACAGGAGACAAAGACAGTGAGAAACCATCCCCACAGAGAAAGGGAAGAATTATGCCATAAAAACCCACGGAAATGTCTGCATTCAGTGTGATGCAGATCAACAAGTTTTTGAATAGCAATCATTCTAAAAGAGTACATACGCATTTGACTTTTGCCACTGACAAGTTGTGATCATTCAAGCTGGTATGTACATTCACCAGTGAACTCATGAAGGAAATAAAATAACTCCACATTAGGGTTCCCATGTGTGAATGGATCCCAAATTAGGAGTGAAATTATTAAGATTAATTATGTCATCAAGAATAATTCCGAGAAGCAAACTGCAGTTGTGGTGCCTCATGAGACAAGGCAGAATATCACATATATGAGGGAAATTCTTGCTGCCTTAAAGAAAGGTGTCAAAAAATTCCAGTTCATATGGCATAAACATGACATAAAATTGTTCTTCGTCTCAAAAGGTTAATAAACTGTCTCTCCTCAAATATGAAATATTAGTTTACTCAGCTTGCATAATTCTCAAAACCAATTGATACTCACAAAAGCAATTGGTACTCATTTAGTCTATCTTAAAATCCACCTGCATTTCTCATTCCTTTAAACTTCTGAGGCAATGAATCACTCAGCTTTGCTAGATGGAGCATAAAGTAGTGGTTCTTCCTTCATTTCATGTTTCTCTTTCTAAGGCTCCATTTTAGTTCCATTCTAATTTAAGTTGTATCATCTCTTCCTTACTATCACTCACTGTGTAAATTAACATTTTTCTTCGCTCACAAGGGACCTGTAAGCTGTGGTTCCAAAATACAAGGACCGTGGCCAAAGGCACCTTCATTGTCTGGTAGCTCCCAGTTCCTACAGAGTTCCCATGCAACAGGAGCTTTGAGCTCCTCTCATGGCAAAATTCTGTAAGAGGGGTTTTCCTCTGCTCTATGAATTTAATGGGAGCTGGGAGCCAGGAGCAGTTGCTCTGTGATGAGACATAGCAGGATTACATCTAGCTAAGCTAGACCACTCTATGCAAGTAAACATAAAAAAATGCTAATAAAACATTGACAAAACTCACCTTACTCATCAGAAATCCTCTGAAAGTGATCCAGTGTAATTTCTCCCAATCAGAGCTAAAGCACTCTTATTTTTATTAGTCTTATATTGTCAGAAATTTGGGCTGACTTTCTTTCTCTGCTCTCTGAAGACTGTCCCCATCTCATTGAGCATGTGGTGAGTGTGGTATTACACTCTGGGTTCTGAGATTAGGATATAGATTTTAAGTGCCAGAAATGGTAAAAGCTTAATGATCTCATGTCTGTTTGTATTTAGAGCTGTGGACCACACAATAATTCTGATGGAAGAGTTAATTTCAGTGGCTCACACTTTCTTATTTGATTAAGATAGAAAACTAAGCAGCATAACTGCAGTACCTTCCATTTTTAGTATTTTTCTCAGGTGATACATGCACAGTTTTCTAGAATAACAAGATTTGGAGGGTAATCAATCATTCAAGGGGCACGTACTTAATTAACTTTAGCTTCTACACCAAGTGGTTATAAAACACAGATATAAACTGAATAATTTTTAATGCGTTGTAGAAACGAAAGATTAATGAAATGATGACACAAAAAGTATGGATATTCTTAAGGATAAAATACATCTGTTGTGAGAAGAACTGCAAGTTTCAATGGTTCTTTTTCTCTTAGTGTTAGCAATGAAATTGTTAAATGGATGAGCACTACGAAGTTATGCTCTGATGGGTAAAAACACTAAGCAGAAAATACAATATTAGCCTTACTGATTTGAGAATCTAAACCACCACAGTATTGTGACAACTCTGTAGAAATGTAATTAGAAGAATACTGCTGAATCTATTTCTAGTGAATATTCAAACTAATTTTCTGCAATTAATTTCAGGTCCAAAGTTTTGTTTGTTTGTTTCTATCAATTTCACAAGGAAAATTCTGGATTTTTTTCTTGGTAAGTTAAACGGTTTAGGTAATTCAACACGTCCACTATGCAATCAAAACTTTTGATCAACCATTACCACTGTTTTAGGGCAGTATTTTTGCCTTCTCCCTGCATGTGAGCTATGAGTTATTTTACTAGTAACTTTAAATAACTTTTTCTCAGTCTAGCTGAGAGTTGATCTGCTAAAAACTCTTCAGATGGGAAAGTGATATATTAGGATTCCCTTGATAGAGGTAAGATTCCTTATAGTGACATACAGAAAAAAAAGTGATGAATAAATGCATTTCTAATGCATTTAGATAGCTGAAACCTTAGGTGCATAATGGTTTATGCATAAACACCTATTTTTTAAAGTGTCAGGTAAGACACATACAGATAGCTGTGTTGTCTCTGTTGATATTTGAACCTTTGCCCCTCAGATACACTGAGCTTCCTTCAGGATCTAAAAGTTCTTCTGTTACCAGTAAAACTTTTTATTGTGGGGGTGGTTGTAGTAATAGAATGAATGAATTGGGAATATTAAGAGCTCTAGGTAGGTAGGATCAAAGAGGGGGAAGAGTCTGTAAAGAAAGAGAGAAAGCAGATCTAAACTCTTTCAGGCTGAATCAGCTACACCCACCCAACTCTCTGTCTCCATTTCTCTTTCTGTCTGTCTCTGTGTTAGGGATGACAGATCAGGAGCAGCTGGGCAGATGTGTACCTTTTCATACAGTCATCCTGGAAGAGGCCGTTTTGCTGCATCATGGAGGCTGATGGCCAGAGCATTGGAAGCCCCATGCAAAGCACTGGTTACAGGACAATCTGAGCAAGACGTAGCAACAATAATTCATGCTGCCAATAAGAGAGTTCAGAACACTGTATGGAGTTCAAGTGCATTTCTATGCAACAGAAATAAAAAGCACTTACTGTACAGAGGCATTTCCTGTCACTCACAGGAAAGTAGGAGGGAGATCTGAGGCCAACTCGAAAAACACAGCTACAACCTCTGAACAATTGTTGTGTCTGCTGTGCTCAAGGTAGTAAAGATCTTGTGATCATGTTTTGTTCATAAATCGAATGTTTTCTTTGAGACAGAAGAACCTGGCCAAAGTCCCAAATATGATGTTTAAGCAAATAAAACCAATCATTTGGACGTCACTCTTCACATTTGTTTCTTTCCTTCATTAAGACCCTCCTAAATCAGCAGGTTTTGATAACATAAATGAACCCAAGATTCGTAAAGATTTGGCGGGGGGGGGTCTGTCCAGCTTTCTGCTGTTTATTATTGATCAATACTGACGAATAGAAGACGGCACCAATAGTACAATAGAAGTGTAATTTCTCAGGATAAGAGATTAATAGTGTGCCAATAGAGACAGGAGGTTGACCCAACTAAAGTATATCTATGTATACATATATATATATATATTATTACCATGTTATCATCCTTGAGCAGAAGAATGGATAGCCGACGTGATTCAATCAACACATAATTAAATTAAGATGAATATAAATGCAATCAATAACACGTGATGGAGGACAGGTCTTCTCAAATAAAACTGATTTCATTTTTTTATGAGAATAGAAGTTGGACTGACAGAGGCAACTACAGATGTAATATACTTATGTGTTACAAAAGCATGATTTACAGTTACACAGACTTAAATAATTAGCACATAGTTTTCACAATCCCTTAAAAATAGGGATTAAGAACTGACCAACTGGAAGACAGCAAAAAGCAGTGTTATGTAAGAATCAATACACTGAATCTATCTAAGCAGCTTCATTAAATGTTAACATTAATTTTGACATGATTTTAAATTCTGTACTACTGATGCAAAAGTAAATTTTAAAAATTCCCTCAGATGTTATTCATAAAGGTGGACACAATATTAATCTGCAAAGTGGACATTGCATGGCAAGAACACAGTCAAGGATATATGGTATTCTAAAGTATAAACAGAACTATAATAAAGAAGGGAATTTTTTTTAAATTAAAAAACAAACCCAAACAAAGATGGAACATAAATGAAGAATGAAATTCAGTTAAGAAAGGCATATTTAAAATGTGATGGAGAATAAGAAGAAGAGAACCACAAATTGAAGGGCTAGTAAAAATATCTTACCGTAAGATACATTTTAGAAACTCTATTCATTTGGCCATAAGGTCTTGCACGTAATGGAGCAAGTCTTCTTCACCATATGAATTTTTTTGTTCCAAAAATGTGTTGATCTCGTAGAGAAAACCATAAAAAATTACTGGCTGAAAGGCATTCAAATTAGGAAAGAAAACTTCTAATTGAAAATGTGATTAGCCATCAGAACTAACTAGAGTGAAGAGAAAAATTCTCTGACTTGCAAGTCAAAACTACTTGTCTTGATTGAAGATGATATTGTAGATCCCCATTAGAGTAAAGATATGCATAATAACTGTATAGAGCACATGACAACAAGTTTACAAATCAGTCTTATGCAGAACTCAAAGAAATTAATATTTTATATGAAATCTGAACATGTAGAGTTACAGGCTTTGCACTTAGAGGATGCTGGATTTCATACGAATAATAAAAACATTCTACAATCTGAATTATATATGATATCAGATTAGAATGACTTGAAGTTCAATTCTGGTACATAAGATAAGCAAAAACTTAGAAATTTAGGTGGGAATATGAGATATTTCACTACTTTTCATTTGTGGAAATTTTCCACACTGGTCCTTCTCTAAGAAAAACTTGCTCATCTCATCAGATATCTAAATAAATATTTATTTCTTTTACTGTCATTTTGAGAAATTCGGTGACTTTCAATTCTGATATTACAACCTCACAGAGATTTTACACTTGGCAGTATCCTTTAAAGAAAGGGCCAAAACTGCTGCCACCATGGAAATTGAATTGTTCCCATTTCTGGAGTGTGAAAAATACACTGGCAAGGTGCAGAGCAGAACATTAACTCAGCTTCTGCAGAGGGATCAAACAAATAGGTCCACTCACCACAGCAATCAATTGACAGTCTTCATAAGAAATATATTGTTTAGAGGTTAAATCTTATGATGACTATAGCTCTCTCCTGCAAGACATGGGTTAAATTGTAAAGGCTAGATTCTTGTATTCACATAACTATCCTTTTTGCTCAGTGCTGTTGTTGCATTTATTTTAGAGTTTGTCCATTGGAGAATGGCACTGTAACTTAAGTATTCTAATTAATAACTTTGAGAAGGCAAAAATTTAAATTATGTATTCTTTAAAATATTACAAAGCCTATGAAAATTTCATTGGACTACTTTTTAACATCTGCAGTGCAAATTTTATCTTTAAATAATAGTCTCACAGCTATTCTAAGGACTTCACTTAAATGTACCTAAAGGAAAAGACAGTCTTATACAAAAAGAATTACAGAATTCTGTAAAACTGACACTCTTACATGTTGACATCACAACCTGTGAATTTTTTTATAGCTTATTTCCTGTCTCAGTACAAAATAAGATCAAATAAGCATTAACACAAGATCTAAAATGCAAATAAATAGTAATATTAATAAATTGCATATTTGCCTTGAATCCTCTTGTCTTGGGGTGACTTTATGATGTTTATCCCCTATTGCCTGCTCTATGCCCAGACATGAATCCTGTGCCTCTCTGTGCCTTTAAAGCTGGCTAAGGGAGAGGGGGGAGAGCCCATGGAATTCCTTTGGCGCTATGTTCAAAACACTGATAAGCTCGCTGGCTTCTCCGGCCCGGCAGCTCCACTTCTGCAGCAGGGAAAGAGTTACATTCCTTTTGCTTTTTTTAGCTAGTTTCTTGTTCATTAGCTAAAGTACAGAGTCCTGGGACTTTGGCTTCTTCTTCTCTTCTGGGCTGTTCAACAACACCAAAACATCAGCCAGGAGACCTTACACCTCAGCTCCGAAGAGGAGAAAGCCACACCCACAGAAAGGACTCTGAAATATACCCAGGTTCGCTCCATAGCGAGACGTTTTATTATTTAGCATTAATCTTTTCCCGTGCCTGCATGCACTGTGCTTGCTAAATAAATAGTCTTCTCTTTTTTGCTTTCCTCTGAGGAATTTCTTCCTGACCCTGGTGGGGGAGGGGCAGCTGAATCATGCCTTCTATCAGAGAACATTCATTTCAGACGTTCCTCCGAATTTGTCTCAAAATGGGACACCTCTAATGCCAGAATTTATCTTGAATGGTTAGTCTTTCTGAATACTTCATTACATGTACTTGATTTGACTGTTGCATGCATTAATAGTACCTGAATGTCATATCCAGCTACATTAGCAAGTAAATAGATGCCTATAACTGTAATTTAAGCTGGAGTCTATTTTTTTAAGTGGTGAAACCTTTATTCATAGTACTGAGGTTAAGTTAAATTAATTTTTTTTTATTTCCTATTAGTGCTCACGTAACTGAATCCCTCCTTGCCCACATTCTCAATGACAAAACATAATGGAAATTTGGCCAGGTGATAATAGGTGGAGAGACTTCAGTAAGATCTGGTAATGAGGTAGCTGATGAGGTTTCATGCAAGGGATGTTTCATTGAAACTGCATTAACAGATGATTAGCAAGCTTAAATTAAGACGCAGAGAGAACAAACGGTATGAAGCCAAGCAGGTGGTAAAGAGGAAATACTAAGGAAGGAGGTAGAAATGTAATAACGTGAAATGCTGAAACATTTCCTCACCACTTAGAGATGGATGATACAAATCCTTTCTTAAAGACTTCAGGGGGAAGTAAACATGAGAACCAATTAGTAGTAGAAATGTCAACACTTCAGGCAACAAAAGTAGTCCAGCTACACCACTAAGGACCTTGGGCCACAGAAATCAGGTGCACACCAGAGCATAATGAGAACAAAAATTACATCAATATGTGCTAATATGACTAACACGATCAAAGCATTTTGCCTTCACATGGAGGAGAAAAGGAGGGTCAAGCAAAAGGACTAAAAATATCAATTCATATAGCACACATTTTCTACAAAAATCTTTGATTTTTTTTTTATGGTTATCTCTAAAAGAAATTTTTTACATAATCTTGGAAAGGAGAATATCATCATCAAAATACAAAAATTCCATGCTTTGCATGACTCTTTCTGCATTGGTTTGCTAAATGTATCTAATTTGGTCACCAGATTATAGTGTGACTACAGAAATAAAAATATGCCAGCCATAAGGCTTTAAATTATTATTATTATTATATTATTATTTCTCAGAAATTATGAATTCTCAGAGAAAACTACAGAAGTACCCAAAGGAACCACAAGCTTAAAAACATGTTTGCATAAGTGGTGGTCAAGATTGTAAGTAATTAAAGTCATTACAAAAATCAACTTGTGAGTAGTATAAAGACTGGAACCAAAACTTGAGGTCAGTTTTCCTAAACGATAATAAAGTGAAACATAGCAACAGTTACTTTGAAAAGCATGTGGAATTCCCAGTTTGGGGAACCTTATTATTTCTCTAGTGCTTTATTTCTAATATTATATTAGAAATAACATAAATAATAATTATTTTATATTATTAATTATATTATTTTCTGCTTCGACATTTTCCAGAATTAAAAGCATACAGAGAAAGTGAGTCATAAAGTATTTTTATGATTTAACAGTCCAGCTGCCCTTGTTCCTTGCCTGAGTTATTTTGCAACTTTGCTTGTTTGCGGTGATCTGGATGTTAATCTGCTGGTGTAACTTTCTGGCTTGTCCTCAGTACGGTCTAGCTTGTCAATCATAGAACTCCTGGATGGCACTGGTTGCCATCCCTGGACTTCACCTTGCTCAGGTCCTGCAAGAGGCAGTCCTTGCTGGTGTGCCTGCGATGCTGTCACCCTCTGCTCCTGGGTCATCTCCCCGTGCAGAGCAGCCCAGGGCAGTAAGGCTTTTACAAACCTTGTCAATGTCGATCTGCTTTTAGGATCAAACTTGTCTGAAAAGTCTAAGAGACTTCAAGTCCTAAATTTTAGGAAATTCTATGGAATTAATTGATACAGTATCTTTTATGTAACTGAAGAAACAGTGAACACAAGATTGACTATGTGGTATGTTTTAAAATTAGCAAATCAAATAGCAGAACACAGACAAGTCAGATATTCGTTATTTTGCAGGGTTTTTGTACATACTCAAGATCAAGGAAAATTATGCCATATACAGATTCTGACACTGATCAGTGGAGTTGCCTGAAAATAGGACATTCTCTTTAATGTAAATTTTCAGAGTAAGTCTTGCTGCTTTAATATTTTAAGTATTTGCAAATATTTATTTTGAAGGTGTGAATTTCAGACACCTCTGATAAGTCATTCTGTTGCAATCTCCTTCAGCTGTTCTCCCAGCACAGCTCACTGGAGACTTTTCTGGTTTCTGCAGTGTACAACCAATTTTTTTTTAAGCAAAAATGCAAAGGACACATATGCCTGTATAGGAAAGGTCGATAATGGAGATAGAGTGAGGACTGATTGTGCTCCAGCCATGACCTTTGCATTCCCTTGATGGTGAGTTCTAATTAGTGCATTGGCTGCTGACTCACCTGAAACTTCAACCGTACAGCCAAAAAAAATTTTTTGTCTACTGAAACCACTGCCTGGGACAAAGCTACTTGTGTTGTTTTTACGCATAAATTCTTCCTCCACTCTCTAGCACTGTGAGCTAAAGAGCCTGGTTCAGGTCATTTGGACACATGTTCTATGCAGATTCTGAGACCTGGTTTGATTTTGTTCAACTAAATGTATATGATAATAATTCAGACAGCCAGTACCAGTGCATTTTTGCTTTTCAAGTAATATTTTACTGAATCAATAACCCAAACATACAAATATGTAAGTAGAGAAATTCACTTATACAGGAAATTTAATTAAATATATTGATGCTTATAAGCTCTTCTCCAGTCAGCTTCTAATCTGCAAGTAACCTTACTTCTGCAAATTAACCTGCATTGCTATGTTTCTTCATCAAAACAATAATGAAAGGATGGACAGTATATGATTCTTCAATTAACCTTAAACACAGTCCTATATCTAATTTCCAGAATACACATGCTGCATCAGTATTCCAGACCACTGTAAGTAATATGAGAATATCCTACCTGTCTTTGCTGTCAAGACCAATACCACCCTTTTATTTTTTTTAAAGACTTTTAGTAATAATATCAAATTTCTGACACTTGAAACCAAAATCCCCAAATTAGACAAAACAGGGAATTATTAGGTGGTAGCACCTAGACACTTCTTTTGAAAATGATGGCAAGGCTTGCATTTCACCATGAAGCAACTTTGTGTCTTCTAGTAAATTTAACTATGTGCAAGTTTTTTTCACGTGGTCTTCTCATACTTCTTTGATGACATCCTACTAGATGGGTATGGATGAGAAAGAGGAAAGAGAAAAGAGAGAGCTGAACCTGTTCAAAATCTATCATTCAGCAAACTACATGCTAAAGTTTCAGCTTGATGAGGAATTTAAGAACAGAAATTATTAAGAAACACTGCATTGTGAGTTCAAACTGTAAAGAAGTTGCCATACATTATTTAGGATTTTAAATTACTGTTTGTAATTATTATTATTAATTATGAAAGTATGTAATAAAGTAATGACTATATGTAATATAGTCATGCTCAGTTTTACATTAATTTGTTTGCCTGTAGTCAGCTGCCACAATAAAATAGAAGGGATAACATTATTAGTGGTTGGCATAATGCAGAATGTAGCTAGGTAATGCAAACAAAAATGAGGTCAGTTAAAATCATTCCCAGCTCAGACTAAAACTAGACACAACTCAAAAAAGCTTGAATTGTGTTCTGGAGAATGAGAGACACTGTCACTCTCTTCTGTGAATAGAGAGATAAGTTTTAGAGGTAAATAGTCCCACAGACCCTGTTTCATCTCCAGCTGAAAATGCTTCCAATCTGGAAGCTATTTCAAAATACACAGTCCTACCCTCTGCCCTAATAATGAGTAGGAAAAGAGAATTTCTTAAATTATCAGAAGGTAAAAAAAAAAATCTACTTACATGAGTTGAGATCATCACACTGATTTTTTTCTAAGCTGAAGGGAAATACAAAACTGGTCAAATACACTGAAATAAATTATAATAACTCAGTCATCAAGAAAAAAAATACAGGAGAATAAAACATCCATATAAGTTTTAATACTCTAGTATTAGATACAACTAATACATCTGCCTTAAAAAATGTTACAAGTTATAGATTCTTACAAATTTTATTTACAAACTACATAGCACAAAGGAAGCTAAACAGAAAGGTATGTCTCTGGAATCCCAAAGAAGAGGGAAAGAGTAAGAATGATTAATAAAAATTCATTTATGTTATTTTTGGATATTCATATATGCACATATACATATATCTATACCTGTAACTATAAACATATATTTGCTATGCTCATGCTCAATATCTATAAATATTCATGCTACTGTCATAGTCTAATTTTTCCAGTGAATGCAAGCCTTTACAGAGAATTACAAAGATGTGTTCTTTGCTCTCCTGTTTCAAATAACATTGACAAAAGAGGTGGCGTCCTGCAAACATCTATATCGATTGAAAAGCTGCAGCCTATGCTTAAAATTTTCCGTGGGACAGGAAATCTACACTACAATCCATTGTAGCCATCCTTATTTTCACTGTTGATAAAATGTTCCATCTCCACTAGTAAAGCTATGTACATGCCTAATGCACAGAGCAGGATTTTCCAAACGTCCTGCTAGTGGCCTGATTTCTGCACAGAGCAGAGTTGCTGATACACGGTGTGAAATGAGGGCTCACTTATTCCAACACCATGCTGGGTAAGACAGAGACACATACTCTGTGTGTTTATTCCACTGTAGCAAGGGGCAAAAAGCACCCAGGCCATTCCCAGCCTCACGTATCAAAAAGGCCTGGCACGTGTGCAACCTTTCCAATGGCTGTGATTTTCCTCTCCGCTTTTATGATCTCTGCTTTGATCTCTCTCCCAACACAGGGAGCTCAAGCATGTCAGGGAGAGGGCCTCCAAGTCTCCGTGAACACCTCTGTTATCTCTACACAGAAATTCTATTCTCAAAACAGACACACGATAAACAGCAGTAGGCAAAATAGATGGTTTCCCACACTGTTATTCTCCGAGCCTTGACATTCCCAGCTGCAAGGTCACTTGAGCAAACCTATCATCCTCCTCACCAAATCCTTCAATTTTAACCCCTTCCTCCCAAAACACTTTGTATCTTTCTGCTGTTTTGTTTCAGTTTGGGCCTTTACTGGTTGGGCGGGTTTCTTTTTTTTATTTGTCTCTTCTTGCTTTCTGCCAGTTACTTTTGTTCAACAGTGACTTTTTTACAGTTCTTGTTGTCCAGGGGTGGATATTCAGTTACCTACCAAGAGGACACACAGCACTCCAGAAGTCTGTTCTACCCTGGGTACCAGGGCAGCTTTCTGCAACACAGTAACAGACAAATGCATTCTCTCCTGATGC
>VZRS01004575.1:108161-188759 GCA_013398055.1 Ifrita kowaldi
GAGGGCTCACTTATTCCAACACCATGCTGGGTAAGACAGAGACACATACTCTGTGTGTTTATTCCACTGTAGCAAGGGGCAAAAAGCACCCAGGCCATTCCCAGCCTCACGTATCAAAAAGGCCTGGCACGTGTGCAACCTTTCCAATGGCTGTGATTTTCCTCTCTGCTTTTATGATCTCTGCTTTGATCTCTCTCCCAACACAGGGAGCTCAAGCACGTCAGGGAGAGGGCCTCCAAGTCTCTGTGAACACCTCTGTTATCTCTACACAGAAATTCTATTCTCAAAACAGACACACGATAAACAGCAGTAGGCAAAATAGATGGTTTCCCACACTGTTATTCTCCGAGCCTTGACATTCCCAGCTGCAAGGTCACTTGAGCAAACCTATCATCCTCCTCACCAAATCCTTCAATTTTAACCCCTTCCTCCCAAAACACTTTGTATCTTTCTGCTGTTTTGTTTCAGTTTGGGCCTTTACTGGTTGGGCGGGTTTCTTTTTTTTATTTGTCTCTTCTTGCTTTCTGCCAGTTACTTTTGTTCAACAGTGACTTTTTTACAGTTCTTGTTGTCCAGGGGTGGATATTCAGTTACCTACCAAGAGGACACACAGCACTCCAGAAGTCTGTTCTACCCTGGGTACCAGGGCAGCTTTCTGCAACACAGTAACAGACAAATGCATTCTCTCCTGATGCTGGCTAAGAGGCTTCTGGCAGCTCCTCAGCCTATTGCTGGTTGCCCTTGCCTCCTTCAATCAGCTGCCTTCACTACTTCTATAAATGAATATAGAATATATTCGTATGAATATAGTTTTATAAAGTATTTCAGTTCAAAGAAGCCAGATTAGCTTTAGACATTTCAATGAGTACGCTTTGCCAAACTGGCTCCTTTCATCTGAAATGAGGCTTAGGAGTGTTCATATCACTGCAAACAAACCTGACAGCAAAGTTATTTCCTTATAGGAGACAAATGGAAAGGTAAAAGATATATGTCTGTAACCTTGTATTAGAGGAGAGGTGCCTTCTCCACACGCTCCTTCTGTTCTGACACGTCCATTGTAATTTCTCCCAGGCTCCTCTTAGAGTTCTGTTAGGTATTGACTCTCCCAGCTTCCAGATTTACTTCTTTAAATTAAACTGTTTCCACTTTTCTTCCACAGCAGTATTTCTTTTTTTCTGCTATGTCTGCTGTGCTCCTAATCTGTAACTTCCACCATCTCACAGGTGTCCCATTTATGACATATCTTGTTACTGTTCTACTCTTTATCACTTATCATGGTGACACTCAAAGGCTTTGACACTTCCAGCATAGCCTGCTCTGTAACAAGGCTGTGCTTTAATGCCAAATTCTGTTTTCATTGTGTCCCAGTGTTTTTGGCTGTGAATGGAAACAATAAATTGTATTGAAACTACGCCATCCCTTACAGTAGATTCATTTCTCACACAGATATTGTACAGGTAAGATGTGAACTAAAGATTTATTTCTAAAGTTCATCTGCGTATGTATGTTTTCCTAGTAAATTAAAATTAATGTAATCTGCTCTTCAGGATAAATTTTCAGATTAGATAAAAATACTTTTAGCGTAATTCAGAAGTGTATCTCACGTGCGATGAGCTGAAAGCCATTAATGCTAATTTGGTTCCATTAGATCTGCTTGTGACAATTCAACCAATACCTAATGAAACCCCAGCAATTATAACTTACATGTGAAGAATCTGGAACACAGGGTAATTTCCCAGAGAAAAGTGGAAGGAACTATTTTCTGGGATTTGCTTGCCACACAGAAACCATGTAAAAAAGTGTGAATGTAAAACTTTGTGTCTCAGTCTTCCAAAGGCATTCACTTGCAAGTCTGCCAAAATGCAATGTAGAAACACTGTTAATTCCCATATATGAGTGAGAGAGATATAAACATAAAGGTTTACATATATCTATACACATTCTGTAAAAGCAACAGTGAACATCTTTAAATCCATATGTAAAATGTACCATATAATGAAACTGAATATAATGTGGATACAGAGGCAAATAAGAAAGAGGAAGATGTAAAAGCATGGTAGCAAACACATAAATATGACCACACGTGGATGTGAGGATGTAGAAACCATCACGATGATCATCAAATTCGTACTAGCAAAGGACTCCAGGTGCCAACAACTCCCTGTAATGCCCTGCCACCACCACAAGTGTGAAACCACCAACATTAGGGCCCAGAGGATCAGGGGTAGAGTAAGCATTACACTGAGAAAGGGATAGGAGCTAAGTGTATGTACAACAATTTTAACTGTATTATTGAGACTTTCCCATATAGAAGGTTCTTTCTTTTAACATAATAAATATGTCTGGACTGTTAACAATTCTTGGATTAGATTCTTAAAGTATCAGTTTTATCAACAATAAAATATTTGCTTTTGTCTTGGAGTGACTTTGTGATGTGTTTATTTTCCTCCAAATTTGGCCAAACCAGCACAGCTTTATATATAAGGTGTCTTTCCACTTTGCAAAGAAACAAGATCTTGAGCACAGCACAGAAATATACGTAGAGAGACATATAGTCAGTAAATATTCTAGGCTCTTTATTAATCTCTAGACAATCTCAAGGTATAACTGTGCTTAACTCACCCCTACCACAGCAAGATCTGCTGATCTTTTCTTTTCCTTGCTGCAGTCTCATTTGACACACTTTCCTTCAATCCTCCCCCTGCAACACTGGAAAGCTGTCCTTGAGAAGAAGCATTTAAATTTGCAATACACGTGCCTTGGAACATGTGGACTCTGCACATGAACCTGTCACATTCACAGAGGTCACAGGCGTTGCTTTATTGTCATTAAGTGCACAAATGAATGATGGCAGTAGGTAGTCAAATAAGTTTGTGATTTCAATTTGAAATTCCTCCCTGAGGCTGAGATGTGTGAGTAGGCTCTCTGTCCCTGTAGTATGGCCATTTACAACTTCACTGTCAGCAGCCTGAACTTAGAGTCACAATAGTAAAAATTATTGGAATTATAAAGTATATGAAGAATATGACTCAGGATGATGTAAGCAGATATACACTTTCATATCTTGCACTGTGTCCTGCACCTACTGTGAGGATTGGTATGTGCACTGAGCCTAAAAGCATTTGCACTGGGTCAGTAAAAGGCAAGAAGTGAGGAATGGTATCAGTAACAGTCTGAGGATCTTAGGCTTGAATAGGTTATTCTGTCATCTACCATTATCCCTGCTAACTGAGGACTGCTCCTGGCATACGTATTTTTTTACTTTTTTATATTTCCCTTTTTTAATAGTACCTTTCCTGATTTTTCCATTTGTCAGTAAGTTGCAGGTATTTCTGTTAGGTGGTGATAAGCATGCTTTTGAGAAATGCTCACCTCTTTTCTCTATTCCATTATACCAGGCTTTCAAAAGCTTTATTGTGTTGTTGGATCATGTATTTTCAGGTCATCCAGAGTAGCCAAATTACTTCTTCAATTTACTTTTTAAAAATATATTGGCATCCTTTGTAGATCTTACATATGCCTTCTGCATCATAAGCCTGTACAAAGCATTTGGAACCTCTAGCTGGTGAGAAATGTGCCTGTGCAGCAGGTGGTGATGGTACTTACAGAGAAATATCATATGAGATCTCTGAAGATTGCTTTAGCAATGTGGTGGTCACTTGAGGCAAAACAGTGACAGAATAATGCCAGATGGGACATGATTCCTCTGCATCTCATTTACTGTAAATGATGGCAGTTTTGTGACTCATCTGACTGTACAGATCTACTCTGCCATGCCAGGCAGTAGGCAGTCAGCTACATACCTGTAAAGGGAGTTTCATCTGCAGTATGAATAAGAAAAGAAAGGACTATGCAGCAGCAACTGCAGTGTGTGCCTCTGCAGCAGAGCTCACGACAATCACCAGCTTAGTACTCCAGGAAAATCCACAGCAGATTTAAAATACGTTTTAATGGTTAAGCAGAATGCCTTGGCATGGTTTCCATCCTTCATATAAAGTGATTACAATGGAGGGCACGTTTTCGGTCAATGCCTCTTCCAGGGTCTTTGACTGGGTCGGGCAAGAGCATGGGCAGTGCAGCTCCAGCCTTTCAGCCCTGGGGCTCTTCTGGGGGACAGTCATGCAAGAGGGATTGGGTATTCATCTAGTTTAATAACTCCTAATCCCCCTGGGGGAGCAAAGTATAGGAGGAAAGGGATCAGCTAATTATAGCTAATTGTATAGCTGGGAGAGTCTGATTAACATAATTAAGATAGCCTTGTGACTAGCAGCTATATGGCAGGAAAGTGTGCTTGGATATAGCAAGTGAAAAACTAATGAAAGAAGTATGAGCTAGACAACCTAGCTAAAGTCCTAAAAGGATGATTTTTTGACACTAAAAATACATACATCCTGTGTATGCTAGAGAAAGCACACAAGATTGTGGCCAGCATGCAGGGACTGTGAGGCAGGTTTTACAGAGAGATGAAAGATTGCAGGTTAATGCACTGGAAAGTTTGCAGTGTATGAATAATGGGAAAGAGGTAAGCATGCATGAGTTGCTTGGAAACAGCCTGTGGGCCAGGAAACAGGTACTGGTGCAGGGTGAATATGATGATTGTGTTTGGTTTTCCAGTTGTTAGGAAGGGAGTCTTAGCCTTCCCCCCCTCCACCCCTCCTCCCCCAGGCATGAATGGAAGTGTATGTTATGAAAGCCAAATATGTTTTATGGTATAATTTATCTCTTTCACAAGATGAGCTGCTTCTTGTTCTCCATGTGTTTCCTGGGGTCTTCCATGATAGTAATACAGTGCAATTTTAAATTTAGGAGGCCTGATAAGGTGCATGCATAGAGGTGAATAATCATAGCTTTTCAGTATTATCAAGTATTATTTCAGTATTATTAACTCAGCTCCTAATTTCATGACACCCGAGAACTTAAGAGCTGTGTAAGGGGATTTGTAAAATTTGTAAAATTTTTGTCAAAAATTTTTTCCATTTCTGCATTTTCCCCAAAGCAACGAAGGCCCTCCACATTTATAAATAATAATTAGATGCCAAACTCTTTGAGAAAGGTATGTTTCAACTTCTCCCACAACTACTAAGTTTTCTGGGTTGAGCTTCCAGGGCTATGACTGTGTTTTTCTTTCATAAATGTCTTAGTCTGATATATATATTAAATGAAATTTTTTTGTAACTGTAATACAAAGCAATCCAGATCATTCCTACAAGAAAATTATTATTTTATTTTTAAAAAGAGGTTGCTCACATTGCACAGTGTAAGAATTAATTGTGATCTTTATTTTCATTTGATTTCTGCAAATTAAGAGCTTTGTCAGACAAAAATGACTTTAATTTCATCTCACCTAATTCTTTTTTTGTATTTCTGGTTTTCTTCTCTGAAAAAAAATTCTCAGTATAGTTAGAAATCTTTGTACTCCTCTGGTGGCTGGAAGGCAGTGCAACAGAGATGCCTGTTTAAACTTAAAAAGAATTTTACTTTCTGATCTGGGCTGTTAGGGTTTTCCAAGTTCCAACAAAATAGTTCAGCCATCCTTTGCCACTCTATGGCCTTGCAATACCACTGAAATAAACCAGAAAATACAGTTTTACAAAGTGGAAAACATCCTTACTATGGCAAAAAAAGCTATGGACAATGATAATCAGAAATCCTCAAGCAGTCTAACCCATGAATTTAAGCCTGTTCCTGAACCATTGAACATGAAACATGAACATGAAAGGGTACAAGCACTGGAGTAGAGTGATATGTCTTAGACAGAGGATATTACACACCTGCTGGAAATAGACAATGATTATGACCAAAATAAAAATAATGAGTGTGGACTCAATGCTTTGACCTGTTGGTAGATTAAATCTATACCTGTATTTTCAATACCAAACCCAGGAGTTTCTTGCTGGTCTAAGTCCAGCATAGTTATATCTACTCAAAATAAGCCAAATGGAAAATCTTGCGAGCTCTATTCTACCTCTGTATAAATACAGTCCCACAGAGAACATGCCCTGTGCTCTGTGGGGCCACCACCTCATCCAAACAAATGCTCTGCACAGTTTCAGAGCACAAAACTGCAACATTCCTGCTGGAGAACAATTTCAAGTGGAATGTGTGGCACTCATATATGCTGATCCAGCAGCATAGCAATATATGAGGTTTACATATGAATTTTTAAGTTTGATGAGGCTAAAATGCATATGGCTTTCAATCCATTTTCATTAAGGTTCTATGAACAAGCCACATATATATACACACACACAGATATATGTATTCTGTTTGGGATTTTGCTCTTCCTGTAAGATTCTTGCAAATAAAAAATTAAAGATACTCTTAAAATAGGGTATTGTAATGAATGCTTACTTGTCGGTCAAGTTCACATGGATGGTCAATGTGTAAAGAAACAATTCAAAACAACAATAACAACAAAGCAAGCAAACAAAAAACCCCAACAAAACTGAAGCCCAAAAGACAACTTAGTCTTTGTAATGATCTCAAAAATTTGTACAAAAATTAAAGCTAGAATTCTAATGAGAAAGATTGCAGTAGACAATTGACAATATATTATTTTAAATTTAAACAATCTAAGAAGTGTATCTAAGAAGTGTATCATGTGTATATTAAGAATACATCGTTTTTAGAAATTTAGAAATTTTCAGTGTTTTCAGAAAAAAATAATTTATTCTAAAACTGTAACAAGACACTCAAAAGTTTAAAAGAACTTTGGTTGGCTTTTTGAGATATTTTTGTTTTTTGAAAAAGCCCCTCTGCTAGTTTACTGCAAAGTAAGGTTCAGGAGAATCAGCAGGTTTTGGTGTAAGTGCTTTAACATCTAGCAGGCTGTTTACATGTCTATATTAAGCATTTTTGATTAGTGTTATAAAGCAAGGAACAGTGAATATTTATATTTTTTTCCGGGTTAGAGTACATGCCAAACAAAACGTTGAAGTTGAAATACATAACTTAATGATTTAGCTGTCATTTTAATTTATTAAACGTATTTATAAAAATGTGTGTATTCATTGTTCCAGACATATGCACATCCAAGAAAGCAATAATAATTAGATTTGGCAGCCAACAAGCTGGCTTTTTCTGAAGCCTGAACTCTTCTTGACGTAGGTAGCAGCTGCACCAAACTTCTTTCAAGAGTTTGTGTTTTCCCTCAGGAAAAGCCTATGAGAAGAAGCAGACCTAGAGGGGTGACCTAAAGTCAACAGAACTGGTCTTCTGTAAACTGAACAATGCTACAAAACTTCGCTTTTGTTCCTCGCAATCAGCATATTTTTCCTCTCATCCTGTCAGAGATTAAGAGAAGAAAGGAGAAAGTAAAAAAAGACAGCAGGTTTGCGCTCTTGCAGATTGACTGACGGCACTTATTCTAAGCCAAGTGGTGATTTTTCTCTTCAACCACGTATTTTGGACTTTGAGTTGAACAACCTCCCAATCAGTTTGAACTATGTGAGAGACTTTGCAAAGGTGAACATGCCGAAAGGCATAAATGGGCGGTTGGTAAGCAGTAAGGCTTGCTGTTTACCCCCTAAATACTTTTAACTGGAGTTGTAACAACCAAAAAATCTTTCTCTCCTGTGCAAATGAATAATGACATGCGGAGTCTTAGCAGTAAAGTATATTTTTTAAAGGAACTAGCTTGGTAGGATAAAGGTAGAGCAGCTACTTCTCATGAACAAATCTCTTCTTCATATGGATCGACCATATTGAAATTAACTAGCATGGAAAGCAGAATAAACGGTTAATCATTTTCCAGTTGCAGTGACTCCCTTTGTTGAATTAATTGGTTTGGACTATTAAAGAGTAGCTCCATGTCTGAGTTTCATTGGTGGTCTATGGATGTTCAGACCAGAGCAGAAGTGGCCCTGGGTGACCTCCGGTACCTTCTGAGTTCTGTCTTCCTGCAAGAACTTTTAGCCCTTCTTTCATAAATCAGAAATTTATCATGGAATAACTTCTGACTGCTAAGAAAGTACCTGGGAGAACATTTTGCATTAGCAATGCCCTCCGTAAGCACAAAAAATTGAACCAGTTCCCTCTTTAAAACTATATTTTCTTTTTCTAATTAAGGAAAAAAGGTAAAAAATGTCATGTACATTACATGGAACAATGAAGTTTATGGCTTCCTTATAATAAATACACTGATAGAAGAAACAAATTTGAGAAATGTAAACATAATTCTGTTTTCAGTCCTTTAGAAATACTAACTGCATGTTCTTAACTGAAAAACAAGTAAGTGTTTAGTGGGTTTTTTGGTGGAATCAGAAGAAATTTCCCCTTGATTTAATAGGAAAGCCAGTCACGTAAATTGAAATGGGAAAAGTCTTTTAATGTCAATTCTTCCAGTCCACAGAAAATGTAGGTTGGTACCTTAATGCAGCTGAAGGAAGGAATGATCAACAGATATTGAACAAGAAAATGTAGATGAGGAAGATATTTTTGTCAGATACAATACAACAAATCACAGATTGTAGTTGACAATAGCATGGGTAATGAACAAAAACCCAATATAATTTTGCTAAAAGTCACAGAATCATAAAATGGATAGGGTTAGAAGGGACCTTAAAGATCATTAGTTCTAACCTCGCTGCCATGGGCAGGGTCTGCATTCAATAGATCAGGTTGCTAAACGCACATTTATGAAGAATAGAAAGACTATGCTATTTGGAAAAAGGCAAATTATTAATAGAGTCTCATGGACTTGAAAAAGAAGAATGGAATAACTGCATTGATTTTGACAGAAAAAAAATTTTCAGAAAAAAGATTAAAGATAAGGAAAGTCAAAAAGCAAGAAAAATTACCCAAAAACATTATCTTCAAACCACAGTGAGTCTTGTGGCTTTATCTGTTTATAATGAGATATAACCAAAAGAAGGACAGGCTGTAAGACACTTATGTGAAAATAAGTAGCTGGTGTTTTATGTTATAGAAAATAGGGTAAGGAAAAGGGCAGAAATTTACAGAGTTGGAAAGATGCTAACTGCAAGAAAATTTTGAAGACTTTGAAAGCAAGATTGCAATTTTTGAGGCTGGCAAGAGAGGTTCTGCAAGGACAAATGAGAGTCCAGTCCTTTCTCTTTCCCCTAAAAATAAATTTAAAAAACCAAAACAAAAAACCAAAACAAACAAACAAACAGAAAAAAAAACCCACAAAATCATCCCTCCTAATGGAAGTTTCAAATTCCTTTCAAGATTCAAATAACAAATCATTTTAGATACTTTCCCACCATCAATACATATGTATATTTTGCGGAAAACCTTTTTTATTTCTGTAATACTAAATATAAATAACTATTAAAACCTCTAGCTGCAAACTTTTGTATCTGCCACTGACATAAATGAACTAATTTGAAACTGTTCAGTCCTGTCATTCTTTGCATGATTTTGTCATTAATCTGACTGTAAGCTGAGACAGCAAACTGTGTCTCTTGAAGTTTAATTTGATAATACATTCATATTCAGATTTTAAAAATAATATAAAATTCATTTATTCATCATGATGCATTTTTCAATCCTTAGACGCAAAAATCTCAAAATCTCTGCTTTGATCCCATGTCTGTGCTTTATGATGTCTTTAAAATTGACTTGGAGACCAGAGCATTTCTGGAAAGAGAGCATTTCTTGTATGTGTATATACACATATATCCACACAAATGTGTGTGTTGATACATGGAAAAAGTATCGTGTTCGAAAAATTATTCAGTCTCTAGATTAAAGACAAGTTACTTTTTAAAAGATTTAAATATTTTACCTGTAAAATGAACAAGAGTGTTGATTTTAGAAGTTGTTAACTGTGAAGGGTTGTATTTTGATGTGTCTTGTGTTGCCAAGAGAATTGTGAAGATTCATGTGCAGGTTTGCTCTTTGACATGAACTATCAGTTAGGTTTGTGTAATTGTGCCTGACTGATGTGTGCGGGAGCACAAGCAGGGCTGGCTGGAAAGACACAGAGCACGAGACAGCATAAAACTACACAGATAACTGCAGAGAATAAAAATGCTTGTCCCACAAACATTTTAACAAAAACCAATGTCAGGTTGTTAGAATAGATCTATTACATGACTTTTTAGTGGTCAGGGAAGATTTTTGTGTGCTGTTTGCCACCAAAATACAGCAATGTAGTCATTTAGAGTGCATTTCCTTCCAGTTGTAAGGATAACCCTACTCATCTTTGCACGGGATGTGATTAGCATGTTCTCCACCAGTGAGCTCTGGATTTCCATGGAACACCGAATTTGGGTCATCTGGGGGTGACTGCAGAGCTGTCCTTCACAGCAGATGCCAAACAGCCAAAGGGCTGCACACACAGCAGGGATGAGGCAAGCAGTTCCCATTTCCTGTGATGTCCCATGATTGCTCAGAACATGATTGTTAGCTAGACCAGATGAATTTTTGCTTTGACGAATCAAGATGTTTCAGTGCAAAATACTCAGCTTTAAACTGAGACGTAACCGGAAATATCCTTGTGCACTTTTATGGCAAATGAAAACACAAAAACACAAAGAATGGCCTCTAACATTTGGCTTAAACCTAATTTTTGTGGAGCTTCATTTTTTTATTTGAAAGGACAGAGGATGAAAATTTCTTAATTGCTATGTCCTGACTTTCCTGGAACTCTACTTTAGAGAAGTCTTTTCTTCTTTGCTGCTGAAGGTCTGCTCTTTCCTCCTCCTCATTAGTTGCATTACGTTTATTTACAAAAGAAGGGAGGAAATTTTGAGCTTTGGATTGGTACTTAGCTCCACAGCCTTTCTGTGACAGCGCACAGTCCTTCCCTTTTTCAGAAAGGAATAGATGCATTTTCCCATGGTGAATGAAAGCTCTACAAAGTAAGCTACAGTGATAACCAGTTATCAGGGGGGATATATTAGGAGGAACTCCCATGAGGATATGTAGTACAATCCAAGTTCTTCTGAACGGAGAAGTAACAGTCTCAATAACAGATAAAGACTCTGTAATTATCATTGTTTTGTCACACGCCTAAGGTGGGTGCAGAACTTTTTTTCCCTTTTCATCTTTTTCTACCTTATCTGCCATCAGTTAGGAAAGCTTGTCTGGTGTGCAAATGAGGGAGGGTTGTTAAACTTCACACCAAATAATCTTAAACAAAAAATTGAGAAAGAAAGTGAAGAAGCAGACAGAAGAGCTGCTAAATGATGTTTTATCTAAAGCACACCCTGGTCCTCATGATGGCACATCCTTGCAATGAAACACTGCCCTGGGATTCTCCGTGCTGTCCTGGTCCCCTCACCTCTCCATGATAAGAGGTGTCGGGGGTGTTGCAGGAATGGGGTTTGGGAATGCCAGGAAACAGAGCAGCTCTGCATTGTCCTTCAGCTGCAGAAACCACACTCAGGGAGCAGGACGCTTTGTAGGGAAAACCCTGCCCCCGTAGCATGAGTACAACCTCCAGATACGGTTGGAGCTGGTCAGGGAGTCAGCCAGAAAGCTGATGGTCGCTGTGCAAGAACGGGGCTATTGCTGACTGCTGTAGCTGCAGAGACTGGGGAAACTGCAAACTAGAGATGTAGGGAAGAGGAAAAACCAGGAACATGTCAAAATCGCTGACCACTGGATATCAGTTTCTATAGAGAGATTGCCAGCAAAAAGAGGACTAAGGAGAGTCTCCCTCCTTGGCTGGATGCAGAGGGTAGCATACTGTCAGGGGATGAGGAAAAGCGTGAAGTACCTTATGCCTTCTTTATGCTTCAGTCTTTAATAACAAAACCAGTATAGCCGTCCCTCAGAGCAGGAAGTTAGTGATGGGCAGCTGAGTGAATAGTCCAGGAGGAATGGTTAATGACCTGCTACATCAACTAGACACCCACAATCTATGGGCTGGCAAAAGAGCTTGCCAAGCTACTTTCAATCAGTTATTTACCAGCACTTCTGGTTAATTGAGGAAGTCACAGCTGACTGGAAATTAGCAAATGTAACACCCAGCTACAAGAAGGATTGGAAGGATGATCCAAGAAATTACAGGTGTGTCACCCTGACCTTGGTACCAAGAAAGATCACAGAGCAGATTAAAAGTGTACTGTCCAGCATGACCAGGCTTAACCACAGAAAACGTATCTCAGTAACTGCTCAGTGCCCATTTGAATTAAATTTCAGTAAAATTTATTGAGGTGCACTATCCAGGAATTTCTATTACCAACTCATACTGAGATGTGAAATCCTTGACTGTGTTTGGTCACCAAGCACTTTTACATTGGCCTCATAAAAGCTCTTGTATTTCTTACCTATGGATTGCACGAACACATTACAGGCTTACTAGTCCTGGCACACTGAAGCAATTCATCAGCATCACAAAGAACCCTACTGGCTTTGGAAATGTATCTAATAATAAAATACATGTAAAATCTTCCAAATCTCACTGAAGACTCTGGTCAACCTGCTATAAATCTCCTCTGGCATTTTACTTCTTGATCTGAAATTGCAACAGTCTCCTTGCAGAAAGTTAAACCAAAAAAGAAAGTGGAAGCAAGCTATGAAATTCTCACATTGCCATTGAGAAAACTCATTATAAAATACAGCTGATACAGATATAAGTATGTACTCTGCTCTGGTTCAAAATATTCTGTATCGCTATTATTCTAATGTAGTAAGGATTTAATTGATGCCACTATAATTACTGTAATAGATTCCTTACCGTATGCTTCCTTCAGGATTTTTAGAACCAGGTTCCTCAGTTGGTTATTAATAGTCCTGAAAAACCTTTTACTTTGTGTTTGGTCATGTGAATAAATTGCAGTCCTCCTACTTGAGATGCATTTAACTGTGCATTTGTCCAAATCGATGCCTTCCCTTACTTCCAATTTAAGATATCTGAACTAATTAAAATATACCTTATCTAACTACATTATTATAGCTGGGAAGTAATTTTACTGTAATAGTAAATGAGTTGCATCTAATTAAAAATTAACTTTCGTATTGTAATTAGTTTTTAGAATGAAAATAAAAGTGCTGATAGTCTTCAGTGCTCCTGAAATATGGTATTCTCTCACATAGGCTTTAGCCATACATTTTCTCAAAAGAAACTCTAATAGGTAAATACATTCTGATAAGGAAAAATAAAGTTTGGGGATTTTCAAACATGTACAATTTTTTCTGGATACATGCAAAACCCAGCGTCTTATTTAACCTAGACCCCTGCCCTCAAACCATTTTTTCCTCCTAGATAAATGAAAAAAATTTAGAAAACATTTATTCTAGATGTGTGAAGAGTGCTACTTTCAAAAGCACAAGGAGCACGACTTGCTAAGGTAGGTAGTTTACCACTATGTCATAATTCATTTCATATCAGATGTTCTACAGCAGTAAGGATATTTTGCTCCATCAAAAATTATAAGAAAGTAGTCAAAGAAAATAAGCTGTAATATTAAAAAACAAACAAACAAACAAAACACTCTAATTTAAAGTTTCACTGCTTTGCAAAGAAATAGCAGTCAAGGATGGATAACAACAATACTTCTCCCTGATTATGTTAAATGACAAAATTGATCTTTTTAGAAATTACTATTTAAAACCACCAAAAATTGTTAAACATCCATTCTCAAAACTGTAACCAAGTTTCAGCAATATTATTGCAAAGAAAAGGCATAGGGAAGAAATATATAGAAGAATTTTCAAGGTATTAAAAAAAGACTCAGATACTTCAGAGGACTTCCAAAATGTTAAGGAATGTTACTTCTAATAAATTTTGCTCTTCCACTGAGGTAGAGAGTATTTTTCTTCTTGTGAAAGGTAAGACAAAGTCAAAGGATAAGAACATGGATGAAAATAAGAGCTCCAATAAGATTACAGAATTAAACCAAATAAAATCTATGGTGGAGATGTGTAATATTCATGATATATCAATGCTCATGAAGTACTTAAGTATTTAAAATAGTTTTCTATCTCGTAAATCAGTTTATTACCAAATATTAGAAAAGTCTGTCTCTGTTACATTTTGTGCTTTTTCAGTACATAAATAAAGTCTTCCTTTGGGTCTGACACTTCCTCTTGGTGCAGGTTTTATTCTGGTCTGAGCCAGAGGAGGATGCTGGGATGTTTTGGAATCAAAGAATGCTAAACATTGAAATTTTTACCTGTAATTAAGCAATTTATGTCAGCTTTGGAGGGTGGAAGGGAAACAGGAGGAGCAACAATCATTTTTCCAGTGGAGCAGACAAAATATTTTGAATGTGTCCTTCTGAGATTTACAGCAAAATGTTTCAAAAATATTGAGCTTTTAGGGGTTTTATGTTTCATTTTCTGACAGCAAATATTTTGGCTGTAAGACACTATTTTTGCTGAAAAAACAAGTCAATGTAAGAATGGCAAATTCATAGAGTATAAATTAATTTGCTTGGTCAAAATCTTAACAACTCTCATCCTTATTCAATTCTAGATGATTTATTTAAACAAAGAATACAGATCACACTTCACACTATTGTTGAAGTTAATTTTTGAAATACTAAATATTTTAAAATTTTGCACGTTTCATGTCAAAAAAGGACAATAACAGTTAATAAAAATTGGAGCTCTTCTTGTTTTATATTCTGGCTTCTTCAGAAAACAGCAGTTACATTTTCTATCCACATTTTCTGGGTCCATTACCTGCCTAGCCCAATAATTAAATTAAATTATTTTTGCTCCTTTTAACCCAGAAACCTAAAATTCTTGTGAAAAGAGTTGTTTGAGCAAGAGAGATAATAGGATACTACCACAATTCATATGTAAATGATGTTTATGCGCCATAAAATTATTCTAATAAGCATGCAGTGATGTGATTTGAAAAACAACTTCATCTGCAATATTTTTATTTGTTAATGGCATTAAATGACAGTCTTGTGAAAACACGGTTTTCATATTACCATGTTACCAAGAAAAATATGTTTAAATAAAAATATTAGCAGAATTGAAATAATTTTTTCTCTCCTAATATTTGTATGTTTATTAAAATCTAAATATTTTCCATAGCAATTGCACAGCTATACCATCTGCTCCCAGATTCATTACTGTTTAGCACTCTTTCCTCACTTTGATGCACTTGGAAGCTTTCCAACATTAACTTTCTCCCTTTAGCAAGACTGGAAAGCAATTGCAAACATAACATTCGGAGTAAAGATTAAGGCTTGATGAAAGGAACTTGTGACGAGCTACTTGTTCTAAAAAGATGTGCAGAATCATAGCTAAGATGAATGCGTGAGTGAGAAAGTCACATCTGAAGTTAAAGAATTTGTAACATTTTCTAATTATTAAGTAGACAGACAAAAAGGTGAATAAATTAAAGAGGTTTTCAGGGAAACTTGTAGAAACATGAATGAAGGATGAAAGGCTTTGGGTGCTGTTCAGTGAATGGCAAATGGACAATGGAAATACACTGGCAGCGTGGGACATCGACATGCACCAGGAAGCACAAAATACAGAGAGAAGCTGTGTAAGAATGATGGAGGGCATGGGAATAGCAGCAGGAAGCCTTTCAGGAATAAAAGTAAATCATCTAAAAGGGCTTTGTTTCTGTACCTCCATTCTCAGCTTATGCATTATAGACAAATACTGTACAAAACCCGACAACTTAATTGGCCTTAATTATATATATGTCTGGAAGGTGGTGGACTATGACTTCCTCTAGAAAGTGCCTTGATGGTCAAGAGAAAAAGACAGGACTGTGAAAGAAATTAGAAGCAGAGATGAGAAGTATAGAAAAAAATACAACTGAAATGGAGAAGACATTATATTTAAGGAACTGTGCATCTTGCAAGGTGATGGTTGGAGCAAAGTAAATTAGAAGAGGATCCTGATGTTGAAAGAAACAATAATGTTTAGAAGGATTAAGGTAGGTGAGAGTGAAGGGCAAAGGCAGGAAAGGCTCTTACCTTTGCTGGCACTGTGCCTATAGAAGTCTTTCTTTCTTTACATCCCTTGTCAGATGTAAACCCAAGTGGACTTTGGCTTCCATAGTACTATCCCCGCATACTTGGACAGTATCTCTACGTTCTTCCTGGGTTGTCCAATGTTGCCTCCATCTTTTATCTGCTTACTTTTAACATTTGAGTCTAGTCAGAAGATCCTGGTTCATCCATGAAGGCCTCCTGCTCTGTTTTTTGATTGCCTGTGTGTTGGGATGAAGCATTGCAGGTGACCCTTGAAAGTCAACCAGCTGGAGTCCTTTTCTTTTTTTTTCTTCCCAGATTGTATTACATCAGATTCTCTAAAGCAGGCCACTGCAATGGCTAAACTCTGCTCTCGTGAAGCCCAGGGATGTGATTGTGCCTTTTTTATTCCTCTGAGCATCCTGAACTTCACTATCTCGTGTTCCCTGTAGTCAAGGCTGCTGCAGACCCTCACATCCCTATCCAGTTCTTGTATGAATCAGACCTATCAGAGTGCCCTCTCCTTGTTTACTCCTTGATCATCTGTGTTAGGAGGTTGTCGTCACTACTGTCCTCAAACCTGTGTTGCGCCTCCACCAGATATTAGGGTGGTTTAGGTTACCCATGAGGACAAGAGCTGGCAAAAGAAAGGATGCTCCCAGTTGCCTGAAGAAGGCTTTGTCTATTACATCCTAATCAGGTGGTGTGAACAGATACCCACCACAAAATCACCAATATTTGTCAGCCTTCTCTTGGCCCAGGTCATGACTGGCTCATTCTCCATGTCTAGGCAGAGCTTTATGCATTTCTGTAGCTCACATAAAAGGCAACTTACTCTCCCTACCTCCCCAGCCACACTTCCTAAAGTCTCCATCCATCCATCACAGTGCTGCAGCTGTGTGAGCTGTCCCACCCTGCCCATGTGATTGGAGTGAGCTAGCAGTCCTGTAATTTCACACAGACCTCCAGTTCATCCTGTTGTTCAGGTGCTTCAGAGAAGTACCCAGTCACACTAATTTCCCAGAAAAGTTATGAGAGCTTTGCCCATGATCATGTCCTGTAGGCATTCTCTTATTAATATGCCTACACTTGAGATGGGCCCCTTCAGCCCCGTATTGCTGATCACAAGGAGTCGCCCATTCACACATCAAACTTTTTTTTCCCATCCCAGTCTACTTTTCCTGCTCTTTCCCAAATGGTGGAAGCACAACAGGGGTAATAGTCTCAACTCTGCCATTCAGAGCTTGCGCTGGTGAGAAGATGAAAGGCAGCTGAACCAGAAATGCCATAGGATGTATTAGAGGTAAAATAGCCAGTGCTAACTGTGAGAGAAACATCATGGGAGCAAACTGCAAGTAGAAGTTCATGGATCAGTCTGAGCAAACTGATAGAATATGGTTTTCCACCTCAGGGAACCTCAAAATGGAGCTGCTGGGAAAAGAGTGGGGCTGGCAGCAGACTGGAGAAACTCCTGCTTACAGCCTTCCAGCAGCCAGAGTGCCATCAGGGACAGAGTTAAGAGATGTGATTCATCTTCTCCCTGTAATTGGAGCTGACAGAAGTTGCATGTTTTTCTGACAGCACTGGCAGAGCACTTGCTCATTCTCCACCACACTCCCTGGGCATCTGTGGGAACCTGCAGTGCAGAGCCTGGCGGGCTCTGTGCCAGGCTGAGCCGGTACCACACATAGGCAGGGGATCTGCACTCCTGCATGGAGCACTCCACCACAGACACACCGAGGTAACCATGCCAACCACAGCAGGACTGTGGGGTAATGAGGTTGTGTGCATGCTATACATCTCCCCCACCAAACTTCTTTGCTAAGAAGAGAAGCAGTTTTTTCAATGGTTCCAGAGCCCCTTTAGAGGAGGTCTGGCAACAAGCAACATATTTTTATCACTACCATGTTTAAAAAATTTTCAAGCATTTTATCAGTAATTTTGCCACTTTTTTTTTTTATAAGATGGAAATGCAGTTGAAAAAGAGTGTCTATTTCATTGTTTAAGAAAGGGGTTTAAGTTAATTATCTTGTCCTGCTAGTTAGACTAAATAACAGTGCCATCTGCTGAAAGGTAGTCCTGACTTGCAGGACAAGTTTACAGTCATTGTACTTTACTAAGTAGAAGTATAAAGAGAGAGAACAAAAAAATGGTGATAAAAGGAAAGAGAAAATAAAAGCAACCTGAGGAGGCAAAGATGTAGATGTACAGGAAGGATCTTCATTAAAAGGAGTATGAAAACAAAGACAAAAAATATCTAAAAGCAAAAGGAAAAAGAAGTAGGCTGAGAGAGAAAAATGTGTCTCTTTATAGCAGTATTGATTTGAAGTTTAAAAAGCCATGATACATTATTCTTCACAGTGACCTCTCTTTTCAAAATCCTACATAGTTTATAACCCCAATGGCATTGGTGCGCTCATGTCAATAATCTTCAGTATCAATCTTGCAAAAAAAATTGCATGTTAAACTCTTTTAATCAAATTAGAACAGCACCAAATAATTAGGATATGGTTGTGGCCTGTAGAAAAAAAAAATTGTTGTATATTCCAAGCAGTTTCTTGGCTTCTGACACAAGATATTTTTATTGCTATTAGCTTCTGGAAAGGAGAGCTAATGAAACAAATATCCTGGCATGGGAGAGACAGTATGGGAAGAAAGAAGTAGCAAAAAGACAGTGCATGTGTTCCTAAAAACTCTGCCTGTTTCATTAGCCTTGTTTTCTGAAGTACTTATAGGAAACTGATAAATTATACCCTTTCCATTTTTCAGTGGGAGATGGGCATGTGAAAGGAACCTAGTCATACATTTCCTTACCCTTGGTCATATCATCCAAGTGTGCATTAGGGGTTTCCCCCAGAATTTTGTCTCATCACATGGTTGTTTTAGGGACTTCAGCCACCCTTTGAAGCCCAAGAAGTAACTTGTAATATTTTAATTCTTTAAAAAAAAGAGGAACTTTGATTAAGATATCAAAGTGGAAAGTTATGTCTTTATCATTAGCTTGGCGATAACATTTCCTGGAGATCTAAAAATACACATACAATTTTACTGAGAGTGTATAAATTTATCATGTGGAAGTTGAAGTGTTTTTTTTGTATTTGCTATTGTGCTTTCAGTGTATCACAAACATGTCAACTAACAGATTTTCATTATCCTGAGTAGGGTCTTGTGTTGGTTTAGTTTTTGCCCAAGATAATGGTACTCCTTTTTCAACTATTTTTAAAGAAGCTGCATAATTGGCATTAAGGCATCAAGCACTACACCTAACAGTAAAATACTGAAAATATGGTATACAGCATGGTTATAATAGTGCAAACTCTTTCAGTTTATCTCACTATTTTAAATATTAGACATTTTTTTAAAGCTTCAACTCCTTAACTCCTGGGATTCTGAAAGTCCCAGTATGCTACTTTTTGATTTTGGAATTAGTGACCTATTCACTCTGCATGAAAAACTACAAAATTTGAGAATTTTTAAGGATGAAGAAGGTGAAGTCATGTAAGAAGATTCCCAACACTTTTATTGGCTTAAACCTTGTTTTCATTTTTTTAGAATAGCCTGCGTCATTTTAATTTGAATCAGTTAAAAATAACCTATTTATAAATGTGCAAGACGGAAGATTAAAAGAGTTGCATGGAGTAGGCTGCTTACGGTTATCAATAAAATCTCCATAGTCAAAACTTAGCTTAGGAGAGAATACAAATTAGCCCAAAAAATGATAGAGACAAATCAGTATGATTTAGAAGATGGAGTCTACAAGGTGCTAAGAACTAGCTTTTGAAATAAGACATTTTTCTTTTGATGGGGCAGAAAAGTAGAAAAAAGCTGATGTTGAAATGAGATGAGACAGTGATGAAGAACCACCATTTAATATGGTGAATAACTCTAATGTTTCAGATTTTTAAAAGAATTTTTTTTCCTTTGGTGCTGAAACACTTACAGGAGTTGTTTGGCCTGGTGTTTTGCTGTTGAAATTTAAGATTTTCTTTTCCATATCTAAACTCAAAGCACACAATTTAATTAAATCCATGAAATGGAAAAGTATGGATATGTTGTTAAGGACGTAGATGTTTGTTTTCTTGGGATTTTGGGCTTTGGTTACTTAATTTTTTAATTTCAGTTTCTCTCTGCTTCCAACAAATCCTACGGAAGCTTTTTTAACACTTTTTTAGCATTTCAAATAATTGTCCTCACCTTCCCCCTGAAGGAGAGAAATTAACTGGAGAAGAAGAAATGTCGTGTAGACCAGCTTAGTCATGCTGAAAGGCCATCATTAGTTTTCCTTTCATATTGTGATCCGTTTTGAAAAGAACATCACAAGATGATAGGCTAAGGGTAATGCTTTTGTTACCAATTAATTATAAATTAATTGCACCACAAAATCACTGCAGCACTTCCAGGGGACAGTTTTTTTGGGTTTTTGTTGTCGTTTTGTTTGCATTTCATGATTAAAATACTATGGTGTTTTAAGATGGCAAAGTTATGCAATAACGTGAGAGCCTCTCAAAGACCAACAGTGCTGGGTAAAAGCTTTCAAATATTCACAGAATAAAAGAACCACAGATTACTCTTGTTCTGCATATTGAAAGTAAAATTTAGGAACAAAAGGAACTTAAAGGAAGTTTGAATATTGGACATATTTTAGCAGATAATTCTGTGTATAATTTTCAGCTCTTTCAGAAGAATTTAGAATCAGGGTTTACTGAGCAAGCATTATGACTGTTCAAAAAGTTAAATGTGTCCGGAGCAATAAATTAGATCTGTGAGAAGGTACAAAACTGAAGAAATACCCCACCGTTGGTATTATTTTCATAGCAATAACATTATTTGTATCCACAACAACCTAAAGATAAATGCAAGGTAGTGTTTGTCAGGAAGCAGTAGTATTTTTGGTTATCGCTGTTATATTAGAGCCACTGGCATATACTTCACTGTGTTCCCAGAAGCTCGTCAGATAAAGCTTGAATGAAGGTAAACTCCAGTCAATAAAATGCATCATCTCTTCCTGACAAACTTGGCCACTTCTCATCATGAAAACTCAAGCCATTACATGAGCTAGCAGCAGTCTTTTCAAAGAAGAGAGCTGCTTGAAACATGATGCTGAAGGAAATGCTTAGTCTCCCTACCTTTCTTTCCCCTGAAATGTGTTTTCCCTCTGGTGTGCTTGTACTCGCACATAACATAGTTTTAGTTACTCAGTTAACTCTGAGAATTTGCTTGAAGTTTCAGCTAGTCATGCGCTTCCCTGCCTCATGCAGTTCAGAAATCCATCTTCAGCTATTGAAGATGACCTGCAATCTCTGCAGGAGAAATCATATATCTGCACAGAAGTGACAAACTCTTCCACAAAAAAAATTGCTTGCAAAATTTTGAGCATCCCTACATTTTAAGCTTCACGGTTACTTCAGCTCTTTTGTTCTCAACACTCTTAACAGTAGATTTTGTAATTGCAAGTACTTTAGAAGTGAATATTTCTCTTGATTGCATGTTGATAGGGAAGGTAATATTTTCTGAGAGCTGGTTCCAAGTTGAATGCAGGGATGTTGTAGAGGTTAATGGCTAATATTAAACTCCTGTTGTTATCAGCAGTTTGACTCCACAGTTCATTACTACTGTCTTAGTCTGTTACTGCTGCTTTTCTTCTTTCCTGTGTATTTACAAGCTAGTGACAGAGCACTGCAAAGCACCGTAAGGATTTTGGGTATACTGTGTAAAAGGATTTAGACAGCGCTACTTGTGGGGAAGTAAATAGAACTCTCTTTATCCAAACAGCAATTTTTTCTGTGTGTTGATTTTCATCTCTGTTTGTGTTCTGAATAAATAAACACATATTTTGTTTTCTTGGCCTGTAAGGGGAAAAAATCCCTTTTAGGAGAATTAGACTGGGACACATAGATCAATGATGCCCGTACTCCCCATCCCCCATGTCCTCTTCACTGGCTGATGAAGCCCACTTGGAAAAAATTGATTGAATAAACCTGAAATGTTTGGGCTTTTTTCTTCCCAAAACACAACTTAGATGACATTGCTTTTCCCTGAGCCAAAACAAAATATTGCATTTCAGAGAACATGTGAAAAGTGAAGAAAATGAAGGGCTGATTGCACAAAACTGACACAGGCAGCAGAGTTTATGGCTGAGTAACAGAGACGTTGGGCATCCTATCACGATGGGAGGGGGACCATTCAAATTTTTTACTCTCCCTCAGTTAATTTGAACCTACCATCTCCTGATTTCTAGGGACTCACTGAGCTATAATCACTTAATGATAAGCTAATTCAGTGTGTTCTCCTGATGCTTTTCCACTTCTACAAAAAACTAAATGTATTCCAGAACAGATGTTATACTCAGGTGCAGCATTTCCCAGAAAGACACTATCAATACTTAAATATTTTTATAGAAAGTAGGATAGACAGGAAGAATATACAAAAATATTTCAAATTAATTACTGCTAAATTAATATTCCCTGTTTTTCACCCCTCACCCTCAAACAAAAGAAGAACCCAAGTGTCCAAAACATAAAAATTCTACTCTTTACTAACTGTAAAACTCAGGAATTGACAGAGATTCAGTCCCTCTGCTACTGAATATTCATTCAGAAGAGAAAATAACCTTAATAGAGACTGAGAGAAGCCTATGTGGACTACTGCTATTATAGTGGTTTGAGCCCTATTTAGATACTTCAAATACAGATTGAAAATCTATCAAGCAGAGAAAGAGAATTCACAGAGTGCTAAAGGTTTGGAATAGACCTTAAAGATCATCTGGTACCAACCCACCCTGCCATGGGCAGGAACAAATTGGAATCAGGTCTCCCAAGACATGAGTGTTTTCACTTAGGAAAATGAAGAAACTCCTACAGGGGTTACTTCTTGCATGTTGTTGTGTGACTACATCATGTCAATGTGTATATACTTTTCTGGTTTAAATCCTGTGGTCACTTCAGGAAATATATAATTTCCAAATAATAAAAAACTGTGGGTTTTGCAAACTTCAGTAAGTAAAATAATTTGAAAGCTATAAGGTGTTATTTTATGATCAAAATCATATAATCAGAGAATGTTTAGGTTGTAAAAGATCTCTAAGATCATCAAGTCCAACTGCTAACCCAGCACTCCCAAGTTCACCACTAAACCATGTCCCTAAATGCCACATATAGACATCTTTTAAATACCCCCAAGGATGGTGACTCCACCACTCCCTGGAGAGTCCTTTCCAGTGCCTCGCAACTTCTGGTGAAAAATTTTTCTCCAAGATCCAATCTAATCGTCCCTTGGTACAACTTGATGTTGTTTCCTCTTGTCCCTCTTAAACCACCCATATTCTCATCACTTTGTCTTAGAAATCATGATTTCATTACTCTAGATTTGCCTTCATCTGGGAGACTTCTAGACTGCTTTTAAGGTAGTTCAGTAGCTAAGGCTCACAACACATATGTGAGCTGGCAAGAGTTCACATCACGGGAATTGCATTGTTTGCCATGTGTGCAGAGTTTGGCAGCGTCTACACACAGTCTGCACCAGCAATGCACAGCAGTTTAGTGTTGCCAAGAAAAAGACAGTTGTAAAACAGCAGAAAGGTTGTGTGGGGAGGCAGAGTCAAATTTAATACACTTTAATATCATTGCTGGAAGGAAAGAGAGGGATCAAACCCCTTCACTCTAAGGATGCATTATGGGGAGTTTGACTACATGAGCATAAACAACGGTTCTTAACAGTATGTCTCAAAAACAGCCTTTGTCATTATTTCTTCTCCAGATCTCATACTGTGATGTGCCTTCACCACTGGTTCCAAGGGAAAAGTTTCATGTATGGACTTACAAACTGCATTTCTTCACCACCTTGATCCACCCTGCTGTTCCTCCACCTGGATATGAGCCAGGCTTCTCCTCTCTTATTTCTGAGTCATGCCAGCTCTCCTAACCTACACTTGGATTACTTCCCTCCACCTTCACAGGCCAGGAGCAATTCAGCATTTGTCCACTTGGCAATGCACCAAAATAGCTGTTCCTGGCAGGAAGACAAGTCATGCTGGCTCAGCACTTCCATTTGCTCATTTGCCACTGCTTTTTCATCAGGATAACAAGATTGCTCTTCTGTCCTGTCCACCAGCCATGACCTCTGCGTGCCTTTCTCCAAAGCAGGATATTTCTCCAAAGAGCCAGTTTCCATAGAACTATCAACTGCCTACCAATAAACATGCAGATTTATTAGTGATATAGAACAAGTCCTTCCACCTCTCTACGCTATTAAATAAATATTCCTTGCCTTAAATCTGTTTCTCATATAACACTGTCCTGATGAAGACTAAGCCTAACCTATCGAATATGACGACATTCTGGAGCAGTACAGAGAAGCTGAAGACATATTTCCATCCATAAAACAGAAGAATTGAAATAAATACATGGCAAATTCCAATTATTTTTGTAAAATACTACATAGGCTATAAGTACTTGCACTTTTAAAATATTAGCAATCAGGAAACTGGAACAGGTAGGCTTTGTTTCCTTTAAAAATAGAAACTGATGCAGGCATATTCGAACAGATCAAGTTCCAGAGCTTTATAAGGCATAACACATCTTCTCTCAAAAGACAAGTGGCCATCACAAGTTAATCGATATTAGCCTGTACCTAAGGGCTTGATTGCCTAAAACTGGTGAGCAGCTTGTCTTCACTCTGAGCTCTGTTGCTAGGTAGGGTTTTGATATCTTTGGCTGGGAATAAGAGGAGGAGACTGTTGACCGTTGACTCTGTTTTGATGGAGTGGTTAACAATACATTAGGGAACAGAGGCAAGTTCCATCTGCTGCCTTCTACAACATGAATTACAAAGATGTATTAACATCCACTGCCATTAATTTGTGTGTTTAATCAATTGGCCTTATTTGACAGGAGTCACACACACAAATATGCCCATACATATGGACAAACATGCAGATATGGATGTGATAATAATTCCATTTCAAAATCCATTTTTTAAAGTGTAGAAAACTGCCATTTCTATTGGAAAAACATAAACTTATTATATTAATCTTTAATTTTTCATAACTTTTTTCTAAAACCTTCTGAAAAGAGATAAGAAAAAGAACCATTCCAAACTATGCTTTAACAATGAGTAATATAATTCAATTGACTAAGCACTGTGTAGGCTCATACTGAAGAAAACCCAAAGCAACAAACAAACAGAAAAAAAAGCTAAGAGTATTCATTTTTCAGTTAAAGAGCAGAAAGAAAGGAAAATCCCTTTGCAGAATCAAGGAAAATAAACTGGAACCATAACTACATAACTCAAGGAGAAGTGCAAATTTCACATGTTTGGAAGTGCACCTAAAACAGTAGGGTCTGCTGTATAGAACAAGGCAACAAAAAAGGTTGGTGTCTACAAAATGAGAAGTGCATGAGTACATAACACTACATAGTTTTTAAGCCCTTACTTCCAGTGTGCAGATTCACAAACAAAGCTGAAATACTGCCAACCAATATTATATTAACCAGGTCATTCTAGGTACTGCCAAATTGGTTGCCTGAGATCTGAATAGTCTGTCAAGGGAAAAAATTAAGAAATAATTTAATTTTGTGCTTGTTTAGGTAAAATTCATTTACACCTTTTAAAATATACCCTTACAAAAGTACTGGCAACTCTAAATGCCAAGAAAAGGCAAAAGAAAATAACGTTGATGTCTCATAGACTCATTAATTATCCTTGGTAACCGTTTCCTACTTACCTTCACAAAATAGACTGTGAAGATTGCTGATCATGCTGCATTACAGTTTTGTAGCTGAGACTATGGCATTACAAGCCACTGCTTTTTATTTAAACAGGAGCAAAAATCTTATCATTCAGTCCAAAAATAAAGCTTTTTCACCTGAGAGGACATCTGTACTTTTTATCTAAGGAAGCATATATTAAATGGCACAAGGAAGCCACTGTTTTTGAAGTATACAGGAATTTTAGTGCTAAAAGTCCCAAAGATAGACGTGATTCCCTTCTCAGTGTTTTTTGTGCCTCTAAATTATATCTCTATGGTAGCAATATGTACTTTAAGACAGGAGTCCTCAGTAGTTTGGGTTTTGGGTTGTTCTGTGAGCCAGCAGTGTTTACTTACCAGATCTAAGGTAACTACTTTGAGGAGAAGCACACTGGAGCAAATGCCAGTCTAATCTGTTTTATGAAACTGTGTAGCTGATGCACTTCTCCCATCTGCAGAAGAAAGTACCACTTGATTTCTTAGCCTGATGTCCATTTGATGCATGTACCTTTCCTTACTCACTCTTCTTTCGCTGCTTCCCTCTGTTTCCTTGCTCCTCTCACTCCCACACAATTTATCTAGCTATGCCATTAAAAAGTCTGTTTGTGGAAGTGGAGTCGGGGCTTCCACTTCATAGCCAAGTTAAGTTCTTATTCATTTTACTGCTTCAACTTAATTTATCAAAATGTACCCCCAATTAATTCCCCTGATGAGACTAATAGCTGAGTTTTATCAGATGTCATCTGGGAAGAAAATCTACTATTGGGCTGTTTAAATCAGTTGGAAAAACTGCTGCATTGAGGAATCTGGTGGTGTTTGCTATTGGAATGACAGGGAAAATACGCAATGTAACAAGAAATTCAGAATATTCTTTCTCTTGTCCCCAGGGGAACCTTTGAATTCTGCTTTCAGAAAACAGGCAGAGATTCACACCTACTAGATAGTCTATGAGTCCCCAAGGATGACAGTGAATCCGGAAGTGTTACTCTATTTTATGACAATGGAGAAAACTTACCTTTTCATACTAGCATCCTTTCCTTTCCTTTCCTTCCCTTCCCTTCCCTTCCCTTCCCTTCCCTCCACATGTATCAACAAGGGGAAATACAGCAATTTAAATACACTTGGAAAGAACTTTCCAGGGTCAAGAATTCTTCAAATATATTTCTTTTTTCTTTTCTCTATGAAGAACACACTCCAAGACTTGCAAAGCTGCCGTCAAAAATATCTGGTAAAAAAAAAAAAATGATGGTGAATGAACAAAAGGTTCAATTATTCTGAATTTATTTTCCAGACTTGAACATGCGTTGATCTAGAATGGCTTAGACAATAACCATTTGGATGACATAGTAGAGAGGGGAACTTGCAATTCACAAATATTACATTTTCCTTAATAAATATATTTGATATTATTATGATAAAATGTTACCATTCTTCAACTTTATAATCACCTCGAAGTTATTTGCCACAGACGTCCTACCAAACATGGAAGATATGAGTTATTTCAAGATTTTCATTCCATCCCTGGAACTTTTTAAAGCAGAATTAAGAGTTGTTTTATATCCAGGTGCTTCTGACAAACATCATATACACATGGAAACAGGGCAACTTATTGAATTAGACCTATGGTCACACACAGTGTACCATGGCTGAGAAGTTTCACATGAGCATAGGCTCAGCTAGAATGTCACAATCAGCACACCTGCGTGGGACTTTGGTAGGCAAAGTGAAAGTATTATACAGCTCCAAGCTAAACTATATGAACAATATATATCTGACTTTTTAAATTTGTTCCTAAATATTTTACAAAGAACAAGGATGAACATGAGAGCAAAATACCTGATTTCTTATTAGTTTATTCAGATTTGTTCAGCTCAGGTTTTTGTTAATCTCTGCTTTTTTATGTGGTGTGATTTCCTCATGCAGCAATGATTGCATTTGGTTGCTTTGCTCTTGGGAGAAGAGCCTGCTCACGCTGTTACACATAACTATCACATATTTGAGCTGCCTCCAAGACCTGTGAGGGAATGCAGTGATGTGATGATTTCATACAAATACCCTAGGCAAATAAAGAAAAACTCTGAAATGGGTTTGAGTAAGCATCTGCCAAAAAAAGGCAGTGAATTGGCAATCAGCTCTTAAGGCTCATCTTTCCAACATATGCGCAGTTCTACATATAAATAATTTATGCAGGTTAGGAATTTTGGGCATTGGAATTTTTGAATTTAAAGTTTTGAATTTTGGAATTTTGCCCTGTCCCTTCTACATGGAAAAACTGTAGTAATCATCTCTGACCTTCTGTGACTATGAAAACCCAAGAGCAACATATTCCCTGTTCTAAAACAATTTCAAACAAGTTGGGTTTTCAAAATACTTTGTTTCCTGTTTCATTAAGAATTCCCTTTATAAATTCAGAATGGATCAAGGGTGACACAAATAAATAAATTAGTGTTAAAATATGCTAAAAAGACACTGTCTCTTGTGTATCAAAAATTACTTTTGATACTTTAGATAAAGGAATTACTTTAAGTCTACACACAAGTAGGTATAAGAGACCTCAAGGTGGATTTCAGAGACAAACTAAATATGAAAGTTATTCCAGTAAGTACCAGTATAACATTTTTCATAAATAATTTATTAAGCCAGTTCAGACTAGAAGAGTTATTTGGGGTTCTTTTTGTGGAAGCAAGCACTGATTCAATGTTCTTGATGGACAATCACAGGCACATACCCAGTGGACAGGATGTATGCTACTGTTTCAAGGCTGAAAATATTTAAGAGTAATTTCTGCTGTTTATGCTAGTATTTTGAACAATGCAATGAAGAAAAACCGATTTGGTTTAGATTAGATCTTAACTTTGATCTAGCATGTCAAAATATGACATCTAAGATAATGAAATGATAACTCAGTAAAATAATAAAAATTTTAAAAGTCCAAACCCAAAGCAAAACAGCAACTCCAGGGAATGATTAGGAATTAATGAGGTGCAAAGTATTTTCTATCTTAATTATTTCAGCTTGGCAAAGAAAACAAAAACACTAATACAGATTTGGTATGGATTTAAAATTTCTTCCTCTGTTTACAGGAGGAATGATGAAAACTCACATTAATAATTTAACTCCTGGGTGCCTAGTCTGTAATGCCCAGAGTGTCATGGTAGCACTCCCTAAACAGATCTGAGCTAAAAAACTGCACTTTTTCACAAAAACACAAACACTGTTTTCACATTCCTTTCAAGTTCCTTCATGATGAAATAATCTGCTTTTCCTTTTCCATCCGCTAGCTACATGTACAAAATTATTAATACCTATGAGGAAATTGCTTTGTCTGTGACCTAAGAGTGGCAGCTTTACTAAGGAAGTTGAACTGCTGCTTCCTCAAACCGTGGTGGTCCCAGCATTATCCCAGGGACTCCACTGCAGTTTGGGAGTGATTCCAGCACTTTGAACAGCGAATGCTGCATTCTGGGTGAGTTCAGAAGTAAGAGAATGTGGGGAAAAAATTAGTGCTGTGGCTCTT
This sequence comes from Ifrita kowaldi, assembly GCA_013398055.1. NCBI lineage: Eukaryota > Metazoa > Chordata > Aves > Passeriformes > Cinclosomatidae > Ifrita > Ifrita kowaldi. Next base: position 137,281 of record VZRS01004575.1, read on the forward strand.
GGCAAAAATTTTGTGGCTCAGTTTGTTTAAACGAGTGAATCTCTTTTAAGTATAAAATTGATAGTAACTCAGAAATCCAGGACACATTTTTAAAAAAACACTTCTTGAGCAATTCCTGTTAAATATGTGGTTGGATAAATATCGCATCATTTTTAGAAAACCAATAATTTCCCCATCCTCTTTGAATTTTTTGGCATTTGTGTTGACTCAAATTTATATGAGCTTTGATTAACATTTGCTTAAATAAATAATCTTTCTGGTTTTACTATAGTCAAAAGCACCAGAGAAATGTAATGCACATCAAATACTCTTTCTGTTCAGGTTTCACCTGAGCTAAACTATCACTCCATTCTGGGGATTTTAATTGTACAGCTTCAAATGTAGCAGAGGGGAAAAAATAGTTGACTGAATGTTTACAGTCAAACTGCAGGGAGTAATTTTTTTAGTAAGTTAAATGTAACATATCCCTTAGAATATTTCATAAGGACTATATTGAAAATGAAGCTTATGGATACCATAAAGCATATGTAGATTTAATAAGGTTTCTGTCTAAGCACAGAAGATTTTCAGAGATGCTAGAATCCATTCCATGGTTTTTAGAGGAAATCAATGCTTATCAACAGGTTGCCAAAGTAATACTACCATACCATAAATGAAAAAATGATAGAAAGGACGTTTTTGATTCTTGAGTACTGAGGGGTTTTTTGTTATGAATGTCATGTCTTTACAGTTAAAAAGATAGCTTAGGCTGCAGAGATTTGCAACAGGCTTAAGAGTTAACTAATCATAAATCAGAGTTGAGTCCACATTGATTTCCCCATCTTTGGTGGCAGAAGCTTTCCACTACAGATGAGAATGCAAACTCACAGCAAGACAGCAGCATTTAGACTGAGGAATTCACATAAACTTATTTCTATAAACTGAGACTCTAGCCTGCTTTTGTTCTGTTCTTATTTTATCTATCTATCCACCAATCTATTTATAAACTTACGGTACTTTTGAAGGAATGTATTTTTGAACAAATGTACTCCCAGGATCAGTGTCCCTTTTTCCAGTTTTTTAATATATTCATCCATTTTAATTTTCAAATAAAAGCTCTATGATTACATATGTTCCGCAGAAGTGATTGGTCACTGTGTTGTTAGCAGAGTAGTAATTGCTGGTATTTTCAAAGAAAAGTTTCTTTTTTCTCCCTCACAGTCCAAAGGGACTTGCTGGTTCTTTATTCATCAGCAGAGCATCCTGCCACTGTAGAACCAGGGAATAATAAGATGCCTGAATTTTGGTGGAAAAGGAATGGTTTGTAATACTATGTGATCAAGAGTATCTACATATGTTTCAAAAGAAGAAGTGCTAGTGTAATTTTTTCTTTTCCTGAAAGATTCTCCTTTCTGCATCCTGAGGGATTTGCTAAATACTTTATTGTTATAATTTTGCTTGTTTATCTTGTATTTCTTCTCCCATTCCACTCAAAAAATCCAGCTGAGGTCCATGGAAATATTTTAAACCAAGGAGCAGATCATTCAATTTCTAACATAGATTCATCGAGCCACTGTCACATAAATTATAAATATTGGTAATGCTAGTTTTTAAAGAAGCACTCAATTTATTCTCATGGGTTTTGGTGTATCTTAAATTGAATGCCTCGTGGGCTAATTTCTGCATGTGGCTTCTGCATCTGGACAGCATTTTGCCAAGGACAAACCTGAGGATAGCAGAGGGAGAAGTTAGACATATTATTATTAAAGAGGAGGTGTTTAGTGTTTCACAAATGAGATTTTCTTTCTATGAACTATATGTTATTTCACATTCGGATCTGGTTATGGCTTTGAAATTGCTTCTAAAGCATCCTTAACATGACACTTGGTGTCTTCTCAAATACTTACAAAGAAAAAACAGCAAAAGAAAAAATACAGTGAATTTTCCATTCTGCCATTAAGCCTTGCATTGCCATTTATCCCAAAACACACATCTAGGATTTAATCTAATATGGTTGTCAAAACAAACTACTATATGTTGTTGTCCATCAGTTTATAATGAGGCTGTATAATGCCCAATTAACACTTTCTGTTTCTGTAAGATTTTACTTCAGCCAACAATATTTAAGCTATTATTGCAACACAACAATTAAGAGGTATTTTCTATTGCCTGAAAAAACAAAACACTGAAAAACAGAACTTGTCCATCTCTTATCACTTTGGTATTCTTATTTATGCCATTGCCTCTGTCTATGCTCGTCTTAGCAAAACATGGTGAACAAAGACCTTAAAAGGAGTTCTAGGGAGAATAGCCACGAAGAATCATTCCTCAGGTAGGTTCCTTATAATGCAGGGTACTTATTTATCCATTTATATATAATCTGTAATACTTTTTGCCCTTTTTCTTCTTTCCATTTGGAAAGTAAGAGAATCATTTTCAAGTACCAAACCAACATTCTTAGTGCAAAAAAATCTCAGCCCCAGAAATCTCAAAAATTGAGGTACCTTCCTTGTTCCCCTGACGCATCTTAATATATCAAATTAGCATATCACATACCTTAGTGCTATCTTACAGTTGAAGAAAAAACACTTTTTTTTTCTTTCCAAGGCAAAATTCCAATATCCTGTTTAGATCAATTTATTGTTTTTAACATAAATCCTTTCCAAATATGTTCGGTAGCTGCCCTTTGTTTTGTAATTGATCACTCGTACTTCTGTGGTTGAAACTTTTGCTCTTTTTTTGGTCTTCTGCCCTTCATAAGGGCTCCCTACTCAGAGATATTATGTCTGATTTTTTCCTTCTCTGAACTCAGATACATATTTGACTTCAGTGACATCCACTTACACTCTTGACCACTAACATCTCTTTGCCACAATGATGCTACTTCCCAGCAGTGAGGAGAAGCACTGGTAACCCATTTTCCCCCACAGCACCCATGGTCAAGGGCTATTCCTCTCATAGAAATTTTAAGAATCACCAAGTAGAGCTGCACCTCGATTTTCAAGGAGTGGTCATGAAAAACTAGCCAGAAGGATATTCTCTATTTAAACAATCAAACAAACAGCCCAGTTTGCTAATCCATCCACTATCACAGATAGAATAGAATATGCAGAGTTGGAAAGGATCTAATCAGGATCATCAAGTCCAATGTCAGGTTCTGCACAGGACGCCTCAAGATGGTCAAAAGGCACCAAAAGCCAACCTGCCTTTTAAGTATCTTTACTCTCTAGCCATTTTTAGGAAATCAGTGCACTCTTTTCATAAGCAATCAAAGTTGATTTCCTATTTATAAAATGCAGAGAAGAATAGGAGCCATGGACTTTATACTAGATCACTCCCCGATGTGTGGTGGTTTTAAAGACTAATTGAACATATTTACCACAAACACACTTCTTTAAAAAAACCCAAAGATGCAGCACTGTGTGTCTAAATCTGAGGTTTCTCCAAATTCATGCTGATTCTTACAAGTAGAGTTCAGGCAAAATAATATTTTTTCCCAAAATCCTAGAGCACTGAAAAAATGAGATTAGGATTCAGCTTGTTTCTGCTTTAATGGAAGATGCCAGTAGATTTAATCAACATTTAAAAACTAAATTTAAAATGCAGACTGTCACGCATTTTTCCCAAGAGGCAATTTAATTTGTTTTAAGTACCAAACTTTCTGCTGCTGTGTCTGTAGTCCACTAGCACAGTAGCAACTCTTTACTACAATAAATATATTTTATAAATCTTTAGGAAAGGCAGAACTGATAAAAAACAGTGACATTTCTCAGGGTACATTTCGAAGTTTTTCATTTGACTTTCTCTCAGATAAGATCCCCCATGCCAATTACCTCTCTCAGTCTCTAATGTGACTTTCTCTCCCATACCCTGAAAGTTTGTCTCCCCGTCTTCTACAGATCCGGTTACACCTAAAATATCTATATTTTTCTGATATCATTGTTCCTCAAAATCTCTTAGTAGTGCACCTGGTTGGTAAACTGCTTGGTGAAGACCATTTAACTCACAGAGAATCTGACTCAATATGATTAATATCACATTTCTTTTCCCTATTACCTGTTTGATGACATCAGCCTTTTTATTGCTGGTATCCCGATTGTTTTCATTTGCAGAATGTTCATATCCAAACCCTGAAGCTTCTCCACTGTCTGCATCTCCAGTTATGCTCTCTGTTGTCATCCTCATTGCTAATATTCAACTTAATTTCTTATTTTCCTTAATACATTCTCTCTCTCAATCCTTACAGCTCACCTTCTCTTGAAACTCAGCTCTCTATGGCTCCTCTCTCAGTGTATCTCCTTAAATCTCCCAAACCCATGCTTCTTCTTTCTTTCAGAGCTTTCTTTCAAAGGCACATCTCTACCTTCATCTCCTCCTACACTCCTTAGCTCTGGCAAATCCATTCGCTTCACCCCCTTTCATGTATATTCCTCACTTTGTGCCACTGAATTTTTTTGGAACAAACTCAATTATTTATCAAGTTCTCTCCCTCTCCTTCATCTATGGTATAAAAAAATCACCATTACTAGATACACAAGCCATTTGGGTGTGCGTGAGTGCATAAAATCATGGGCATCTCTCATCTTACTCATACTATGCAGTTGATGTTTGGGAAAGCATCTGTGACTGATGTGATCTTCAGGAGGGTAAGTCACAAAGTCCTGCTTCAATAAATCCTGATCCTTAGAATAAAACCGTATCTAAGAAGTAATCAATACCTGTAAGCCTAAGGGACATGTATGGAGTCCCTCATATTCCCTGCAATATTTAAAACCAGATATATTTAATATTTAAAATTTACTTTTATATACAATCCTTTAATGGAACTGAGAATTGTACCGACTTGTATCTGTAAAACTGAACTAATCTAAGGACTCTCATTCTCCCCAGAAATTTTCTTTTGAGCAAAAGAGTAAAAAAATGCTTTAGGTTTACCAAACTCATTGAACACGTGCTAGTTGCTAGATTTCTTTAGCTTTCTGCAAGCATCATTTGTGTGCTATGTGATAATACCAAAAGTTGTCCTAAGGGCTTACTTCAGATCTCAGGGTGTTGATTGCCATTCAAAATAAAAGAAATATGTAAGTATTTACATAATATTCCCCATATTTGAAGGATTTCTGATTAATAATCAAGTGGCTTTTCATCAGTATTTTAAAAACTCTTCTGTTCCCAAATTTGGTAATACTAAATACTTAACTAAGGTTAGTGGAATACTAAATTAAGAATAATGTCCAAACACCTAATAAGTTTCATCAGGGGAGGCAGGAATTATGTGAGAAAAACAGCTCACTTAAAGCAGACTTCCTCTGATTTAAGTCAGTCTTATAAAGCATCTGGGGAAAACTTCGGTAGCCTTCTTCAAGTAAAGATTTAATTGAGCTTTCCAGATCCATTAGATATAACAAGACATTACTGGTGTAGTATGAATATTTAACTTAAGTCACCCACCGGGATACCTTTTAATTTGATCATTAATCCTAATTGCACAAGCCACTAACTATAAGGGTAAAATAAATAGGAGAGGAGAAAAGGACACATTTTGGTGTGGGTTAGGGATAGAGAGTTGCATTATAAAAGTAAAATTGGAGCATTAATAAATGTCTCTGAAGAGAGAAAGTGAAAAACATTTTCTAAGTCTTGAGTGATGTCCCAAGCACTGTGAATGAAAGCAAATAAAGGTCATTCCAAATGACTGATCTTTTGTTCAGCTTCTTAAAAATTTATTTCAGCTCTAGTTGTGTATTATCGATGGTCCAGTGAAAGACACTGTAACATTTCCTCTTAGTATTAGGAGGCAATGAGTCTAGTTCTAATTCCTTACCAGTTCTCCAGCAGAACAATTTCTCTCTTTGTCTCTGACCTAAATAACAATGGTGCAACTACTGAATGGCACTTTACAATATTTGAAAGCAAGTAATGTTCAAAAACAGTGAGCTTAGAGTAAAAATAGGAGGAGGAGTTGAAAAATAGCCACATCTGTAACAAATTGGTTATATTTTTGACAATGCACAGTAATACTTCCAGGATTGTCTTTTTCATTTGTACAGTACATTGTCAGTGGAGAAGACATAGAATATTTATGTCTTCAAGCACCAGAAAAAAACTGTTACATTTTCTGTAAAATTGTTTTAGTTGAGATCACTGAGAATAAATATACTCTGCATATTTTCCACTGAAAATTATGATTAATTTTCTGCAGTTCTTAAGACATACTTATGAAAATATACTGCTGTTTGTTATACCGATTTTGTCTGTGATAGAGTTAACTTTCTTCACAGCAGCTTTCATGTTGATAGGTTTTGGACCTGTGATGAAAATAACATTGGTTATAGAGGAGAATTTTAGCTGTTGCTGAGAAATGCTTACACAGAACCAAGGCCTTTTTTATTTCTTATGCTGCCCAGACAGAGAATTTGGGGAGGGGCACAGCTGGGACAGCTGACCCCAACTGACCAAAGGGATGTCGCAGACCATATGGCCTCATGACCAACATATAGAGCTGGGGAAGGAGAAGAGACACACATTTGGAGTGATGAAATGTGTCTTCCCAAGTCATTGTTATGCGCGATGGAGTCCTACTTTCCTGGGATGGCAGAGCATTTGCCTGCCCATGGGGAGAAGTGAATTAATTCCTATTTTCTTTTTCTTACATTGGCAGTTTTTGCTTTACCTATACTATTTTTGTCTCAACCCTCGTGATTTCTCACTTTTGCCCTCCCAATTCCATCCCCCATCCCACCAGCAGGAAGTGAGCAAGTGGCTGTGTGAGACTGAGCTACCTACTGAGGTTAAACCTTAATAAATTTGCGACAGTGAAACTTGGCTCTGCAAGAATTTTTCTTTTAAAATGAGATTTTCTTTGTTCCTCCAAATGCGAAATTTTGAATCAGACATTTGTTTGTCTGATTTGTTTGTTTTTAAAACCAAAATATTTGGTTTTAAAAATAAAATTTAAAATGTTAATCCCAACTTTTAGCACGTTGACAAATAATAGGCTAACATAGAAATCAAACGCAGAAGCTCAAAGAAACAGTGTGGCAGCCTCAGAACCTGGTTGGATGGTGGATGGTCAGTGCTCTAAGAAAACTATGAAATGTATTCTTGCTGACCATTTCAAGGTTTTTTACATGAGGTTATTTTGATGTCCAGTCCAAGGGTTTTTTTACTCCAGTGTACGAAAACTCAGTGTTTGAAGAGAGTCCATATAGAATCATCTGCACTGTGCCTCAGTCTCACAAAAGTTGAATCTTCCTAAGTCACTTTTAAATCCTTTCAACAAGAAAAGAGGCACAAGTACATGGCAGATGCTGATTTCAGTGGAGCCTGCGTGGGCGCTTCACCTTGTTTGTGCCATCATAGACCTTAACTCCTGGGTAAGAATCCACATGCATGAAGCATGCCTGAAACTCAAGACACAAGTCAATGGGTGAAGGTCACTATTTTATAAAATTATTTGGTTGTGGGGGGGAGAAAATGGGGTATTTTTCTTTATTTGGGTCATAAGTGTAACACCAGGTTATTTGAAATTAACCAATCCATCTTTTGTGTGAATTGTTGAAGAGTAATTCTGGGATCGATCTGGAATTATGAATGAGGAAAATGAGAAAACTTTACAGTAACGGTGAAAGAAGAATCTCCTATCACCTTAGGTATGCCAGTGTTCACACTGGATAAAGAAATAGGCAGTTTGCTCATGATTTCAGCATAATTCACATTCAGCTTATCACCCACTCGTCTTAAAAGCATTAAGAACTGAAAGTCTCTGGCAACAGGATGGAAAATTGCACTAACCTCAGAGACCGAGTTTTGCAACTCCAAGGAAGATAAGGAAATTCAGATAGCTCCAACTCTACTTCTATAGGGACCCATATTCATATGAGTATATTCACCATGATTCAGGTATCAGTCCTTGTCTCTTAATCTGTGACGGCTCAGCATCATCTACTTTAAGGCAAGGATGGTAAATTAAGACCTTTCCATTGCTGATCATGATCCTCTTTCCTTCCTGTATGTCCAGCATTTTGTAGCTAAACTTGTATTGAAATTCACATTCCGTGGCACCTATTAACTCTTCAGCTGTTAAAACAATAATAATAATTTTTAAAAATTATCACCTCTTTCCTCAAGAGACTTTTAGCTTAGAAAAATTTAGTTTTTTCGCTAGCATGTATAAAAACATAACCTTACACGAGTGCTACAAGAGTAAGATAATTTCAGGGTACAAAAAGTAGGTTAATTAAAATACACTAATTTATTCCTGCATTGCTATTGTTTCATTCACTGAAAGCTAATTTACCAAACAGATCGGGAAATGACTGCGGGTCATAAACCTAATGGCATTCTAGTAAAATTCAACATAAGGTTCTTATTTCTTGAAGCATAAAGCAACTTGATACAAACAAAAATACACAACAAAAATCCCTGTTATTTCACAGTTTCATATTTCACACCAAAAAGTACAACTCAAGACCTTAGGATTTGCTTTCTTAGAGAATCAAATCAATATTTTATTAAATACTTCAGTCTGAGTGTTTGTCTCCACTCTTCCTTTCTTTCCCTCATTTGATTTTTTACACACTTATTAAATAAAACAAAGGCTAATTCAGAGTTTGAAGGAAAGGCTGGCTTTCCAGCTGAAAAAAACGGGTTGACACTTAGCAAATTCAGGCTGGATCTATTACAGATATAAGAAATCTTACAGGGCTTTAGAAATTAAGTCTCAGGAACAAACATACGTGCAACTAAAGTTTTCTGCACACTTGTGTTCACTTTTTGTTTGATTTTGTCATGATTCAAATCTTAGGCAGTGAATTTTCCAAGTCCACAATGAGAAAGGAGAATCTTCCTTCTCAAGTGGTCAATCCACCTTTCAGGAAACAATCTGTTTTGTCATGGCAAACCTTCAGAAAATGTTTTTCTACCAGCATTTTACAAATAAAATGAGTTTGATATGAGAATCTGGAAAATGCTGAAAAATTCATGTGCATAGCTCTGTACACATTAGATTTATTTTCTTATACTTCTTTTTTTTCCTCTGAATGCAGTGGGGAGGATTGGTTTTTTGTCTGTACGATTTGAAAATGTATATAATAAAAATTTTATATTTGGAAGATATTATCATTATATTTGGAGGATATTATATAAAAGAACATCTGGGGAATATTTAGGTAAAAAAAATATTAAAGTACTCTTTATGGTCTTGCATTAAAGAAGTTAAAGAAAACATTTCTTTTAACTAGTCACCTTAATGTCGCTTTTAGAGCATAAAATATATTTTGTGCCTCTGTATTTCTCTGCTTAGGTTGAATTCTTTCTTTTCCCCCTCAGAAACCTGTGAATTTGTCAAGCGCAGCTTTCCTGGAGCTGTAGCAAAGATCATAGGATTTGGAAATGAAAGAAAGATTCCTTCATCTCCACTTGAAAAAAACAAATAGTCTCTCAGGGGCAGTACCAGGACAAACTGGAAAAAATAACGTGTGCTAGCCTGAACATGGCTGGGGAACAGAGAAAAGGGAATCTTTTTTATGAGAAAAAACTGTCTGAGAAGAGCTGAGTTACAGAAGCCAGAAAAATGCTTCCAATGAGAGCCAGAGACCTCATTCTGGTGTGTCACACACTGACAGCCTTTGTGAGACGTTTGCTAGTATGGAGTCACATACTGACAGACTGTGAACACGGCTGTGGATCCTGGATGCTGTCCTGCGTATTGTATAGTTCCATATGTGGGTCCTTGAGATCTGAAAGCTTCCCAGTCTGTCTCTGCATCAGCTTTCTGCACGACAATAAAATTCTTCTTTGGCGGCATCAGAAATTATTATATTGGTTAGTATTATGTGGGGTTTGAGGTGCTTTGTCTCTTGGGAAGTGAGATATATATGAGTTCATATATTTCTGATTCGTATAAGGATCTCCTGCTTTCCTGCAGATACAGATATATTCCAGTACTTTTACCAGAGAGATCAAAGGGAATGCTGAGCAGTTATGGTCTTCCTATATAGACTGTGCTGGTCAAAGCTATGCTTTAAAGTGGGGTGTAATAAGGCTGATTTTATCAAACCGATGGCAAAGTAATACGTCACCACTGAGAGCAAAATCTGGCCTCAGAAATGCACTTTATATTCATATATTCACAGAATCACAGAATGATTAAAGTAGGAAGGGACCGCTAGCAAGGTCATCTGGCCCAGCCTCCCTGCTCAAGAAGGGCTATCCCAGAGCCCATGGCACAGGATTGTGCTCACGTGTTTCTTAAATATCTCCAGTGAGGGAGACTCTGCAACCTCTCTGAGCAACCTGTTCCTGTGCTCCATAACCTGCACAGCAAAGAAATTCTTCCTCATGTTCAAGCAGAACTTCCCCTTTTCTAGTTTCCGCCTGTGGTCCTATTGCTCAGCACCACCGAGAACAGCCTGGATCCGTCCTCTTGCCACCCTCCCTTCAGATACTGGCAGATATTGATTAGGTTCCTCCTCAGTTTTCTCTTCTTGAGACTGAACAGGCCCAACTCCCTCAGCCTTTCCTTGTAACAGAGGTGCTCCAGTCCCTTCATCATCCCTGTTGCCCTCCACTGGATCTGCTCCAGGAACTCAGTGTCTCTCTTGTCCTGAGAAGTCCAGAACTGGACACAGCATTCCAGACACGCCTCACTGGGGCAGAGCAGAAGGGCAGGATCCCCTCTCTGACCTGCTGGCAATGCTGTTCCTAATGCACCCCAGGATTCATTGCCCTTCTTGGCCCCCAGGGCACTGCTGGCTCATGGACAGCTCGTTGTCCACCAGGACCCCCAGGTCCCTCTCCTCAGAGCTGCTTTCCAGCAGGTCGGCCCCCAGCCTGTGCTGGTGCCTGGGGTTGTTCTTGCCCGGGTGCAGGACCCTGCATTTGCCCTTGCTGAGTTTCAGACCGTTCCTCTGCCCATCTCTCCAGCCTGCCAAGGCCCTTCTGAAGGGCTGCACAGCTCTCGGGGGTATCGGCCACTCCTCCCAGCTTTGTGTCATCAGTGAACTCGCTGAGGAGGCCTCTGCCCCTTCCTCCAAGTCACTGATGAATAAATTAAACAATACTGGGCCCAGTATTGAACCTTGAGGGACACCACTAGTGACAGGCCTCCAACTAGACCCTGTACCATGGATCATGACCCTCTGGGATCTGTCATTCAGCTGGTTCTCCATTCCCCTCGCTCTCCTCTCATCCAGTCTGCAGTTCCTGAACTTGTCTGCTGGAGGATATCACAGGAGACAGTGTCAGAAGCTTTGCTGAAGTCCAGGTCAGCAAAGCTCCTCTCCCCTCCTCTATCCACCCAGTTAACCTCATTGGACACCACCTCAGTGGATACTCCTTTGACCCCAGTTTCCTTACATAACCTTAGAGCATTTTTGGAAATCAGGTCTCACCCATAAATTAATATCTGCAAAAGCCACAGTTACTGAAAACTCCAGAGTCATCATGAAGCCTCACACACATTCTCCTGAGAGGGACTGTAAACACATGCTAGGTGTGAACACTGTACATTTTGGGTACCTTACGCTAACATTTTTATGCAGTCTTACAATTTCAATTATAATTTCAAAAAATGACATAAATATGGGAAATCTGCATGTTCCTTGTTATTTTTTTCCTTCAAAACAACATCTGGTCTCAATGCATTAAGTATTTTATTAAAATTAAAATTAGAAGTTAAAATTACACCTTCAGGAAACTTGTTATCCAAGAAAATTATGCCAGTGTAATAATGAGAATGTAATTACGATTTCATTTATAAGAAGTGGTGTTCAATTATTGCTTCTATTAAGACCAAATTGTTAACAGCAGTCAGTGCTGAGATTCTGAACATAGATTACATTTTTCAGTTGTTGAAAAAGAAGCAAGACGTGGTCTCTGCACTGAACATACTCATCTGATTCAGACAGAAGATATATCTTCCACAGATCCAGTTATTTCCTTTTTGCTTCCCCAACTGCTGTTAGTTAACAACTGTGCTTAATTAATCAAATTTTGTTTACCTGACTTATTCCAGATTTTCACACACACAGAGCCTGTAGGATTGCAGGGAGAGGAATAGAGACTAGTAGCAGAGAAACTGAAAAATAGACAGATGAGTAACATGGGACAAAACCTAAATATTGGTGAAATGGCATTGAAAAACACCCTCTAATGAGGATGAAGAATGCATCAAAACTGAATGCAAAAGTTTTTACTTTCTTAAAAGCAAGAGTGAAGGAATGCCATAGAGGGTAACCTAATTGTTTCCAAAAGGAAATCACGACATAGCAGGACATGTCAAATAATATGACATGAGCAAACTGGGGAACATTAGTTATGCTTCTCTAAGGCCTTAATGCTTTCTTGTTCAAACTCCTTTGGTTTCACTTGAAAACCAGCTGGACTTGATGGTTTTTTTTATTTAAGAAGTCAGAGGCTATTTTTTAATATTTTGGTTGTTTAGATTCATCAAGGCCAGCTGAAGAGAGCCAAGGTAGAAAGGCAAGTCAGGAAGGAAGAGCTATACACGGCTCTGAGCTTGAAATATTGTAGCTGGGACTTTTTTCTTTTATTTTATCCTTTATCTCTTTTTTTTTTACAGTGAAACATTTCTGAAGTTGAAAGCATGGAGTCTACACAATCCACACACAACTAGAAGAAGTCTTGTGAAATATTTAACACAAATGTAAGACTGACGTGATTATAGAATTGGGACTATCATAGAAAGTGGCTGCATTAGGGTGCTTTTTTTTTTCCAAGAAAGGTGAGAAAAGTTATGAAAGACATGTCTTGCACATCCATGTATCAGCAAGTCACCATGTGTAAGAAAGAAAAGATTACCTTGGAGAAAAACAAATAAATCTCATATATAAATGCATCCTTTGGAAAAGTAAATTGAAAAAGGCCACCAGTTAAACTAAAGTATCAGATAACAGTAGATTCTCATAGGCAATGTGGAAGCTTTTCCTAATGAGAGGGTACAGAACATTAATACATCTCAAAAAAAAATTCATAAGATGTATAAAGTAAACTGAAGAATAAGAATGACACTGAATCAAAATGGCTCTCAAGCTCTGATAAATTTAAAGCAGAGAGGAACACACATTACTCCAGTATATAAACTGAAACAATATTAATCAAAGAGAGACTCTCTCAGCTGAGGAAGATCATTAAAGATTCTGGACTGCCTGTACTGCAGAATACTCAACACTTAGGCAGAGCACACTGTTTGTTATGGAAAAAACACACTATGGAAAAAACATGGTGTGATTTTGGGGGTAGTTCCATGCAGTGTCAGGACTTGGACTTGATTATCCTTGTGGGTTCCTTCCAACTCAGGATATTCTATGATTCTATAGCTAAAATGTTTGCAAGAGCATAGAACCAGCCATTAAAAGGTACAATTAAAGTCAATCAAGTAGAATATCAACTTAAGGTAATATAAATCACTGTGCAGTTCCTGAGGTTTAAAGTAATGGGCTTGGGAAAAGACATAAATAGAATGGTACTGACAGAGCTATTATAAATAATAAGCATCTAATAAATGCTCTCAAACAAAAAAATTGTCCTAGAGATAAAAATTTCTTGGTTGAGGCCTTGTACACCATCTCTAATGCACTAGCCCAGTCCTTGCTGCAAATATACATCAAGCAAAATATACAAAAACCCCACAACCATTTCCATATAATGGAATTTTTACCATTTTCCAAAGGTTTAGAGTCCCAACAGGCTTTTGCCATGGAGGAACATCAAAGACTTTTTATTCTTCGGAACTGATCCTCTACTGAAACTAATGGTAAGGCTGATGTTCCAGTTCCTTTGAAGCTGATGTGAGTTTTACAGTTGATTCCAAAGGCCAAATTTTAGCTAGGTAGTAATTGAGTGAATGGTGTTTTCCCTGTTATGAACACCTTAAAGCCAGCTAATTTCTAGCTACACCACTAACTATTTGGCTGGATATTTGAGACTACTGCAAGAAGGAAAATATCATATCTGACATTTTCTGATCTTTCTTAAAGAAAACATGATAAATCAGTGCTGACCTATTGTTAATAATTCCAGACAATTTCTACTACTATGCAATATATAACCAAAATATAGCTCTCTATTAAAAAGATATTCTTCTTTTAAATGTATTAGCAAATTTGAATTTCCTTCAGCCAAAAAGGACATAATAAAGCAATAATAGAAAGTCAAACGCCCTCCCTCTCCCTCCTATAAACTGGCTTCTCAGAGAGGTTTCAGTAAAATAAAACTCATTTTTTAACATACTTCATTGATTCTTACTCATTTCTACTTTTAGTTACTTTTGACTTCATTGTTGAAGGTAATGGGGCCTTCATGAGAGGGGAAATGTCTCATAGCTCCTAATCTATACAGTTTAGCCTGGCCTGATCAGACACCCACAGTAATATTTGGTATCATAAAATTCTCAGACTGATGAGGTAAACAAGTTTCAGTCTGGCTTCTGAGCAAAATTTGATCAGTTTCTTTTAGAGCAGGTGTCTTTTCTACTAATTTTTCCACCAAGTTTGACTCCTGCTGCCCTTGCTATCCATTCATGGCCGAGTGCATTGACTCCAGGTAAACATATGAAGAATATTTTTTCAAGGTGCTGCTCTGTGCCTCTACTCCTCTTTGCTTCACCTTGCCTGTCTAATTCCTTTGCAGCCATCAGCACATAACCTCATCCAGCACAGAATTACCTGTCCTTACCTGCAGTCCTCATCTGTCCTAGGTAGAGAGGGACAAGATTGTTCAAGGGACGAGGGTTTGTTGAGTACCTTTCATTCTAACAGAGAGTCTGTAGGTTTCCCAAGGCAGAGGGAAGGACACCACTGCAGAAATTACCCATCAAGTGTTAGCTGTTTGAGGGATTGCCCTATGTACATGCAAGGACGTGATCTCCTCTTTCGCACTGATCAATAGGCAGACTTGATCTTCAGTGTCTTCCACTGTTTTCTGAGGACTGAATCTAGAGGAAATACAGATATGCATTTAAGTTTTATCTGTTTCATAGCCCAAAACAAGGACATCAATCATCCCCAAGTCCTTATTTCCAGTTTCTCTACATCCATGGATCCTAAGAAATTTTACAAGAAATGTCTTACCACTTGTTAGACAATAAAGCTCTCCTAAGATAATTTAAACAAAGATTAAGAGGAGCAAGGCAGAAGAAAAAACTGACAGCAAATGTTAAGACAAATTGTTGTCATTAAGCAAATCAGTCTTATCATCTCTATACCTACTAGTGTATATGTAGCAAATTACACTGTTCAAGTCTGTTTGCAGCTAATAATTTGAAGCACACTTGGAGAGTGCTCAGACAATGTGCAGGAGTGGACAGGTGGAAAAAAATATCAGCATTTTCAAAAAAACCAGATTTTTAGTCATGTAGACACAGTGTGCATTCCTACCATGCAACTGGATTAATTTCCAGCACTGAATTCTCATCTTCATTGATTCTCTGGTTTAGATGTTATCTCAGTTTAAAACACTGCTCACATCTATACATGTGAGTATTTTCAAGCCTTACTTAACTAGATGTTTACATATAAGGAAACATATCATTTATAGATATTTATATTATTGTGTGTAAGGCTTAATTTTTTGTGGGCCTTCAAAACAGTAACTCCAGTAATGGAGTTTTCTGAAGTCACTGAAGTTAAATCTTGCACCAGTTTACTTAAGCTGATTTTACCTGATAAAACCGTCAGAAGTGAGCTAAGAGATCTATGCCAATACATAAAGTGAGGGTCAGGTTTCTATGAGCTTCTGAGTACCCACTGCCAAAAGCTGCATGCCCTTGAGTTGGAGAAAATCCAGACTAATTCCACTGATTTAACTGTGTTACTCCAGATCCACAGCTTGGCAGCCCCTGTGTCTGTGGACACAGCACAGAGAGGCAACACTAGACATTCTGGGGTAAAGATCTCTCCCTTTTCTCATAACAGACAGTTTCCTATACAGTCTTGATCAGTGCTCAGACACTTGCTTGGGTAAATCAGCTTTTCTAAGACAGACATTGTGGCTAAATGCAGTAAAGCTACATTGCTAAAAACATTTGGCTCTGTGGCTTAAGGGCAATATTTGATTTGGTTGATAGCACTGGTATAATGAACTGATTTTAGTACCAGTAACTTACTGACAAAGACATTTTGAAATATTCGACGTAAATTCAATGCTACTTGAAATAAAAGAATGTTTTTGCTACCTTGCCTTACTCAATAGGGCCTCATGTTACTAAAGACATTGAGTTTGCTAAGAGGAATAGGAAGTATCTTAAAATGCTGAGAAAATATTCACCTATGAGTAGCAAATAAGTGCAGTTGTACTGTCACACCTTGGTGATCTGTACTTTTTGATTCCCATTCCTCTGTTTCTAGTTAAAAATCTCCCCACAACACTGGGAGTGTTGTTGAGTAATGAGAAGACTGATATTCAAAAGGCTGGATGATCTGTCAAAAATATTAGCATAGTACTTGTTTTGTTATTATGTCAATAGACTTTTCCATGATCCCCTCTTCCTTTTATGACTCTGGACTATTAAATTTCTCAAAAGAAGTATTATAACTCCACTATTTTTCTTATATTCCATCAATGATTTCTCAAATTTACAGATAAAATCTCTGGGCTTTTGAATGACAGCATAAAATTTTAGGTAAATGTTATGCTTTCAAGTTCTTCAAAAAATGCTTCAAAGTTGGGGAAGACATTAATAAGAGTAAGGAAAACATGTCTGTCAGGCAGTAGTATAATGCCATTTTACCTTAGCTTTTCTATCATTGTTAGTCAAAACACAAAAATGTTTTATCCATATTAAAAACACTAGTAGCTAGAATACTAATGTGTTCATAAATGAGTTACCTCATCAAGTCCATCTGATTACTCTTTTTTCAGCAACAAGGATGCCAGGTCTGCACAGGGTCTTTATGCTGTTTTTCCCCAGATATCTGAGTTGATCTCCAGACTTAAAGGCCAGGTTTACAAATTAATTTAGTCTCAGCAGTGCCAGAGTTGATTCAAGGTTTATTTCACAATTTCATTGAGTTACAAACATAATCTGATCACTGCCCTACAAAAGTTTCCAAAAATACTTATCTGTATCTCTTTTCTGATTTTACAACTTAGAGAGATTTTCATCCAAGGTGTTTGTCTTTGAGTTGTTTGGCAATATACAAAAACTTTCCCAAAGGTCTAGGTTGAAAACCATGACATGAAGGATAAACCTGTAGGCACAATGAAACTCCCTACAATGACATTAAAACTCTCCTGCAAGATGCAGAACATGATTTCTTAAGGTCCATCATAAGAAGAGGCCTAGAATTATCCCAGAAAACAAGGTCTTTTCAGTTATTTAACTTAGGGGTGTTTTTTCAAATAGGTATTTACATACAAATATTTGTTAAAACAGAGGATAATACATACATATGATGCAATTCTTATCTCAAAAAAAAGACAATAACTCTTACTTAAAACTAATAAATATTCTGATGCCCTGGAAATGATATTATAGAAAATTATAAGGGAAAGGAATTATTTAAACCCCATACAAAAACTATTTCTTTTCCTATAGGTAAAGAATGAAATTAAATTCCAACCAAAAAGAATATGAACCCAGACCTTGACAACTTAATTTGGAAATTAATCATTCCAGGATTTACAGAGACAAACGTTTCTAGTGTGTGAAGATTAAAAGAAGTATACTTGACTTTCAGATGCCAGATTTCAGTTATCAGTATAAAAGAAGTATTTTAGATTGTCTGCCTGAAGTATCACATGGACTGGACCAAATTCTCTGCAGACACATGAACACTTCAAAGTCTCTGGTTCTTTTGTAGCTGTAGCTGGAAGCCTGTCCATACTTATAAACACACACATGTACTGCCCTGACATTAACAATAACTCCTCCTTACTCCTGCTGACACATGTCTCCCCTGCACAGGCTGTATTTCCCTAGGGCCGTGTGAATGGCCCTAATACCAGAGAAGTGCAGTTGAAGACAAGAAAGTGAAGGGAGAGGAAGAAGAAACACAGTAAGGAGGAATAGAACACAGCAGAAAAAAAATAAAAATCTTCCATCATTATATGATACATAAGCTGTGCTAAAACCAAAACCCAGTTGTCATTTTGAGTAAAACCTGGAGGTTTGGGAGGAGTTCAAATCCTTAATTCTTTAAGGGGTTAGTAAAGCTCGAGGAATTCCTTTTTCTTTATTTAGAATACTTCTCCAATTATTTAGAAAACAAACAGAAACAGAAAACAAATCATTTTCAATGTTTTCTTTTTCAGCATTTTATAGCTTGCTTTTTCATCTGGTCACAGTAAAATTTCTTATCACACTAGTTAATTTTTCTAAATTCAATTGCACAAATGAAGAAGAAATGTCTTCGTAGGCTGTATTAAGATTAATGACTTTTACATTTAAGCAATTGTGAAAGTTTTTAAAAGTTGCAAGTAGATCCAGATTAGTATGCATACATTTTAAAAGCCTCCTTAAGTGGAGAAAATTTTGTGCGTCAAACCATCATCTTTCAGCTTAATTTCTACTGTTTTGGTATTTTTTCTACTATATTTCTATATACACCAAAGGATTAGCTTAACAAGTGCTAAACTGATTTCCTTAAGCACAACCCCCTGTGCCCCAGGTTGCTCAGCTGTATGCACAGAACTGCTGATCATTCCTTGTGACGTGTCACCTACTGAAATGGGCTGTGGTTAGCCTAGAAGCTTTCTCAGGCTTTATTCTGCTCACCAGCAGTCAGTCAGCTAAGGCTGTGTCTTGGGGTGACTCCATCATGTATATCCCCTATTACGGCTTTATGCCAAACAATTGATTTTGTGCCTTTTCTGTGCCTTTAAACTGAGCTTGAGAGGGAAGAAAAAAAAGGACCAAGCAAACTTTTCAAAGCAGTGTCTCAAGGACACGGAGATTCACTCCTCTGCGTGCTCTGGCTGCGGTAGCACAGGGGGAGCATCCTGCTTGCTTCTTCAGACAGTTTTTTTTTTTCCTTTCCCCTCTCTCCGGCGTGAGATGGAAAGCTGAACTTTGTTTCCTGGGACTTTGGTTTTTTACCTTCTTCTCTTCTGGACTGTTTCAACAACATCAGAACACATCGGGAGAATTTTCCCCGAGACCCGAGGGGGTGGGGCCTCACCAACCCAGCTCCGAGGAGGAGAGAGACCACACCTACAGAAGGACTCTGAAATCTTCCCAGGTTTCTCTCTACAGCGAGAGATTTCATTATTTAGCATTATTATCCTTTTTTGGTGTGTTTGTTAAATAAATAGTTTTTAGCTCTTCCACTTTCCTTCGAGGAAAATTTCCTTTTTTCCCGAACCTGGTGGAGGGGAAGGGTGGTTGTAATCTGGTTTTCTCTCAGAGGATATATTGCTAGATTTTAGCCAAACCGGCACAGGCTGTCACATACAGCGTGGTGACCCTGATTTGAGCTCTCTGATTCTATAGTTAGGCTATTGCCTGTATGTGAGGCAGCTGGCTGACAGCTCAGCTGCATTCAGCACCTCCCAATCAATAATGCTGTGTATCCTGCAGCCCTAAGTGTGGCTGATCACTCTGCCACCCTTTTGGGCTGCATCAGGTTTGATGTTATAAGGTTCTGAGTTCAGTTAGTTTAATTTTGCCAGCATTTTCACAGCAATCTCCTAAAGAAAAAGTAATTATGACTTATTGAAAAGGTGAAAAGACTTTTATGACAAAGGATTAGTTTTTGAACTGGCTGGAAAAATTTTGAAATTTGTTAAAAGGCATGATTTCAAGTCTTCTTAAAACAAAATAAACCTCCTGCACAGATTTCCTTCTTTGGAAAAGAAGACCAGGCTGAGGAGAAAAAGGGTAAAACTACCCAGAAATCATCAATTCCCACTCTATAGTAAAGATCAACATTGTTTCTGATGGAGCTGAGGTAAGAGAAGAAAATTAGAGCAAATTAAGACTGAGTGCAGAGGAAGGAAAGCCTGCCATTGACCAATAGAAGTGGGAATAGGAGGAAAATTAATTCAAAAAGATTATCCATCCTAATCCTAGCCTCAGGTCATTTTAACAACTCCAAGTGTCATCCATGACAAATCACTGCTTTGCAGATCAAGCATTTGTGAGTTTTTCTTTAGTTAGTAAATTTTGTGAAAACAGGCTTATTAAACATATGGCTCATTCCTTTTCCAATGTAGGTTGTTAGTATTTTGTCAGCTTTTCAGAGGTCAAAGATTTGGAACCAATCCTAAAGACATGACGATGCCAAATTGCACTTCCTGCTGCTGTGATAGATGGATACCCGGAGGTGGGCTGGCTCCCTGAAAAATAACTTAGGTACATTCACACTATGTTGCAGTCACCCAAGATCAGAAATCAGTCACTCAAAGTAGTCAGTGTTGTACCACCTTTGTGGTCTGAAGATCCAATTTGAAACCTGCAAAGCTATTTCCTGAAAGCCAGGTGCTCATGATACAGCCAAGCTTGAACACACAGAACAGGTGGATATTCAGGCTTTGAAACTACCCTAACTTAAACCTCCAAATTTGAAACTACCCTAACCTAAACCTCCAAATTTTACCCATCCATAACAGCACTGAGCTGACTCCACCTAGCACATGCCATCAGTAAGAATGAGCTTCGCCCAACCTAACATTCTGCACAGATAAAGGAATTGTTTCTAAGGTACCTAAGCTTTTAATCATGTGCAGTTCTGAACAAAGAACAGATGTTGATAGAATTTTGTACATAACTGAAATATGGGCATGCAGAACAAAAATTAAAAAGCGGATGATGGTGTTCAGTTATTGCTACAAAAGATGAGTTCCACACAGCCTGCCCAGTGAAGGACAGAGGTGCCTCAGAGAAAATGTAGTAGACATATGGTTGTGGAAATGAAGACTGAATAGTCAAGCTTCGTGACTTTGAAATTACTTTGGCTTCTGAATATTAACAAACTAAAATATTAAAACAGTTGCATAGTGTAGTTGAGCTGGCTTTTCAACCTATTTAAAAAACACGAAAGAGAAATGAAGACAAAGAGGAGATATCAGGTCTTAAGACTCAGAACAGTGGCAAGAAGAAAGAAAAGAAAGGCACGCAACCAAGGGTGTGCTACAAGGTCTCAAAGACTAGAAACAAACTTTTGAAAGGTTATAAAATAAATCTCGTGCAGCTACTGGAAAGGCATGAGACATAGTGAAAGACATAGGTTGGCTTTGAGTAGCAGAAGTTTGATTGAATTACCAAGGTGAAATAGTTTTTCTAGGTGAGACTGAAGAAAAGTACAATAATTAACTTATTGGAAACTTGCTATTACACTTTTTCAGGAAAGAGCATTATGGGTAGATGACATGCCAATCTTTCACCTACAAAAAGAGCTGCAAGACATCCTGGGAACTTTCTCAATGCTCAAATGTGGAAACAGAGAATTTACTGAAAAAGTAGTTCAAGAATATTTTATATTTCACAAAAGATGTATAAGAAAACACCAATATTAAGAATTTTAAATGCTTCAAGTTTGCAGAACGCTTTGTTTTTTAAAAATCTCCATGGAATCCCTAGTATAAACTTGCATTTTAGATAGATTAAGCTTAAACCACTACACTACTATTTTAAATAAGTTTAATTCTCAGTCTTAATGAGAATGATATAAAAGCATTTCATAGCTGCTTCAAAACTTAAGCATTGTCAAAATACACAGCATTGCACCTGGCACATGGAGTGTTACATAGTCTGCATTTTAATGTTAGTAGTGCTTCTATTAATTATGCTGTCAAGACATTTCTATTCCTACATTTGGCCAAGAAAGTGCTAGATTTAAATCCATTTCCAGCTGGATCTATAATTGAGACAAGATTACCTTATGGTGAATGTGAGAGGATTAAGACTGTACCAGTAATTCAGTACTGGTTCTTGTAATTATTTTCCTCTAATACACTAGAGGAAATTAATTATTTTGTGTAGCTTCAAATACTCAAATGGTGAACCCACACTGCATTATTTTATAGATTGTTGCCATGGGATGTCTATAGATTTTCAGCAAACAAGTGTATTTTATGTTACACTCCATTCTTTAAGTCTTCATGGTTAAAATACAAAGTAAAAATCCATCCTGGGAAGGGAAGACAACAAAAGGAAACAGTAAAAGGAGAAAAAAAACTATCCAAAGGGTATCTATAACTCGAGAATTTTTTTCAGTACAGGGAAAGCAATTTTAGAGAAATATGAAGAATGAGACGCGTTCTGTAGCACACAGTCCAGCCTCTATTAAAAATAATTAAAGTAACAAATGTCTAACAATTGCCTAACTCAATCTTAATTTTTGGAATACAATACATTTTGTAACGCAGATGAACAATGATACTGCTGTCATCAGCAAATGGATCTTTTCTACATCAGTGTAAATTCTGCAATTCTATTATCACAAATTTGCCTGTAAAATAAAATTGCAATGGAAACTTAATTTATTGAACTACTTTTAACAATATCTTTACGACATGCCCAAATTACTATCAAGCTCAAAAAATATTAATGTCACTATTTTTTTTCTAGATTTGTTTTGGACTTACTTTTTTTCCTTACATGGCAGAAAAAAAAAAAATACCAGTAAGAGTAACATAAAGAGGTGCGGTGATTCTGAAATCTGGAAGGCACAACAGTTGCATAAGACCTTGGATGGTTTGCAATTTCAATGTCGAGCATATAAAGTCAAATGAGGATGACCACAAAAAAAAAAAAAAAGAGAGAATTGACCGTGTGATTGGCCAGACTGTATTTAGTAAATGAGGTATTACAAGATCCTTTAGAATTTTTTCAGATTAATTTTTACGTGTGTGTAACATGTACATATACATTGGCCAGGAGGTTCAAGCAAGACTCAGAATATATATTTTGTTTACCTTTGAAAGTTTAATAACTAAAAGGCATCATTTATAAGGACTGAATAAAGGCATTATTAAATTGCTTTGTAAAATACAGGGCCTCTCAGCTCGCTGTGGTGCATGCAATTCACCAAACAGGCTTGCTATTTTCCTTTCAGATTTCTCTTATTTTTATTTTTTATTTCTCCATTCTAAGAGTAATAAAGGTTTGAGCTACCAGCCTGAAGTAAAGCAGAACCTATGTATGAAATATAAAATAAATAGACCTGAACATCTGTGTTGCCAAGGCTTCAGCTGCTCAAAGGTAAAGCTAGTACTTTTTTACCTGTTTAAACCTAGTAGTAAAGAATGATTACGCTTTTCTATATTGTTGCCCTAGAACTGAACTCAAGTGACTTAGTCTTTCTGGAAAAATTCCACAAATCCACAGGAAGGTGTTTTGTCATTGGTAATTACTGTAATCCAGTGGAAATACTATGGCACAGCTTTGTAGGAGAGCTCCTGCTGCCAGAATGCAATTACTCCATCCCAGTGAGTCTTGCCACAGCAAATTCCCAGCCTTGTAACATCTGTTTGTGTGTAGTTTAGCTGTTCTATACCTTATAGCATGCATGTAAGACCAGACTCAGAGTTCAGCTAAGATTACTTTGATTTAAGGAGTGACGAAAGGAAATAAGACAGATATAAGGCAAGACAATTGAGACAAATACAGCCACAAAAAAGAAACCACAGTGTATAAGCTAATCAATATTCAGTTTAGGAACTCAGCTCTTACTAATCAATAATATAGACGTAGCAACAATTATTTATAAAGTAGTTTATGAAACAGTTCTCCATGGTTAGCTCAAATGCACTCTCCATTTTCTGTTGTAAAGCAAGACATTACAACACAGCAAACCTTATGTATGTCCTGGTAGTTTTTACTTATAGGAATACATCAGCCTGGATCTGCTAGCACTGATAATTTTTCAGAAACTTACTGCAGATGAAATATAGTTGGGGTGTTGAATACTTAGCTGAAATAACATTGTGCTTCATTCACATTAAGGGAATGGCATAGGAAGTTATCTGATCTCTTTTTCTCTCAGTTCTGCACTTGAAAATTGATATTTGCTTAGAATGGTGAAAGAAGGGAGAAGGATACAATCCTACCTCACAGAGATACTGTTTCAGATGACTAATTCTTAATATTTAAGGAAATAATCCATTAGAAAGACTGATAAAATACATACAGAAGTTATTGCTTGTCGCTGCCCTTGGTTTTAATTTATAACTAGTTGATAAAAATGCATTGGCTAACAGCTGAGGGGCCATTGTGGGACAAACATTTCGATGCATCTATTTTTACGTAAAGGGGTTATGGTAAGGAAGTTGCAGTACATACTTGTGGCAGGACATCCCCTCTCTCTCCCACGGCTGGGGCATTTGGAAGAGATAACTCAGGCCAGATTAATGGCCCAGTGAGGGGTCAGAGAGCCCAGCAGGGAGTCACCCCGAGGCACCTGAGAGTGTGAAGCTCCAGCCCCAGTACACATCTTGATATGAGAGCAGATGTGGAAAGAGATAAAAGAAAATAAACATCGGTGACCAAAAGACATGGTTCTTATGTCTATAAAAGTCCACACAAATTAACACAAAGGCAGAAGTCTCTTACACACTCCTTGGGAACACCCGAGATGATTTCTTCCCGAAGCTTGGAAGCAAACTTTGAGGTTACTTTTCCGGAAATTGAGGGAAAGGACTCTCTATGTGTACTCCATCAACAATTGGACGGTAAGAAACATTGGATCCTGAGTTATACTATTTCTTAGCTAGTTGTAAATGTAATGGTACCTTTAATCCTGCATGTAATACAAGTATTCAGTTTTTGTCTTATCCCTGTGTAGTAATAGTCTGTTTTAAGTCTTACGTCTGTTAGTTTTGTGTCTATTTATAAATAATTCATTTTATAATAGACTGAATCAGCCCTTATTAAAGATCTTGTGAATGAGAGTGGGTTTTTGGGGTGCTGGACACCTCAATAACACGACTGCCTGCTGCCAGAGGCCTGGGCAAGAGACAGGAGCTGATTTAAACTTACATCATCCATTCATAACAATAGTACTGTGCACTGTAGTCCTCTGCACTGATAATGTACTTGTTTTAACCCAAGGAATTCTACTTATTTACATAGGTAGATATACATATCCTTAAGAGACAGACTGCATTTTTGAATAAATGAATCCTTTGGTCATTTCTGCAGAAACAGGGGGTAGCAAAGTCATCTTTTCCTCAAATTTCTGGTACTATCTCCATGTCAGGACTTATAATAGTTATGTTTTTTGTCTTTAATCCAGGCAGTAAATACATCTCTGGAAATACCTTCAGTCTGTGTGTAAAGTCTGCTGTACTTCTGGTTGAAGGAAAAAGACTTTGAGAAGGAGATAAGATTTTAGAAACAACAAGCAATGTTTTATGCTTTAGCTATTTGCGAGGAGAAATTTCACAGCCAGCACTGCCAAAATGCTTGCCTTTCAGTCATTGTTTTATAACAGCTCAGCCTGATTACTCTCCAGTATTACTCACTTCTGTTTCTGCCTGCTTAAAAGCTAGTGCACGGCTTTTTTGAAGTCCAAGTGCCAGCAGGCTCCATCCCGCCTGCTCTGTCTCTGGCAGTGCTCTGGAACCCCTTGTTTTCTTTACCCTTCCCTATCACAGGCATGCTACATTTCAGCTTGCCAATCACTTCCACCAATTTGACTCACAAAAAAATACTTTATTTTCCTTTCTTCAGGGCATGAGACCAGACAGCAGCTCAGCTTCTGCAGGAGGCCCTAAACCGCCCTCTGACCACATCTATAGCAGAGCAGTACCTCAGGTCTCTGCTCCACAGTGCTTGCCCAGCCCTGGCTCCCCTGGTTTCCCTCCTTCCCTCTTTAGGCTCTGCTGCTGCTGCTGGCTTGTCCCCACTTCTGCTGCAGGAGGTCACAGCCCCCACTGTCTGGCACATGCCCCAATTCTGTTTTATGCCACTTCTTTCTTCTCTGCCTCTCCTGACTTCATGCTTGTCTACCCAGGCTGATACCCACAGCACCCTCCTGCTTTGGCAGAACCGGGGGCTTCAAAGGGTCAGCATCTTTTTTTATTTTATTTTTATTATTTTTTAACATAATTTCTAAAATCTTTCGACTGCTAATGAGGAAATCTGGAGAATTTCTGCCATGAGGAAGCAGAAAAGGCACAGGTTGTGAAGCACTGGTAACAGCAGCAATCACAATGAGAAGTTTGTTCATGTGAGAAAATAATGGAACATTAATGTAACCAGGCCACCAGCACCTACATACACCAGATAGCAAGAGACACAGTGTGGAGATCCTCCACAGACAATGGCTCCCGTTTCCCCTCCTTCCCATAAAATAGTGGTTATCCTCAGCTTACTGAATTGTAAGAATCATTTAAAAAGTCTTAAGAAGTAAACAGAAATGGACTGGGAAAGATGATAGAAATAAGCATGCAATCACTTCAAGAAAAATATCTCTAAGATAGATCTTTATAGCCAAAGCTGTTAACTCAGCCCCTTAAAGTAATTTTACTTCAGCAGTCTTAAATAACCCTTAGCGTTTATATGACACTCTTTACTCTTAATGTTGTTTTCTTGCCTGCAGGCTATAACCATGAATCCTGCTCTAAATACCTCTCTTCATTAGCAGCAGAATATTTTTTGCTATTTTGCATAACACGAAGGAGAATGATGCAGAATATGGTGCAGTTTGCTTTGACTGGGTATTCTCACACACACAGTGAAGAGGTGAAATTGGGTTCGGGAACAGTTATTGTATTAATCAAAAAAAATGCATCTTGCATTATCAGAAAAGCTCTTTATCTTGAGTGTCAGGTCAGATAACAGGGCTGCTTTCATAGTGTAACAGAGATAGCACTATGTAGTACTGTGTTAATCTTAAATTCTGAGCCAGCTTTCAAGTTGCTCTCCTCAGGTGTTTTGCTGGGAAAGAGCAAAGCCTCAGGATGCAGCTTCAACTTGACTTCAGACATTGCACTCCAATCTGACAGCCAAAGTTAAACAGTCGGGGTTATCAGAACACGTGTGTTCACATTTTCCATTTCTGTTGACACATGACCACTCTTTTAACTCCAGGAACTGATTGTCAGCCAAATTTGACTGAAATATGGAGGTTTAGAACTGCAGAAGCATTATGTCAAGAAGCTATGCCTGTAGGTAGAGATGCATTCACAGAAAGAAAAGCTACAGGATGGTCCTTCTGTTTGCTTCACTGAGACCTCCTACAAACAAAGAGGAGGAGACCATTTCCAAGCAAGTAGAAAATTTCCATCAATCTTAAGAAACAAACCAAGCTGAGAGGTCGAATGAGACTTGCTATCTCATTTTAAACAGAAACACAAGCTCTCCTGCATTTTGCACAAAAAAAATACACAAGAGTATTCCTGTATTACTGGATGTATTACTATGTATATATTGGATGCAATAATTTTATCTAGGGGAGAAGACTCTGAGTTTTTACTCTGTAAGAAAATCTGATAAAGGATATTCCATGATAGTTTTAGGAAAAATTGTGAGTTGAGATAAAACAATATTATGAATGGACAAATTGAGAATAAGCCAAGAACAACAGTGTTCCATTATTCTAACAGGGTTTGTAAATAAAATTTCATTCTCAAATATCTATGCCTAAACTTTGACACTAAAAGTAAATATATCTTGCTTTATAGATATCCTTCTAACCTGAATTAGGCTCTTCTAACCTGAATTATTGAATAACTTTAAGATTTTGTTAATCTAAGTAACAGACGATGCTTAAAAAATATTGTCATGTATGAACAATGGCTTTTAAAATGTGCATAGAAGTTTAATTTGATCCATGCTTCATGTTGCTAGTATAGTCTTACATATTTTGTTTATCCTACTACAGCCCAAAACACGTTTATAACAAGCATTTAAAAAAAAAAAGGCATGAAAATATAATTAAAACATGAAATGGATGCTATTGTTGTTCTTGATTTACCATTGAAACCAGGAGATGAATATATGCACAATAGATCCTGCATTTTAAGCTACATATTATCTTCATTAATAACTGTACCAATGAAAACATCCACATACTAAAATGATCCCATTTCCATGTTCAGTTGGCTTATAAAATTGGACATAAAAATGCATTAGTTGCCGTTCTCATGAACCACCTTTGGGATCTGCCTACCTTGTCAGCTGTTCAGATAATGCATATGTGAATATGCTGCATAGATAATGATGTAAACATTCTACAAGCTTGTGCAATATGCCTGAGTAGCAGTAAGTAATTTTTTTTCTATTCTCCATTGTTAAGATCTGCAGTTGGTTGGCTTGGACGGTTGGGTACCCCAGCAACACCAGGAGTTTCTTTCATCTTTGCATGCCCTTCAATTCTCAAAATAATAGTGACTAAAGAGAAAAAAGATGTTCCTTGTAGGAGGACCAGAACTGAGTTCTTTGACAATTTCATTTGAATGCCTGCAACTACAAAATTGATAGATGATGCAACATGGGGTTCCTGTAAAATGCCTCATTTGTTTGAAGAAATGTATGCTTACAGTAACAATCAGTGGGCAGCTGAGTGGCAAAATGGTTCACAAAATATCAAACACCATTCCCTATAGTGAGATACCAGATGAGGGTCATGTCTGCTTCATGAAACAGGTGATTAGAAACTAATAAAAGGGGGAGGGAAAGGGAGATATGATGTATTCCCCTCTTCTGTGCAATCCTAAGCAGAGATTTATCTTTTTTATGGGAAGGAGATTTTTTTTCTTTCTCGCTGAGGCATATGGAAAAACTCAGAACACACAATAGTCACTGTATTCCTCAGTGAGTGCTGGTGACAGACAGGTAAAAATAATTATGGTGAAACTTAGCATATGTATTTCAATGCAGCTTTCAGATAATGCCTGGGATAGCTGCATTATTTATTTTTCATCACAGCCAGTCCCCAGAGACTTGTCACACTTTGCAACAGGCATATTTTCCTAGGTTAGAGGTAAAAATACCCTAGTAACCAGTGGTTTTATACAGCCTATGTAACAGTAAAGTGTTTTCATGGCTCTACAATCCAAGACAACCCTATAATTGAACCAAAATATGAAAATTTTACCATTAAAACTAAAAAAAAATTAAATAAGCATATTAGTAGAAAATCAGTTTCTAGGCTTAAAAGAGGGAAGCTGGGTGACTTAAAACTTGGCAGTGGATGAAACTGTGAATAAAAGGATTTCGGAAAGTAAGATGGTGAGAATACTCATTTAGCAGACAGTACAGCTATAAGTTTAAACACAGTGAAAACCTTCCACCTGTTCCAGCTAGGGAATGTAGTATGGACATGGTGCCATAACTGTGGAAAACTGCTTCAGGAATTTGGACAGCAGAAGACAGTGGTGGCCAGGGAAGTGGAAGAAATAGGAATATCTCCTGAATACCATGTTGAGGAGCAAGTGAGTTAGCCCATATTAGTAGAGTTCATTGAATTACATAATAAAAGTTAATTTCATGTACTTACTGTCTAAAAGGTAATGTTTAAACAGTACAGAAGCTGGTGAGAAAGAATGTGTGGACAGTGCAACTACGTCTGGACCATGTCTAACCCTGTAACTCTGTGGACCAGCTGTGTATTTATTGTTCATAAAATAATTAGAAACCAGAAGGACAGTAAAACAAAAAATGTCAAAGATGTCACTGGCCAGAAAGTTAAGAAAACAGTTAAAGTGTGCTCTCAACAGCTTAATGTTTAAAGTAGAGCTAAAAGATTACTAAAAAATGAGAACATGGTTCAGATTCAATAGTCTCTCCATTGTTTTTGAAGAAAATCACAGGATAGAAAAATTATTGTTGAATGTAGGATTAGAAAGAAAGTATAATATTGTGGAAACAGAAATTATCACAGAAGAGGTAGTAGCAAACTCAAAGACTATAGTCTTCTGAGTGAGGGAAGAGACCAGGTAATCTTCTTTTCAGAAATCTGAAACAATTGGTGCATGAAATTGCAGTCTCGGGAACATTTATGCTTTAAAAAGACAGTGAAGTGATCTTGGTTCTTTCAGGCTCATTATTCTGGCATCTGTAATATACAGCTCTGTGCAGGG
The DNA here is from genome assembly GCA_013398055.1 of Ifrita kowaldi. NCBI lineage: Eukaryota > Metazoa > Chordata > Aves > Passeriformes > Cinclosomatidae > Ifrita > Ifrita kowaldi. The sequence continues at coordinate 167,245 of VZRS01004575.1, forward strand.
GCAAATGCAACCCTGACCTGCATGAAGGGCTGAGCATCTGTGCAACCACAAGGCATGTGATGACCAGAAGCATTTTCCATGCCAGCCAGTGCTAATGGAATGAGGAAATTTAAGAAATAAAAGGAAATAGAAAGAGATGTTACCACCTAGATTTAATATCTTTGTTTGTATTACTGTTGTTTTGGGTTGTTGGGGCTTTTTTTTGAATGTGGTAAATCTCATTATTTAAACAGCAGAATTTTATAAGATCTCACATTAGGAAACTTTTTAATTAACAAGGAAAAGATGAGAATCACTAACAGTATTCTGACACAGGAAAGGGCCTGATAAAAGGTCAATGCTCAAGAGGACTGGAAGAAAAATATTAGGTTGAAATGAAGTTATTAGTAATGTTTGTCAAGCACTGCTCTCCCATTCTGCAAATATTTGTTGATATTTTTATTAATTATCTTGGCACAGGAATCAGCGAAGTCCTAGAGAAGCTGGATGGCACTGCTTGGTGCAGTTCAGACATGCATTTATTAGTCTCATTTAGATATTGTCAGAGACTGAAAATAGTTCATGCCTCAAACATTGATATAAAGTTTTGCTCATTATAAAGAAGCTGCAACCAAAGAAGCTTCCCTATAGACTGGGACTTTGGACTGAAAGTCAAACTGCTGATTAGATAAAGGGAAACCCATTGTTCAGTCATCCCCGGCTGAGTTTGGAGTGGGGGGAGAGCACAGCTCACAGAAGGCAGGTTTACACAGACTCACCCCAACCGAGGGGGGAGGAGGAGGTTTTGGGTACTTGGAGTAACCTCTGGTCAGAGGCACTGAACACTCATCCTCCAATTACCCAAACCGGCCCAGCTGTGGGACCCCCAACCCCACAGGCCACATCCATGGGACTCTCATGTGAGACAGCCAAGCGGGAGTCATAATCCATCAAAGACCCCCCAAAGTGCTCCCCAGAGGCTTTCAAAGACCCCCCAAAGTGCTCCCCAGAGGCTTTGCACCACCGGATGCAACAGATCCCGAGTCTGCTGTAAGAGACGTCCCCCCTCCCCCAGGAGGACATGCCTGGACATTGCCAACTGTCTCATGGGTGTATTAAGCCATGGGATTCTATGCTTTTTGGGGTAACCTTCACCACCAAGAAGACCAGCTGGAGAGGATCAACGGAGCATCGTTGGGATCCACAGAGTGGTGATATTTTCCTTCACTCTCTTTTGAAAGGCATCTTCAACCACTACGATTCTTTCTCCTTTTCTCTTCTTTTCTCTCTCTCTCTCTCCCTCTCATCAAATAAAACCCTTACTATTGTCACTGTCATTTGGTCTCATCTGCACCTTAATTTTGGCAGAGGAATGTCTAAAGAACCTTAACAACTGGATCCTAACAGATATACACATGCTTTCAGATACCTGGAAGGAAACACATTAACAGCAGAATCTGACCCACATTATTAGTAGAGAAAAAGAGCAGTAAGCACTAATGTGTTCTGCAGACACACAAGTACGTCAGAAAAGTATGGAAGATGGTGGCAGAGAATTTCAGTCTAGAGTTCAAGTCATGTTTGCACAAATTGACACCTCAGATTACCTTGCAGTCTCTCAAAATAAGTTCTCTTTTGCTCTCAGGCAATGTACAGGACCTGAAACTTCTAGTCTGTCTGCTGTGTATGTTTGTTTCACTTTTTAAGCAAGGACAGGGAAAGTAGCTCATTTTCTGGATTGTGTCTGTTGGACTCAATGTTTGAAGAAGGATATAATTTTTGAAAATCTCTAGAAAACGAACAGCATTTCATGTCTTCTATAATATTTTATCAATAATGTTCATCATATTCCAGTTTTTCCAGAGTATTTCAACATTGGTCTTTGAGAACATTCCTGGACTACGTCAGAGTCAGTAATCACAGATTTCTAGTTTTGATTTTCCTGAAAATCTTATTACATGGAAGGCTCAATCTAAACCGTAGAACTTATTTTCTGCTTGGAGGAAACAAACTTCTTCATAATATTTTGCTTTAGAAGATAGCCATCTTTAATTTGTGATTCAGTGAAATATGTCAGTTATTAGGATTTCAAATTCCAGAGAATATTTCAAAAGTTATTTTCTGATACATGGAAACCATGTAATTTAGTCCCTACAATCTCTAGAGAAAGCTTGGGAAACATGGGGTTTATCTTAACACTGTGCTGAGGTATTTGAATCTCAGGTTTCCTCAAAAATGATGAAAAGGATTAACACTATGTATTTTAATTAGTTTTTTCTCAGAAACTGAAATGCATTCATTTCAAAATACAAGTTCAAGGTAGTATTCAGGTAGCCAACAGGGCACGGGAGTCAGTACATCATGAACTCCAATTCATGGAGCAAAGGACACAGCTGGAAGACACAGCCCCAGATGTGCTTGAGGTCGTGGATCAGAGCCAGGGGAGGGGCATAGCCTGGGCACAGTGAGTACAGCACCAGTGCGGTAAAACAGGTACAATCATCTGTTGAGAATGTAATATTTGATCCAGTTTAGTGAGAGCTGACGTTGGGAAACAGGTTTTTACTGGGAACAGGGAGACAGGTACATGCAGCTCTCTGAGACAGGGAATAGCAAATGTTGCTGTTGCAGAAAATCAAAGGGAAATAAGGACATTGCTGCTGTATCCATTGCAAGACATAACTTTCACTTTTCAGCTCTCGTCTAGTTCTGTGAGGAACAGAAGTTGAGGTGCTGCCAAAAGAAGATGAGACCTTCATTTGAAGTCCTAGTGGCTGTATTCCCTCCTCCCCAGGTATTAATCATCACTTTTCCATATTTGAAGTTGTTACTCTTAACTTTTTTCTTTCAGAATCTAGTTATTTGCTTAAAGTCGCATCATACAAGTCAGATTTTTTTAGTTATTTATCACATTCTTACTTGGATGCTGGCCACGTAGTGGAATATAATTGGATATACCAGCAAATATATTCCCTCACTACTTACTCTCTGTGTTAATTGAAGATATTCATATTCATTATTTTTTGCATTACTCTCTCAGTCCTTCTTTCCAGCCTTTTATCTACATTTTGTTTTTCTTAAATGCATCAAGTTTTTGTTGATAATGTCCTGAAACTGAAGACTTTTTGTAATAGATATTCCATCCAAGAGAGAAATTTCAAATGTGCCTGGGGCATGTGGTAGTCACGGAATTCTAGGAGTATTTGGATACAAACACCTGTGAAAATCCTAATTTAGGACTTTAGGGGAATGACTCGTAATTCCATTTAAAGAATCTCTTTGACATATGGATGTCTCGGTGGGTGCAACTCAGATTGATTGTATTGCATTTCTTTTCCTCTAAATGGCACTAAAAATGTAATTTCCAATTTGACTGGTTGGTTAGTTTGTTCATTTCCTGATGTTTCCTCCTGAAAGAATGAAGTCACAGTTATCCAAGTTGAAAATCACATTACTACTTCTAGTATATATATTTAGCTCTTTGCTTTCACTATACATTTTTTCACAGTCCAAAACACCCCTTCACAGAATAGCTTCAATGAATCTATTACTACAATATTTACTGATTTCTCACTTTTACTTCAAAACTAAACACTGTAGACCCATTTGTCAAGTAAGACCGAAGTTTGGCTTTATGTTCAATGCAAGATTATTGCCAGCCACAGAGACCATGGTACAGATTCAAACCTACAGCTAGTGGGCACAATATGTTGATACTAATCCTGTAAGCAGTTTAGTGCTTAGCAGCATATAATTCAAAATTGTTTGGTTAGTGAGCCAAATCCTGAAATCCTTCCTGAGCTGCCATTACCTTTTCTCCAGGCAAAATGTTACAATCTTCTGTTTTGTCTTTGTGGCCAAAACTGACACCTTGTATAAACAGAATTTTCATGCAATACATAGCTGCCTCTGTCCCTATGCAAACCTCTGTTGGGGACTCTCAGTGTAGAAAACTAGTTACTTCAGCACAGCTTGCAATCTTTCTAAGCCCAAATGTGGTATTTAACACAAGTATTATGTTACCTTGGGTGTAGTGCTTAAAATGGCTTATCTTTTGTGTTTGGCATCTTGATCACTTTTGTTCTTGGGAATAGCTTCACAAAGGGTCTGGAAATGGCCCAAAGGACAGTAACATCCCAGGCATGGAGTGTTTGGGTGCTGGGGCAGGTCTCAGCAGTCATGCTTAAGGCCTCCTGTGGAAAGGAGGAGAGTAGGGACGGCCACACTCTGCAGTGCCCAGCCAGCGCAGGCACTCACACACTCATCAGGCCGTTCAGATCCCTCTGGCAAACAAAGGCACTCCCTCAGCAATTTAAGTCACAGGCAACACTTACAATATTATTATATGAGTGTAAAGGATATGAAAGTAATAAACATGCTGTTTTGTTGGTTTGGTTTTTTAACGTGGTACCTAGGCATGCAGCTTGTAAGCCAATCTTTCCAGATGTTATCTAAAAGAGATAACTTACAAACCCTTGAAATCCAAGGTTTGTAATACAAATGTTGACAGCTTCTTAACCAGAGCAGAACACCAGTTCATTTGGCATGTATACACTGTCATTTTCAATGCTGCTGTGCCATCTGTTCTCTCTGTGAATTGTAAAAGATTTTTCATCTATTGGTTTTAAAATCTGTTGGAAAAATTGGATTGTAAAAGGTGAAGACAAAAATGGATGACACCCTCTCTCTTCCCCTTAATCACACTATCTTTTCTGCCTGTGTCCAAACACTGCGAATGGAAATGTTGTTGAAAATTGTGATGTGATCTTGCAGCAAATCATTGTTACAGCTGTCACTTAGAAGTAAATGCTATCATTAGGTTTGTAAAATATATTTTATAATCACACACGGTTTTCTGTTTGTGATATCTTCTTTATAGTTTTCCTTCTGGACTGAAAATTTCCATATTGATTCCTGGCCGAAGATGATTTCGTCAAAGGAACTGAAGTTAAGTGCTTTCAGTAATTGTGGAGTTTTCCTACTGTAAAAAAATTACATGTCTGTGTACATGCATTTTTTAAAAAGCTGAAAGCTAAGCAATAAGATCAGAGTGACTCCTAAATCTAGAGCTTTGAATCCTGCAACATGGAATTTAAACACTTCTTCTAAGAATGGCTTTATGTTAACAAAATAAACACTAAATGAAAATTTCATATAGATATAGATATATATAGATAGATAGATAGATAGATACACAGACATATATCGGGAAATCTGTGAGGATTTTGTACTGGATCGCTACCCTTAAACTGCCTCCTTGGATTTACTCAGTTTCATGGCTGTCATTGAGCTTTTCTCTCTGAATAATTGAGGGATCCTGGTGATGGCAGAAAAGCCCAGCCTTGTAAGACAGGAATTGTTTCCTTCCTCCTGTTGTTCTTATATAGACTCTGATGCCTGGAATGTGGCTAGAAAAACTGACCAAACTGGAATCTGAGAAACTAAAATGTGAGTATATATGTTTAACCCAGCCATTTAGATGGATGAACTGGTGCCTTGGGCATGGATGAGGAACGCCTTAGGAAAGGCAAGATAAAAAGACAGCTGAACATCTGATTTGTAATAGAACGTGTGAAGCCCTAACTTAAAAGTTTTCACAGATGTAACTGGTAGTGAAACAAATACACTCCAAATAATATTTCTGGGAGAGGTTGGGGGTGGTGTGAAGTGCAATAACTTGTGCTGTGTGAGTTTGCCTGGAAAACTTTTGAATATTTCCCACATTTTTAGGTCATTAAAAAGCTTGTTTAATATTCATAATGATGACATCTATGGCAAGTTCAGTTCATATCCCTCTCTTTGTGGCATATATCACTCAGCTTTGTCAATTAATTAGGAACCCTCCAAACTACACAGGTGTAATGTCTTTTAGTAGGGAAACTTATCAACAGCATTAGTTGAGTCCTTCTTGTAACACTACAACACTGTGCATTTAATCTTTTTTTGGTTGGAAAAAACCCCCATGAGCTATAACAACCATCAAATTCGGCTTTTCAGCATTCTAAACTCGAGAGTCTAAAACAAAATACCAATAAAGAAAACAAGAATCTGCTGTTCTCTTTGCTAACAGAGTATTCCGACCTTTTTTTTTTTTTTTACATTATTTTGTTCAACCTGAGGCTAGTTCTTTTTTGGACATCTATTCTTGCAGCACAGAGTTTATTTTTTGGCAAAATCTGAGTTAGCAAAATAAGCATGGAGGGATAAACAATTGCAAAAAAAGGAAGAATACAAAACTGGATCACCTTCAGTAATTGTTATATGGTAGCTAACTATAAAAATGCATAGCTTGACATTAACATTTTTTTTCTTGTACTATTTTTATTGCGTCAGCTGAGACATCAGACAAGACCCCCCGAGTTTAAAGAGAATCTAAAAATAATCCTCCCTGAGCAAGGCTGATGGGGTGTTTATCTTGTTGTTAAGTATCTATTTGCTCATATTACATCTCAAAACATGTTATGATGGGGTAACTGAGAGTAATGACACTAAATTAGGATCAGGAAAATTGAGGTTAAATAGCGTACTGATAATCTTCCTGACAGTGAGATCTCTGAAATCACTGAATAATCTCCCATGGGAATAGAATGCAGCTACACTGCCTGATGCTTTGAAAAGGGCTAATAAGCACTAGGTGAGCACCTTAGGGAACAGTCTTTCACAAGCAAGGAATGAATAAGGTGACTGAACAGGTAGCTTTTTCCCATCATTCTATAATTTTGCATGTGGCTTTTGTTCTGTTTGCAAAGATGACATTACTTTCAATACTCTTTTTTTTAAAGTATACTTTTAATAGCATTTTGTAATATGTGACATAAATTATCACGTACTGAAAACAATTTTTTATGGTAGTGGGGTGTTTTTGAAGGGGAGAATCTTATTTAAAGCAGAAATGTTACTTTTCTCAAGAAGTTAGCAAACAGTGTTGGGTTAGTTCTTCAAATATCTTCTTAATATTTACCATGAAATGTACTTTTACTCAAGAAGAACCTGAATAGAGAACTTCAAATGTCTACGGTATAAATTGTTATTTATGTTTTTGACAATAATAGGAAAGTGCTGGAACTCCTCCTGGCTGAAAGGAGGGTTAAGGAAGTTTTTTTTTCATGGTACCTACTAGTAAGCTGGACATCTTACATAGCACAGCAATTACTGCAATTATCCATGTGTTTTCTTTCTTACTAAAATGTACATTTTATTAAATTTTATTTTTCTGAATGGTTTCTGGTTGGGTTTTTGATTGGTTGGGGTTTTTCCTATTATAGAAGGTAACTAAATTTGGCATGCAGGTCTTGCAGGGATCTTTTGGGAGTGGGGTTTTGTTTGTTTGTTTGCTTGTTTGTGGATGGATGGGTGGGGTTGTTTGGTTGTGTTTCTGATTTGTATTTGGTTTTTTGTTTGGGGAGGGTTGTTTGTTTTATTTTTTTTTCTACTGAGTTTAAAGCCTTCTGTATGCTTTCTTGAAAAAACACCGCATTACATCTGACTTCCAAAACTAAAAGTTTATTCCCAAGAGCTCCAGTTTACACTGCCAGAGACTGCTATGAAGTGTGAAAAGTCTCCCCACTGTTGACTGAGATCAGCATAACTCCTACAGGTTCCACTGTTACCCTCTGCTGGATGCCACTCTTCAATCAGTCACAAGGGTCTCATGAGGTTTAGCAGTAAGATGATGAAGCCCTTGATGTGGCCTTTTAGAACATATGATGAAAACTGACGAATATACTGGTTTACAGTGTTTCCCATATTTCTAAGATCCTGATAGTATGGAAGGCCCCAACAATAAAGGAGACTCAGGATAATTGCTCTGTATTTGACATGTTCTGTGAGAAGATGAGAAAAGCAAACCTAAAATGTTTCTCCCAAGAGAGAAAGCTCATTGGTCTGGCAGGAAATCAGGTAATAGTCTTTAAGGTAATTACAAAAATTAACTTTTCTTCATCAAGCATTTCCATTTTGTCTGAGGGGCAAATCCTAACTCCTTCAGAAGCATGCTCACAACTCTGTACAGCCATTCCTGAGAGGAGACCCTTGATAACTTTCAACCTAGGAAAAAAGTGCAGGATGGAGAAGTCATGAGGAAAACGGAAATGCAAATATTGCATATTTACAGCTAGAAGTGAAGCCCTCAATATAACCTTCTTGGTTAACTCACAGAAAAATTGTGTGGGTTTGCTGGAGTTAAGAAGCAACATATTAATCTATTTAGAGATAATAACAATAATCATGCTGTGTCAGATGAAAGCACCAGCAAGCCCAGGATTCGGTTTCTAATAGAACCCATAAGAAAAAAGCCCACAAGTGTACACATTTTGTCTGTATCTTTCCATTTTTTGGCTACTTTAATTCCAAGAACTGAGATGGATATATTTTCTTTTGCAGGGTAGTAAATATGAGTTTTATTACTAGAAGAAGGCCACAAACTTTTTATTTACCTGATAATGCAGGGTCTCAGCACTAGTCTGAGCTTGCCTACATGTGAGCTATTCCTAATTTGTTTCCACAGTGTGTTTCCTTAATCTCCATACACACCATATCTGTATGAGGTCTGAAAACTCTGGCTTATCACCGCATAACAAACAAGAGCACTTTCTGTTAATAATGATTGTAAAATGCTACTAAACCACTTTTCAACTTTACCTGGGAACAGGTGAAATGGAAGCAGACCCTGCTAAACATGAAAACAAGTTTAAGAGTGAGGAGAAATTACTCTTCCCTCCAGCAAATTGCTCCTTGCCCCAAAGAACTGAGAACGTCACTGATACCGTTTTCCCCGCTGATATACCTCAAGAAAACTGTTGCTGTCAGCCTGAAGACTCATAGGGATCTTGGCAGAATGATCAAAATGAAAAAGGCAATGCGTAAATATTAGTGAGTTTTCTTATATATCAGTTTTAGGTGTATTATTCGTAATGCAGCTATTCTCTATTAATTTGCTCTATCGGTCTCAGAATTATTTTAACTGAACAACTAACTTTTTGTTGCATTTTTGATGATATCGTTAAGTTTTAATTAAGCTATCAGTAAGTTCTTGGCTTCACATACATGACATATTGCCTCTTACTACAGTAATATTCTGAGTGCAATTTTTCACATTAGGTAATCATCACTAAATCATTTCAAAGCATTTGCCCAGTTTTCCTTCAAGCCCCAAATTTAGCAGCCAAAACACTCTGACAGAAGTGCCATAGTTCTTCTATCAGCAAAACAAGATCCTTTGGCTTTAAAACTGGCTCCTAGAGGCATTTTCAGGCTCATCATTAATTCTTGTGCTGGAAGAGAATGTGAACAATAATTTGTTCTCCATGTTACTAATTATTTTGTACCACTTAAAGCATATCTTTTCTATGGGGACAATTCCTAGTCCAGCTGCTTAACCCATACATAGGCTCATTCATGTATTCGATCAACTTTCATTTTTAAGCTTAATAAGATCAAATATATCTTTCTTGAGATGAATGTACCAGAACACCACTTCACACTGCACATGCAAATAAATCATGGCATCGTGCATTGTCATGTAAGGACTTCAAGAGCACAGTTGCTTGTCTCAAAATACTCACATTATAATAAGATTCTCCATTTACTTTTGTATTCCCCATCTATTAGTTTCATGACATCGACCTAATTCTGAGCAGCAGTAAATAAAAGTATATCATAGGAATCATCCAACATAAAACCCAAGTCATACCTGTGTGATCATATCAGCTCAAAGGCATTCTCTGAGCACATTATTTATCTGTAGAATGAGTTCTGTTTGTCATCTGCAAATGCATTGCTCAATGCTGAGCTCCTTCTGACATTCTAATTAGTCAGGGAGTACCATAAGATCCTTCTCCAGCTCTCTAGAATTATACTTGACCTTAAAACAAGCAATTAATGTCATCAGCAAAATGTTTTTACCCTCTTATATATTCTTTTCTAAGATAGCTCATGAATAAGTGTAGCGTTAGCCGTTGGGCTGCCCGGGTGGCCCTGGCACACTACACTTTCCGCGGCCGTTAGGATCTTGGCCTTGGAACAGCGTAAGGCTCAATGGGAGCCTGGTGCTCTCTCTGGGCACCCGATGTTTTGGGCTCCGGCCTCGGCCAATTAACCGACAGGAACAAAGGAAGGAGAGAAGGGAGATTCTCTTTGAAGCAGACAGGAGCGTTTATTGTCCAATCTTGTTGGGGGCGAGAATCTCAAGGGACAAAGGAACGAACATAGGGTTTTAAGGAACAGAAAAAGGGGAGGGGTTTACATCAATGACCAATAGGGAGAAACAAAAGGGGAGGAACTAAAGTACAAACATCCAACCACAGAGCCAGAAGGGAGGAGACAACCCAAGGGAGCCAATCAGAAACCAAAGAGAACAGAACTTTCTAGAGCTGGGGGAGGAGACGGGCTTAGAGTGACATAAAGGACAAGGCCTCCTGGCCAAGGATCCGCCTACAGCCCATCCCTCTGGGCGGATCCATCTGCCCATTGGATGGCAAATCTTGGAGGGACAGGAGGCGGATCCCAAGTAGGCCAGGGTGCACCGCAACAAATAAGCCTAAGTCCCAACAAAGGTGCCTGTAGAATTCTGGTTTTCCCAATATTGTGAAAACTCGTCCTTTGCTACCTTAGCCATGATCATTTAATTTCCTTAAAAGCCTTTGGTCTTGCAATGTCAAAAGCCTTCCAGGAATTCAGGAAGACTGCAGAAACCAAATCACCCCCATTCAACTGGTTGAGCACCATAAATATCACTGGTTTCATAAAACAGGACTTACTTTTGTAAAAGTCTTTTTGAACCTTTCATACTGATTATTTTTAAGCCAGTATCTACTAATTCTTTTCTTTCCTTAGAGTTGCTACTTATTTCCACTCAGAACAACAGGACTAGAGGGGTGCAGTTCCAGGAGAAATCCATAAACAATTCTTTAAGCAAGAGAATCATATTTCTGGCATTTAGTCAGAAGTATCAAGGCAGCTTAAGGGAGAGGTTGTGTGCTTTATTGCTTCAGCTATCCACCTCTCAGGTCCTGCAGACCTTTGGAGTAATGACATTTGGCCTAAGCAATCTTTTAGTGTCAGCTTCATTTAACATCTTCTACAGATGCTTCCGTTTCAGACAGATCTTCTGTTGGTATGGGTATGTCCTAAGTGAACAGTGCTCAAAAGAATTGATTAACACTGCTTTTATGCACTGATAAAAGATTCTCTGGCAGGTTCCCTGCTCTGGGTCTGTTTGAAAACAGATTTATTGTTAGTTTTTACTCATTTTGCTATTTAATTCTCAGATTTTCTTTTAGATTGTCTCATTAATCTAAATCTAATTAATCTTTTGCTGTCCATATTCAGGAATTTATGATTGTCTCTCTTGGCTATATTTAGACAGAGATTTATTTTTTCTAGATAATCTCTTCTTGCTTCTAACATCTTTACTCATTTTTTTTCATGCTGGCTGCAGCTCACCTCTTCTCTAGCCTTTTTAATAGGTGGTGTGCCCAGGGAGTAGTATTTTTTATAGCCTGATATTTAAATAATGAATATTCCACAGGAAACTCTGTCTATTAGACTCTAATTCAATAATACTTGTGCCCAAGTTAGAACACTGGTAGAGTGGCCTCACTTGCTTCCTTGGAATTGCTTATGTTCACATTATGTTCATGTTTAACTGGTATTTTTGAACTGCAGCAAGAATAAAGATGGTTTAAACATTCATTAACAAGAAGTAGTAATCAGATTTTTGGGGTTTTTTTTTAAATTATGGTAAAAAAGATGTCATGATTGTAACTTCTTTATGTTGTTTGCAGGTTTATTCTAGACATTTTTGCCCATAAGTAAATATATGTTCATTAGATTGGATCTTTGTCATTATGAAGTGCAAAGGAAGTTGAATTTCATAAGATTGCTTATTTAATAGAAAATTTATCAAAATTCATTTCAAGAAAAAGATAACTTGCACTCAGAAGCTGGTTCTGTGGATCTTTTCTATGATGGAAAAGCACAAAATTATACTAGAATTGTCTTTGCAGTTTTACATTTAATAATATTGAATAGATTATGAAAATTTATATAGTGAAATGAAAATGAAGAGTGAAGATTATGTGCCTGGCTTCTTGTTCTCTGCTTATAGAGGAGTAGCAGTAATTTTAGTTAAAGTGTTAAATGACAGATGTCCTTGAAACATAGAAAATCCAGTAAATTATTCACAGGTCATTCTTAGAAAAGCTTTTTTTTCATTTCTGTTCTATTATTATAATAAAGAAATAGGTGTATGCCTCCTCTTATGCTTCTGTATGAAAGATAACAGGAAGACATGGAAATATACCTGGTACTGTATACAAACCTCATAATACTTTTCTGAGAATTCATTTTATAATCCCCTAACATGGAGGAGATTGATTGGCTTGTACAGATATAAATTAAATTTTGCAGATTAATTGGCTGCACTCCCAGCATGATATGCCACACATTCTCTTACTGTTAGGCTACACAGCTACAAATTAATTCTGGTTAAAGAAAACTTTGCATTACTCTTTACTTAGTATAATAAAAAAGCCAGTTTATGGGGGGCTTCTGTTGTTAACAAACAGTTAGAGACTCATTTCTCAGTGCATCACAGTCTCTTTTTTGGTAAAACACTCATTTTAAAAAAGCATGTAGAAATCCTCCAGTACTCTTTTTTAGCTGATTAAGTCTTGCTGTCATCTTTAAACAAGTCTCTATATGTGGATACAAGACAAAAGTAAGGAAAATAACTTCAGAAAGAAAGAAAAAAGAGAAGTTGCACTTAGTTAAAATTTGTTCATTATAAAGAGCCCAGGTAGATCTCGTAGGTTAGATTTTGAAAACTGATCTATGATATGGTCTTTCAAAATTATCGATGCATCTGAATTTATAACTGGGCTGATTTTTGTAGTTTTGGAGGCTTTTTGAACTCTCAAACAGTTCTTTTGCCCTGCTTAACAGTAAATATTACAATTAATCTAAACCAGCTAAGTCAGTTTAGGCACAAATGTAAAACTGGGTGAACTAAAATAGGTTTATAATCATTTGTTGAGAAAACAACAAACTGTCCTCTTAGGTTACAGTAGTGTTCTCAACATCTTGGATTGCACAGGTTAATTATCCACAAACCTTATTTCTTATAATGCTAGCTTATCTGTCCAAAGCCTCTGCTTCCATGCATTGTTTCTTCAGACATTTATCAAAGTTCTGAATAAATGAAAATGTCTGATTGCCTGACCTGTAAAATTCAACTCTGGAAAGCAGCCTAGGTACTTCCTGTTTAAAAGCTGGATTGTGTAGGTTTGGCCACCTGAAGTAAAATACTTAAGCGGTGCCAACGTACTGTATATTGTGATTATTACTTGTTTCAGCTCCTATTTTGGGGGTGTTTTGTTTGTTTTTTCTGTGTAGTTTCTCATTAATGTCTCTATTACTTCAGCTATCCAGCTGTGAGTTTCTATGGTAGACGTGATACCTCTGCCTGTTTATTTTGGAAAATCTGATTTTTTAAGATTGCTTTCTGCAGTAACTTGCATATACTCTTGTATTTGCAACAAACTACTGTGAGGAATTTTCTCTTGATGTTTGAAAAATTATTTTCCAAAAAGAACAGAAGAACAGATTACTGATTCCCACTTTTTCTGTGTATGGATGTATATAGATGTGTGTATGTGTAAGTGCCCTGTACTCGGCGCTGGTGAGGCCACACCTCAAATCCTGTGCTCAGTTTTGGGCTACTCACTACAAGAAGGGGCTGGAGCAAGTCCAGAGAAGGGAACAGAGCCAGGGAAGGGTCTGGACAGTCCTCTGAGGAGCAGCTGAGGGAGCTGGGCATGTTTGACCTGGAGAAAGGAAGCCGAGAGGAGACCTTATCACTCTCAACTCCCTGACAGGAGGATGTAGTCAGGTGGGGGTCTGTCCCTTCTCCCGGGAGACCAGCAACAGGACAAGAGGAAATGGCCTCAATTTGCATCAGGGAGTTCAGGTTGGAGATCAGGAACAATTTTTTCACTGAAAGTAGAGCTAAACATTATAACAGGCTGCCCAGGAAGGTGGTGGATTCACCATCCCTGGAAGTGGAACTCAGTGCCATGGTTTAATTGACATGGTGGTGTTTGGTCAAAGGTTGGACCAGATCAACTTGGAGGTCACTTCCAGCCTTAAAGAAGACAGGTGTCTTCTGATATAATACTTTTCTATTCTATTTTCCAGTCTAGACTTAAAAAAAAAAGGTAAGTTTTGGTATTTTCTAATGTGTAACTAAAATGCAATAATTGTACTATCAACTATATATTTCTTCTTGTTCATAAAGAAATGTTCGTCAATCAAAAATATCATGTAGAAATAGTAATAACTATCAGAAATGCTTCAAATTATGAAGAAATTTTTTACGGCTATGAAAGCTCTTTGCTATGGGACTGACTGTCACTCAGATTTAGTAACTGGAGTGAGTCACTCTTGGTGTTTCTGGGACACAGTGTGTTCTTGCCAAAATGCTGATTTTGGCCGTAGGCTTAGGGGATATAAAAGGCATGCCATGGTCATTTAGACATGCCCTTAGGATGTAAGAAGCAGTTTCTTTCCTCTGATCAACACAAAGATTTTGCGTATTTTGTGGTTCGAGTCCAGTTGTCCCATAAAGTAATGATTTTATATTGACTTTGACTCCCCTAAGGAATTGATCCCTTTTTAGACCATCATCACTGCTTATTTCCCTCTCTTCAGCTTCTGCAAATGCTTCTTCTGTTCTGACGAAGTGCAAAAGGACAAATGAGAGAAGAAAGTAGTTTTAAAGAAATATCTAAATGTACCTCAATACGTATTTTCTCTTGAACTTGGCCAATTGGTCTCTGATAAGCTTTAGATTTAACAATCAGTAGTCAAAAGCGTTCACCAAAAGTGATTTTTTTCCTTGTAGTACCAAGAGTTTCTCCAGTGTGGGAATACCTTGGCTTGACCTTTTGTTTCATATTCTATAATTATTTGGAGCTTTGCTCTAATAACAGCATTTTTCCCCTTTCAAATGTGATCTCAGGTAATAGTATCTCTGCAAAATTTTGGCTCTCTGTCAAGTCATTTGACAGCTAAGCTCCTAATATATTCAGGCTAGAAAATAGGAAGTATACACCTTCTGCATTTTAATATGAGAATAACATTAATTATTCAAGTTAGATCAGCACAAATTAAATTTTAATGCCAACAAGTCATTATCATGTTATCTTAACCAAAGAGAATGTTGAGTCTTTACAGTACTCTTCATTTCAGTTTACTCTTTATTTTAGTTCTTTTTACCCAGCTGAGTGAGCAGGTAAACCTGATCTCAGACCTTTCACACCATTTTCAGAAATCATGCATTTCTCAATCTCAAAATACTTGAAAGAAAAAAAAAAAAGGAAAACTTTTGCATCTCCATTTTTTGCATGTATTAATATTTGAGTGGTCACAGCTCTGAGCAACCTGCTGTAGCTGGTGCTGCCCTGAGCAAGGGGTTGGACTGGGTGATCTCCGTGAGTGCCACAGTCACTCTGTGGGCGTGTGGTATAAGTAAATTCTAAAAAATCTACTGTATTGAGAAGATGCAGTTGCATAGATAAAATGTGTGTATATGTACATATATATGTATATATATGTTTGTGTACATTTATATTAATTGTCACTGTTCCACGACTTAATTGTATCTCCCCTGATGGGGGACATTTATAGAGTCTTTGCCAGAAATCCAAAACACAAGTTCTTGGAATTCCCACAATTAATTAAATTCCAACTACTAAAGGCAAGAATTCTATGAATACCTAAGATTTGGCTGTAAATCTGAACCCTATTCAGTAGAGTATTGTGAACTGCAGTACTTTACATTTAATTCTGTTAAAATAACCCTAAACAAGTATAGGAAAATAAGATAAAATTTATCAATATATTTTATTACACAAATCTTTGATTTCATCTGCACTGAATACAAGCAGGTCACTTACCCCACAAGAGAAATAAAGGATAGAATAAAATTTAGTAGAGTCAAAACATCCTTTCAAATTACTAAGTTATCAACCTTGGAATAATTTTTTTTTTTTTTAAGACTTCAGCTCCTTCCAGCAGCTATGCACACTTCAGAGTAGAGACGCAGAATGCCAGTGCTCTTCCAGAACTGACCACAGGTAGATCATGGTCATTTCCCACCCTCTTGGAACAGATCCTCCTCTGCACACCTTGACATCTGCACTTTTGTACTTGGGATTTTATCCTAAATCTTCAATGCTGCTCAAATGTTACAAATGGGCAGGGTATTTTTAAGGAAATCATTGGTAGAAGTTGTGCACTGTGCACTGCAAGTGATTCCAGATCCACTGGCAAGGCAGGAAGGTTGTTTCCCATGATGGGATGGGGGTGAGGAGACAGAAGGATGAACAAATTTTTTCCAACACAGTTTAGTGTCCTATGTTTTAGAAGCAAAATTCAATCCCAGGGTTTTCTATCTCAGCTGCACCTCTGAAGAACCTGGATGAGTTTTGAACAATGTTCCCACTCTCTGGGAGAAACTAGAGAGAAACAAATTCTACAGAGAAGGAAGGGTTTTTCCTGTCCTGAACTGTCTATGTTGGTTGTGTATAAACAGAGCTCAGTTACTGCCAAATCTTCACTAAGAGTTAAAGAATAAGTATATTTTCAAAGCCATTTCTTAAGGTCTATTCTAGTAGTCACTAGTAAACCCACTTCTGTAAATTAAGATCTGTAGCATTTCAGCAAGGCTGTGAACATTTCTTCACAAGTTAAATCTCTAGTTGTTGTTTCTGTGCTTAACGTTTTAGAGGTTATGGTTGCCTGTATTTTCCTTCTGTTTTCCCCTTATTCATGGATATTGGTGGAGGGAAATGTAGACTGTAATTAATAAGCTTTAATATCCAGTATCTCTTCTACTCATCTCTATAAACTTTTATACTCTCTTTAAACAATGAATGTGTCAAAAAAGACACTGTGAGAGATTTTCAGAATCATGCAGCTCAGAAGATTTCAACAGCAAAGCATGCTTTCTCTAAGGAACATTAAGTTTTAAGTGAGTTATTCGGTTCTGGGTGGCTCTTCCAACCAATATTTTAAAAACCTTTATAAGCTTCAGATGGCTTCTGAATTTATAGTGCTGGTAAGTCACATAACATGTCTTCAGAACATGGCCATGGTTCTGCTGTAGAAACATGCAAGGTGTTAATCACTAAAGCAGTTTCTGAGCTCCTGAATGAAAGACTGCTAAAGGATGGAACACACACAGATTGCTGATATATTTTGGCAAGCTCTGATTTATAAATTTCATCTCACTCCCCAAACTTGGTCACTTTATTTTTTTTCCTGGACTTCCATCCAGACTCCACAGAGACTACACAATCCCTGTGTCTTCCTGGTCCTGTCAGTTTAGTGAGCATAAGCAGTCAATGACATTCACCACAATTCACAAGAGATTTTTTCCTCGTATCTGAGGTAATTCTGCAGTCCTAAGACTTGTCTTATTTATAAGGTAATGCTACAGACTAAAAAAAATATAGGTCTACAAGTTATTCTATCAGATGCAGGAAGAGACTTCAAGGTGCCTTGCTGTGAAGCCACACAGTCCGCATCTCAGACTGAGGCGTTTGGAGAAACAAGTCACCAGGGTCTGCTGGCTCTTACTTTAATCAAATAACCCTATTTTAATACCTTAATAAATTTATATTCAAATGCTTTTAATATTAAGTCTAAATTTTAAGACTATTGTACATGAAATATAAATAAATTATCCACAATCATAACATTTTAATGAACTCTTAAAATAACATTTCTTTATACATCACATGAAATAAACAATTATAATCTCAAATTTTGGGAAATACTCTGGAAAAGACTGCAAAATAATAATGTTCATTGATAGGGTTTTTTATTAATAAATAGTGAAGGAGTTCTAATGTGGATTTTTAGAACAGCATACCTAGGAATTAAAAGTTTTACGTATATATGGGATGTGTAATTTCAACCTCGAAGAAGTTACATATTGTAAGACTGTATTTTTAATGCGACATTCCAATTTGTTCAGCAAATTATAATTTTCTCCTTTTAAGGAATGATGATCTAATTTTCAACTAAGAGGAAATACTGAGATGTTGACCAATGCCAAATTTCATTGAAATACATTATTTTAATCAATGATGAAAGAGAGAAATAGAACAATTAAACTCCTTTCATATTCAGTCCCATTAAGTAACAATATTGTCATACTTTTTTCATATTGTGCCTTCAAATATTTAATTAACCATCTGGAGAAAGGATAAAATGTGCAGCCTATTGTGCATTTTGCATTAATTCACATTTTGCTAATGACCCATAGCTCACTAATTCATCATGGTAGACCTTGGAGCTTTAGTTATATGACTGAAAAATCATTGAGAGTCATGAGGAGTATCGTAGATGGTTTTTCTTTATAAAAATAAAAACTAAAAGTGCCATAAAAATCAAGGTTTGTAATGATTTTTATTAAATAGTTGTAAGACTAACAGGCTTTGTTCATATTAGAATATTTAGACTGATGAATACTTTATTGAGAATATAAAGAAGCTGAAATACCTCATTTATAACAACACTAAAGAGACAAAAATAGAAACCGCTTGGAAACTAAGTGAAATAGAGTAAAGAGAAAATACATGGTCTTGAAACAGGAAACAAAACCTCTTGATTTCCTTAGAAATTCAGGATTTTGGAAAACATCTTTTCATATTTCAAAGTAAGATTTTGTCTATAAGAAGACATGTTAACAGCTTTTATTCCTCATATCTAATAAGAATACGTTGCTGGCCCATGTTCATCTTGGTGTCCACCAGGACCTCCATGATTCCTTTTCTGCAGAGCATCACTGGGTGGTCTCCAGTGCTCACTGCTGTATTGGGCTGTACCTCTCCGGCATAACTTTGAACTTCCCTCCGCTGAACAGCAAGAGTTTCCTGTCAGCTGACTTTTCCAGCCTGCCAAGGTCTAGATGGTACCATGACCCTCTGACCTATCAAGGAGGTAATATCCACTGCTCTTTCCTCCTCCACCCAGCCAGTCATTTCACTACAGAGGGTGACTGAGTTCATTAAGCACGACTTTCCCTTTGTGAATCCATGCTGACTACTCCAAATCACCTTTTTGTGCTCCATGTCTCTCAAAATGGTCTCCAGGAATAGCTGATCAGCCTGCATCTTTTTTGTTGCCTTTCTTGAAGACTTTCTTTCCCCTCCAGTCCTCAGAATTGCCTCCCAGCCACCACATCATTTGAAGATAATTAAGAATAGCCTCACAGTGACATCTGCCAGCTCTCCCAGCACTCGTGGCCCATGGATTTCTGTATCACCACTTTGCTTAAGTATCATCTGATCTGATCCTCTTCCATCAAGGGTCATTTTAACTTGCTCCAGGCATTCCACCCTGGCCTCCATGGCCTGGGATTCCTGAAGGTTGGTCTTGCTAGTAAAACCTGAAGTCAAGAAGGCATTCAGCACTGGTTTTTTGTGTCCTTTGCCACTGGGACCCCCTCTAAATTGAACAGTGGGGACACATTTCCTCAGTCTTCTTTTTTCTGCCTATGGTCTTGAGGAAGCTCTTCGTGATGTCTTGGCATGCCTCTCCAGATTCTATTCCAGGTAGGCCTAGACTTTCCTAACCGCGTCTTTGCATGCTCAGACAGTGTCCCTACATTCCTCCCGGGATATCTATCTCGGCTTCCACCTCTTATATACTTCCTTTTTTGGTTGTTTCACATTTGCCAGGAACTCCTGGTTCATCCAATTTTGCCTGACTTCCTACCTGTTAGTATGAACTGTCCCCGAGGCTTTAATAAGCTGTCCTTGAATAACAACTGGTTTTCTTGGACCCCTTTTCCCTCTAGGGTCCAAAGGTTCCTGGGCACTGGAACCTCAGTTATCTCTGCTGTTAACTTTAGAAAATTCTCCCTGCCATTGTCTTGTCTCTCCCAAAAACTCCTACCTAGGTGTCGGGAACTGTCTCAGGGAACATTCCCAATCCACAGAATGGAAATGGCTGTCATATTTTGGAAGTTAACAGCTTATGGATATGTGCTCTTTCACAGAAGATGACTTCCATGTCAGGGTTTTGTCCACCATGTATTTTCTAGTCTAGGCATAACAAATCAGAACTGCAAGTCAGGAGCTAGCATTCATCTTCATTAGATTCATAGAATCATAGAATGGCTTGGGGTGGAAGGGACATCAAACATCATCCAATCCCCCTGCCTTTGGCAGAAACACCTTTCACCAGACCAGGTCGCTCAGAGCCCTACCCTACCTGGCCTTGAATAATGTAACCACAAGTAAACTAATGAGCCACAGAGGAAAGAATTTGAGAGATATAGGAAAACTCTCTGTAGCTGTGGTGACAAACTCTTAGTGTCTTTCAGTTTGCACCAGATGTTGTCATGTTTTTAAAAAACCTCTGAGAAGAACTACTTAGCCTTATAGTAAAAAGCAAACTTCAGCCTCAGCCAGTGTATATCATCTTACATATTTATTAGCTCTGTGCTTTTGATCTTCTGTTCCATCCACAGGTGAAGTTCAGTGAATTTATATTGGGAGTGACTACAGATTCTGTAGGGCTCTATCTGAGTACTTCCAGCTGCCTGGGATCTGCAGCTGGACAGAAGATGCTGCATATTTCTGTGTTCCTCTCCCTCTGACAGACAGGCAGGGCCCTAAATGTAGGTGGATAGCAGCTCTCCACTGAGCTTCTAAATGGAAAGGATGCAAGCTAAAAATTATTATCCTATGTTAGAATTAATTTCTGTATACTTTCTATGAAACTGTCATTACTTTTCAAACATAAAATTACTTTTTTTTTTTCTCCTTCATCAAAACATTTAGTATTTAATAATGTGTTTCCTTCAGTGAAAATTTAAGGAAGCTCAGCTTTAGGTAGCACGTTCTATATTGATCTCTTTCTGCACTGAAAAACAATTTTGTCATCCAGAGAATAGGGAAGGACCTGGATATTCATGACTGGATTGTGGCTTACCTTCCACCCCTGAAATAGAAAATGTTAGTATAATAGTATCTACCATGCTGACACGAAATTTATTTGTAAATTTTTTATCTGTAAATGCAAATTCATTTTCCACTTGCCATTGTATCAAGTTACTGGAGCAATAGTTAAACTCACTGTCTCATAACACTTAAAGACATGGTACTTAATTAAACAGATTGCTTTGTTTTTAGCATAAGTTCTAGTCAAATAACACAGAACACAGCAATTACTGAAAACTGCATGTGATTTATAAGGTGATAAGAGAGGAGATTTAAGAGTGCTCATATCTGGAACAAGCTTTCTGTATTCTGAAATCCAATTTTTTAAGCCAAATTTTTATTCTTGATGATTATCAGACTACATGGTCTAATTAATCTTTTATTACTCTGCAGCATTAATATCTTTTCAGTCACACTGGAATACTAAAAGTCACACACTCCCAAGACAAAATATAAAACAAACATTAGTGTTCAATATTGAAATTAGACTCCCACCAGCACATAAAAATAAATAAATAAATTTTA